>OZ025250.1:17956543-18288559 GCA_964019135.1 Arenicola marina | reverse complement strand
ACTCCCCTTTCCCCCACTCTAAGCGATCACTCCCCTTTCCCCCACTCCAAGCGATCACTCCCTTTTCCCCCACCAAGCGATCATTCCCCTTTCCCCCACTCCAAGCGATCACCCCTGCCCCCCACTCCAAGCGATCACTCCCTTTCCCCCCACTCCAAGCGGTCATTCCCCTTCCCCCCACTCCAAGCGGTCACTTCCCTCCCCCCAGTCCATGCAGTCAGCCCCTCCTCCCAACTCTGAGCGGTCACTCCCCTTTCCCCCACTCCAAGCGATCCCTCACCTTTCCCCCACTCCAAGAGGTCACTCCCCATTCCCCCACTCCAAGAGGTCACTCCCCTTTCCCCCACTCTAAGCGATCCCTCCCCTTTCCCCCACTCTAAGAGATCACTCCCCTTTCCCAGAATCCAAGCGATCACTTCCCTTCCCCCCACTCCAAGCGGTCACTGCCCTTCCCCCCACTCCGAGCAGTCACTCCCCTTCCCCCCACTCCAAGCGGTCACTCCCCTTCCCCCCACTCCGAGCGGTCACTCCCCTTCCCCCCACTCCAAGCGGTCACTACCCTTCCCCCCACTCCAAGCGGTCACTCCCCTCCCCCCAGTCCAAGCAGTCAGCCCCTCCTCCCAACTCTGAGCGGTCACTCCCCTTTCCCCCACTCCAAGCGATCACTCTCCTTTCCCCCACTCTAAGCGGTCACTCCCCTTTCCCCCACTCCAAGCGATCACTCCCCTTTCCCCCACTCTAAACGATCACTCCCCTTCCCCCCACTCCAAGCGATCACTCCCTTTCCCCCCACTCCAAGCGGTTATTCCTCTTTCCCCCACTCCAAGCGATCACTCCCCTTTCCCCCACTCCAAGAGGTCACTCCTTTTTCCTCCACTCCAAGCGGTCACTCCCCTTCCCCCCACTCCAAGCGGTCATTCCCCTTTCCCCCACTCCGAGCGGTCATTCCCCTTTCCCCCACTCCAAGAGGTCACCCCCCTTCCCCCCACTCCAAGCGGTCACTCCCCTTTCCCCCACTCCAAGCGATCACTCCCCTTTCCCCCACTCCAAGCGGTCATTCCCCTTCCCCCCACTCCAATAGGTCACACCCCTTTCCCCCACTCCAAGCGGTCATTCCCCTTTCCCCCACTCCGAGCGGTCATTCCCCTTTCCCCCACTCCAAGAGGTCACTCCCCTTCCCCCCACTCCAAGCGGTCACTCCCCTTTCCCCCACTCCAAGCGATCATTCCCCTTTCCCCCACTCCGAGCGGTCACTCCCCTTTCCCCCACTCCAAGAGGTCACTCCCCTTCCCCCCACTCCGAGCGGTCACTCCCCTTTCCCCCACTCCAAGCGGTCACTCCCCTTACCCCCACTCCGAGCCGTCACTCCCCTTCTACTTCTCCGAGCGGTCGCTCCTTTTCGTTCTCACTCCAAGCGGTCACTCCCCCCCCCCCCCCCGCCCCACACGCCAAGCGGTCACTCCCCTTTCCCCCACTCCAATCGGGCCAATAGCAGCTTGCCGATACCGGTGTATAACGGTGGTATGGAGGCAAAGCCTGGGTATTAGGGGTCAGGGACTGGGCATTAGGGGTCAGGGACTGGGCATTAGGGGTCAGGGACTGGGCATTAGGGGTCAAGGATTGGGCATTAGGAGTCAGGGATTGGGCATTAGGGGTCAGAGATTGGGCATTAGGGGTCAGGGATTGTGCATTAGGGGTCAGGAATTGTGCATTAGGAGTCAGGGGTTGGGCATTAGGGGTCAAGGATTGGGCATTAGACGTCAGGGATTGGGCATTAGGAGTCAGGGATTGGGCATTAGGGGTCCGGGACTGGGCATTAGGAGTCAAGGATTGGGCATTAGGAGTCGGGATTGGGCATTAGGGGTACGGGACTGGGCATTAGGGATCAGGGATTGGGCATTAGGGGTCAGGGACTGGGCATCAGGGTGGGTCCGTATTTTAAGTTCAATATGCTGCGATGTTCTTTCTCTTCTATTAAATATCTGGGTGGCTCCAACGCCAGCAACCCAGCTTGGGTTTTAGTTGGAGTCTCCCAAACCAAGTGTGTACTTTTCTATTTATTCATTTATTGTTGTTTCTTCCTCGATTGTATGTCAGCCAGATTTTTGTACAAATCGTTTAAATAAATGATATTTGACTTGACTTGACATTAGGAGCCAGGAATTGGGCATTATGGGTCAGGGATTGGGATGAGAGCTAGGAGTTGGGGCCTACGGATAGGGGTCCGGTTTAAAGCCCACAGCGTGGCGCCACGTAGCGGGTGGAACGGCGATGAGGGACACATCAGACGAGATTTGTCAAGCGTAGCATGAGGATTAAGACGGAAGTCGTGGTTTGGGGGCTAATTCGACCATGTTAAGACCCATCGCCACTCTCTACCAGTTGTAGGCCCGAAACGTCGCCCATTCGTTATTAGGCGTATCGAGGCTACAGAGCGCTCTGTGGGCTGTTTTTTGTTTTAAAAACACTCTGACTAGGACCTTTGATCTACATCGCTCATCTACGAACTTAGCCTGACGATGAAAACTGCGATAAATTTGGATGAATTTGTAAGGCGATATCTGAAGGCGTTCGAGCCAAATTCGCTCACTGAAAGCTGTATTGAGCCCAAATTGCTCGCTGAAAGCGCCATGTAGCCCAAATTGGACCCCTAGGATCCGCATGCCGGATGAGCACAATCTAACGGCTGCTGTCAACGCGGGCTGTTTTCCCAGATAGAGGGTGCCATTTCGATTGAATACGTTCAAATCCCGACTTTCAACGTGTGCTTTGTCACGCCCTAATCCCTGTTGTCAAACCGCGTACCAACCGATTCAACAATTTTCACTACCGCCACCTAGCGAACATACCATTCGGGCATCGCTCGTCATAGCGTCATGCATACAAGGCTCACACACTTTACCATTGCCATTTGTGGTTGGCATCCGTCCGTCTGCGAAAGACGACGGATTTGAAGCTTTGTGTTGGTTTAAGTTATACGATGCATAACGCGGCATTTACGCTGATGGCTGAGTAAGCCTCTCTCTGATCGACAGAGCTTACCACAGTCATTGCATCGGTGACCTGTCGACAGGTCTTGGTTTGTGCTCGCTGGTGGACGCCTAGATTGGCGTTTAAAGTCCAGTTTCACAACCAAATCCGTCGTGGTGGGTCATTCCGTCACGCACGACACGTGCCCATCTACTCTTTGGGGATGCCAGATCCTCCCAAGAATCTGGATCAATGCCGAAAGCCTTCATGTCCCGCTTACAAACATCCTTAAACCTAAGCTTTGTCCGTCCAGTTAGCCTTTTGCCGTCGGCGAGTTCACCGTATAGCACATCCTTGGGAATGCGTTCATCTTGCATACGAAGAACGTTCCCAAGCCAACGTAGACGACTTTGCTTCACAGGAGCAAGAATGCTTGGTAGGTTGGCCCTGGCTAACACTTCAGCATTCGTGACCTTGTCTTACCAAGATATGCCTAAAGTGTTTAGCAAGCAACGAAAATGGAAGTTATTCAATTTACTTTCTTGGCCACAGTAGGCCTATGTAGTCCACGTTTCACTGCCATACAGCAGGCTACTCAGAACACACGCCCTGTAGATTAGCATTTTGGTGCGAATGGTTAGTTTTGAATTTTGCCAAGCACGTTTGTTCAATCTACCAAAGGTGGTTGCTGCCTTCTCAATGCGAGTATTTATTTCCTCGTCCGGGGAGCACCCTAGGACAAATTATCCGTGACGGCACTTCCCAGGTAACAAAACGTGTTAACCACATCTAAAGGCATGTTATGTTGATTTTAAACCATGTTTACACCGACCTTACGTTTCTAGTATGGATGAACGTCTTTTACGTGATACTTCGTTCATCAAAGAAGTTTTAAAGGATTTACATAACCCCGCCTTTTTAAACAAGCAAGAACTAGGCGATAATCTTTCCCACCTTTGCACAAAATTATATGTACTCATTGTATCTTTTGGTACGAAATAAACAATAATAACTAAGGGTAACCGCTGGCGATGTGATAGACCCTTGGCTCAGCACGACTGTCTTTTTAACACTTATAGTCAAAGCGAATAAAGCACACGCATTCGAGAGTCGATCCATGAGTCTCTGGAGCTGGCTTTCTGGGTGCGCAACCAGCGCTGCGTCGTCAGCGAATAGCAGTTCTCTTATTAGGAAGCGCCTCCGCTTGGACTTATCACGCAATCTTGAAAGGTTGTACAGCTTCCCATCAGATCTGGTGTGCAGGTAAACACCCTCCGCATCCTCATTAGATGCGTGCGAAAGAAGCATAGATAAGAAGATGACAAATAAAGTTGAACGGAGCGGGTAAGGTTAAGTGGTCTGCGTAGGCAGCCATAAACTCCAAGACTTCGTACAACCCAGATCTGCGGATCTGATTGCCATAACGCAAACACTAAAGTGAAGGTGATCATCTCAACGCTGATTGGCTGGAATGGTCCACGCTGATTGGCTGACATTTCCCAAATCTTGAAGTTGATTAAAACTTTAGAACATGCACCAAAATTACGATGCCTGGAAATTGAATTGAGGAGTGAAAAGTTGATTTGTTTCAATGAACTTTACTACAATGTATTGCATCGTGTAAACAAGGCATAACGTGCTCGGCCAAATGCGAATGCGGATTGCTTACCCAAGTCGACGTTTGCCCGTCTTTTGCAACCAGTCCCGACGCTCTAGCGTCGCTATTATCCCCGGAGGAGTGCCGGTCGATATCGCCGTTGACTCATAATGAGAGCGCCAGCAAGGGGTCGGGGGGGGGGGGGGGGGGGGAGGGGGGGTGTGCACCTCTCTTGCGAGCGCTTTAGTCGTTAAACTAAGCACCTTAGGACAATTCCATAGCAATTTTCCCATTATCTCGTTTATATTTTGCTCTGGCTTCATGCCAAACTGGGATCCCTAGCTCAAATATTAACAGAGTTATTTACTTCTTAAGTTTGAAACGCCACTTGACACGAGATTGACGTACACTTAATATTGGTGGGCCGATTACTCGAACTTTCGGCATCCGCAAAGAGTCCATGTAGTCGCAGTCGGTACTAAATTGTTTAAGTTGCACCATTGACATCCTAGATGGCCCATATGTGGTGGAATATGTACCAATGTTAGTGACATCATGTGTGCCAAATGGCATCGAAGTGACATTGGGCCTTGAGATTCGCTGTTTGTTTCGGAGTATTCTTCAGAGAGAGGCGGAAACGCAGTATTGACTGTACAATATCGACCGCGTTACAGGCTGAAACCTCACCGCGCAGTCAGTCATTTGGCGTATTGAGGCTTTATGTACTAGTTAAAGAACGAGCTGGAGTGCATTCGCCAAAATAAAGCATAATAAATGGATGATTTGGGGAATGCACGACAGCGAGTCTTTAACGTACTTATAAAATTGTTATAACAAGGCATGGCATGTGTTTACGTTTGGACACAGGAATTGACTATTGTGTCAATTGCACTGCCCGACGAATACATGAGGCACATTGTGGAAACAACGGTTCGCCATTGTGAAGCCCCCGGGGGGAGGGTAGGGGTGGGAAGGCGTGGATGAAGTAGACATTTTGGAAGTAATTGCTTCTTAGTTTCGTGAAAACATCGCCCTCTGAAAAGCGATATAACGGATATGACGAGCAATGTATGCAATCGATAACTGTGGATGTTCCATATATATTGAGATTTCTGATCTAACCCCAGCCCCTTTGGTGCTTAACATTGACTTATGCATTCCATTGCTTGTCTTGAAATTGGCAAGTTCTGTCAACACCAGCCAACTGGGCTCCGCTCAGCTCAGCCCGACTGATTATACCGTGACACTTGACGAGTCAATATTAACAACTGTTCTTTATCTAGCTAATGCACAGTTTTCCCGTTCATTATTAAAATAAAGCACTGTTTTACCGTTCTTTATTTGAATAACGCACGCTTACGTTAATACAACACGGCTAGGTCTGTTTTTAGATCCATTCTTCAAGATAATGGATACTTAAGACAAAGGCGTGACGTCACACAATTTTTTTAAATGGGATTGGCCATGTTAAGTGAGATTATTTTCTAGCGTCGAAACTACAGGTGCGATTTTGATGCCATTTGGCAAACATGATGTCAGTAACATAGGTACATATCGCATACCTTAACTCATGTAGTCACAGCGATTTTTTACACTTCTGACAATGTCAAAATTTGACCATCCACTAACTCAAAAACTCTCAATGTGAGGCAAAATCTAAGCTTTATAGCGCGTTCGCGTCTCTCTCTGAAGAAGACTCTCAAACAAACAGCGACCTTGCCCTGATCTTGAACTTCAAGTTTATCAATATATTCCTTCGCGTCCAAATACTTATTTCATGTCTCACACAAGGTGTCGCTTGTGTGACTTGTAGCGTTCATAGATAGATTGAGCAGTCATTTGCCCGCCATTTGCCCTCTCGTAGGGTTCCATGTTAAACTTCCATGGGATTTTTTTCCAGAAAAACTATTCGGGCCACTTGCAAAATTTCACTGCCTGATCAAGCATTCAGTCAAGGCCACACACGCACGCATCTCGATCATTTCGCTTCGTTTCGTTTCGTCATTTACGCTAAGCATAATTTCTGCATTATCTGATTACCTAGGACTTTGAAATCGGGGAAGGGGGGGGGGCGTCTTTATGACGGGGCGGAAATGTCCCCCATGCGGAGATGTCCCCCCTATATCTATCATAATGGCACCGTACGTACACATGGAGCGGAGAGGGTCTCAATATCATGTATTTAATATAAGGAGGGCATCTCCGCATGGGGATGGGGGCATTTCCGCGTGTGACACCGGAGAGGGAGGGACAACAAGCTCTCTGCTACAACCGTCTGGGGTTTAGGGAGGAACATCCCTATATTGTTATGTCATTGCGTTGACCGACAGCTTTGTGTGAGGCCAATATTGTTCACGCATGGGTTACTGGACCTGTTGCATGAAAATAGCGAGTCGTGAAAAAATAGAGCCAGCCCGACTCACTTTTTTCACGCAGTTTCTCTTCGGACTCGGCTTTTTAACGGCGACAAACGCCGCCGACAAACACTGTCCTAGTGCAGTTGCAACGAAATTTGTCTAAAGTACAAACCTTAGCTGGGCGCATATGGAAATATCCAACTTTGCCTAGGGCACAGGAGGCTTGGTGGGGTTGGGATGGATGGAGGGGGGGCGGGGGGGGGGGGGGGGGGGAGGGGGGCGGTAATGACCATTTTTATGTGTCCCTTTTTCTGACAGGTTCTGCTGCCCAAGCCCCCGGCACAGGAGTCTTAGTGGGGTGGGGATGTATGGGGGAGAGCGGTAATAACCATTTTTATGTGTCCCTTTTTCGGACAGGTTCTGCTGCCCCCCCCCCCCCTCCACCCTCTCCCCGGCCACCCGCCAACGAGTCTACTTTGCTTAGTGGCACAGCTAGGGAGCTTAGTCGGTTGTTGTGTACCCCCGCCCGCCCGCGCTCACCCCCACCCCGGCCATCGACCCTCTTAGCCTGAGCGTAGCTTGCGAAGCGAGCGAGTGTACATGGTGCGAGAAGCGTGCATTTAGGCAGTGGCAGAGGCGTGACAGAGGCGACAGACACCTGGGACTTGTCAATCCATCGCTGTGCTCTATTACTCCACGCACGACCCCCTACACAGTGTAGTGGTCTCGCCCGGGACTTTCACGCCCACTTGTCGTGGAGAAGGCGAGTTCAACTCCCTCTCTACGGTGCAGGGGGGTGCTGTGCGAAGCCCGGGACACCCTACCCAATGACTGCTTTATTTCTCCACGCTCGCCCCCCGTTGTAAAGGCGAGTCCGTTCTCTCTCTATGCCACATAGAGCAGCGGTCTCGCTTATTTCACGGCAGGCAAGCCGTGAAATAAGCGAGACCGCTGCACTATGTGGTATAGAGAGAGCACGGACTCGCATTCACAACGGGGGGCGAGCGGGATTCATTGAGTGGGGTGTCCCGGGGGTTTCACGGCCGCAGGCAAGCCGTGAAATAAGCGAGACAGCTGCTCTATGTGGTATAGAGAGAGTACTGACTCGCCCTACAACGGGGGGCGAGCGCAGAGAAACAGAGCAGTCATTGGGTAGGGTGTCCCGGGCTTCGCACAGCACCCCCTGCACTGTAGAGAGGGAGTTGAACTCGCCTTCTCCACGACGAGTGAGCGTGAAAGTCCAGGGCGAGACCACTACACTGTGTAGGGGGTCGTGCGTGGAGAAATAAAGCACAGTCATTGGGTAGCGTGTCCCGGCCTTTTCACGGCAGGCAAGCCGTGAAATAAGCGAGACCACTGGTTAAGGGACCTGGGGGTGGGGGGTGGGGGGGGTAGTCAAAGGATGAAGATTTCCCCCATTTCCCATTCCCCCATTGCTATTAGGATGAGAGAGAGCTATCCCTATGCGTGAGCGACAGGATCATCGCCATATTCAGTCTATGACAATCTGTCCCCCCCCCCCCACCCCCATCCCCATGTCCCTATGCCAAGCAGCAATGATCTCTTTCAGATTCTCTGTTCTCCGAGCAAAATTTGTACTATAGGTGTCACTGGCGTGTAACGAATATGTCACTTCCGATTTCTTTATTCACAGGCGATAATATGGACTTTTGAGGCAGTGTGGGCGATAACAGATGAAGCTTCTGATTTTCACGTGAGAAACTCGGGATTTTCACGTCAAGAACTCGGGACTTTCACAAGCGGTAGCGTTGTAATCCCGGTATTTTCACGAGGAGTTTCGTGAAAATACCGAGACTTTCACACGCTCTCTGTCTCTACGTTTTCACGCGACCCTCGCGTGAAAAAATGAAGTCCGTGAAAACAGCGAGACGGCACTCAGAACTCGCTTTTTTCACGTGAAGAACTCGGGTTCTCCACGGACTCGCATTTTTAACGCAGTAAATTTGGGTGGTCTCGCACTTTTCACGTGAAAGTCCCGGGCTTTTCACGGACTCGCGATTTTCATGCAACAGACCGAAGAACACATGGGCTATTGACCTATAGTGTATGAACCCCGCGAACTGAGCTAGCCGGCATTCAGTGCGCCTATCTGGCTCGACTGGCGCACTATTAGAGGCGCCGGGCCGCCCGTCGCCGGACAGAGGAGTGCATGGGCACTGAGGGAGGCTCCAGTGTAACAGTGGGCTGACAGGGAAAAAAGAAACGTGTGAGTCCCGTGCAGACAAGCCGGGATAAGGGAGGGGGTGGGGTTGAGGCTAGCCCTGTAACATGGCCCGCCGGCCGCAGTGGGCAGGGCTAGGGTGAGGCGTGGAGCAGGGGAGGACGTGGAGTGGGATAGGGAGATGTGTGATCGGGTGCTGGGATATGGCGCCACTCCGCTGGTATTTGAAAAAATGGAAATACAGAGGAATGGAATTTTCTTGACACATATGGCTCGTAATATAACCAGCAATAATCTCTTCTCAAACAGCTTGCCACCACTCTGTCAGTTTGTGGGTAGTGACCTCCATCCCAGTGGAGTGGCTGGGGCCCCGGCTCAAAAAACTGGCGCAGAACGAGAGATTATTTAAGCCGACTGTGTACGCCTCTATCCGATAACAACTCTTGTAGATCCAACCGGTGCATGCGATCTGCAGCCAGACAGCGGCCGCCACAGCACCCAGCCCATCACCAAGGTAAGTGTCGGCCGCCACAGCAGCCGCCCCATCACCGAGGTAAGTGTATAGACAGCGGCCGCCACAGCACCCGCCCCATCACCGAGGTAAGTGTCGGCCGCCACAGCACCCGCCCCATCACCGAGGTAAGTGTATAGACAGCGGCCGCCACAGCACCCGCCCCATCACCGAGGTAAGTGTATAGACAGCGGCTGCCACAGCACCCGCCCCATCACCGAGGTAAGTGTATAGACAGCGGCCGCCACAGCACCCGCCCCATCACCGAGGTAAGTGTATAGACAGCGGCCGCCACAGCACCCGCCCCATCACCGAGGTAAGTGTATAGACAGCGGCCGCCACAGCACCCGCCCCATCACCGAGGTAAGTGTATAGACAGCGGCCGCCACAGCACCCGCCCCATCACCGAGGTAAGTGTATAGACAGCGGCCGCCACAGCACCTGCCCCATCACCTAAGTAAGTGTATAGACAGCGGCCGCCACAGCACCCACCCCATCACCGAGGTAAGTGTATAGACAGCGGCCGCCACAGCACCCGCCCCATCGCCGAGGTAAGTGTATAGACAGCGGCCGCCACAGCACCCGCCCCATCACCGCGGTAAGTGTACAGACAGCGGCCGCCACAGCACCCGCCCCATCACCGAGGTAAGTGTATAGACAGCGGCCGCCACAGCACCCGCCCCATCACCGAGGTAAGTGTATAGACAGCGGCCGCCACAGCACCCGCCCCATCACCGAGGTAAGTGTCGGCCGCCACAGCACCGGCCCCATCACCGAGGTAAGTGTATAGACAGCGGCCGCCACAGCACCCGCCCCATCACCGAGGTAAGTGTATAGACAGCGGCCCCCACAGCACCCGCCCCATAACCGAGGTAAGTGTATGGACAGCGGCCGCCACAGCACCCGCCCCATCACCGAGGTAAGTGTATAGACAGCGGCCGCCACAGCACCCACCCCATCACCGAGGTAAGTGTATAGACAGCGGCCGCCACAGCACCCGCCCCATCACCGAGGTAAGTGTACAGACAGCGGCCGCCACAGCACCCGCCGCATCAGCGAGGTAAGTGTATAGACAGCGGCCGCCACAGCACCCGCCCCATCACCGAGGCAAGTGTATAGACAGCGGCCGCCACAGCACCCGCCCCATCACCGAGGTAAGTGTATGGACAGCGGCCGCCACAGCACCCGCCCCATCACCGAGGTAAGTGTATAGACAGCGGCCGCCACAGCACCCGCCCCATCACCGAGGTAAGTGTATAGACAGCGGCCGCCACAGCACCCGCCCCATCACCGAGGTAAGTGTATAGACAGCGGCCGCCACAGCACCCGCCCCATCACCGAGGTAAGTGTATAGACAGCGGCCGCCACAGCACCCGCCCCATCACCGAGGTAAGTGTATAGACAGCGGCCGCCACAGCACCCGCCCCATCACCGAGGTAAGTGTATAGACAGCGGCCGCCACAGCACCCGCCCCATCGCCGAGGTAAGTGTATAGACAGCGGCCGCCACAGCACCCGCCCCATCACCGAGGTAAGTGTATAGACAGCCGCCGCCACAGCACCCGCCGCATCAGCGAGGTAAGTGTATAGACAGCGGCCGCCACAGCACCCGCCCCATCACCGAGGTAAGTGTATAGACAGCGACCGCCACAGCACCCGCCCCATCACCGAGGTAAGTGTACAGACAGCGGCCGCCACAGCACCCGCCCCATCACCGCGGTAAGTGTATAGACAGCGGCCGCCACAGCACCCGCCCCATCACCGAGGTAAGTGTATAGACAGCGGCCGCCACAGCACCCGCCCCATCACCGAGGTAAGTGTATAGACAGCGGCTGCCACAGCACCCGCCCCATCACCGAGGTAAGTGTATAGACAGCGGCCGCCACACCACCGGCCCCATCACCGAGGTAAGTGTATAGACAGCGGCCGCCACAGCACCCGCCCCATCACCGAGGTAAGTGCATAGACAGCGGCCGCCACAGCACCCGCCCCATCACCGAGGTAAGTCTATAGACAGCGGCCGCCACAGCAACCGCCCCATCACCGAGGTAAGTGTACAGACAGCGGCCGCCACAGCACCCGCCCCATCACCGCGGTAAGTGTATAGACAGCGGCCGCCACAGCACCCGCCGCATCAGCGAGGTAAGTGTATAGACAGCGGCCGCCACAGCACCCGCCCCATCACCGAGGTAAGTGTATAGACAGCGACCGCCACAGCACCCGCCCCATCACCGAGGTAAGTGTACAGACAGCGGCCGCCACAGCACCCGCCCCATCACCGCGGTAAGTGTATAGACAGCGGCCGCCACAGCACCCGCCCCATCACCGAGGTAAGTGTATAGACAGCGGCCGCCACAGCACCCGCCCCATCACCGAGGTAAGTGTATAGACAGCGGCTGCCACAGCACCCGCCCCATCACCGAGGTAAGTGTATAGACAGCGGCCGCCACAGCACCCGCCCCATCACCGAGGTAAGTGTATAGACAGCGGCCGCCACAGCACCCGCCCCATCACCGAGGTAAGTGTATAGACAGCGGCCGCCACAGCACCCGCCCCATCACCGAGGTAAGTGTATAGACAGCGGCCGCCACAGCACCGGCCCCATCACCGAGGTAAGTGTATAGACAGCGGCCGCCACAGCACCCGCCCCATCACCGAGGTTAGTGCATAGACAGCGGCCGCCACAGCACCCGCCCCATCACCGAGGTAAGTGTATAGACAGCGGCCGCCACCACACCCTCCCCATCACCGAGGTAAGTCTATAGACAGCGGCCGCCACAGCAACCGCCCCATCACCGAGGTAAGTGTATAGACAGCGGCCGCCACACCACCGGCCCCATCACCGAGGTAAGTGTCAGCCGCCACAGCACCCGTCCCATCACCGAGGTAAGTGTATAGACAGCGGCCGCCACAGCACCCGCCCCATCACCGAGGTAAGTGTATAGACAGCGGCCGCCACAGCACCCGTCCCATCACCGAGGTAAGTGTATAGACAGCGGCCGCCACAGCACCCGTCCCATCACCGAGGTAAGTGTATAGACAGCGGCCGCCACAGCACCCGTCCCATCACCGAGGTAAGTGTACAGACAGCGGCCGCCACAGCACCCGCCGCATCAGCGAGGTAAGTGTATAGACAGCGGCCGCCACAGCACCCGCCCCATCACCGAGGTAAGTGTATAGACAGCGGCTGCCACAGCACCCGCCCCATCACCGAGGTAAGTGCATAGACAGCGGCCGCCACAGCACCCGCCCCATCACCGAGGTAAGTGTATAGACAGCGGCCGCCACAGCACCCGCCCCATCACCGAGGTAAGTGTATAGACAGCGGCTGCCACAGCACCCGCCCCATCACCGAGGTAAGTGTATAGACAGCGGCCGCCACAGCACCCGCCCCATCACCGAGGTAAGTGTATAGACAGCGGCCGCCACAGCACCCGCCCCATCACCGAGGTAAGTGTATAGACAGCGGCCGCCACAGCACCCGCCCCATCACCGAGGTAAGTGTATAGACAGCGGCCGCCACAGCACCGGCCCCATCACCGAGGTAAGTGTACAGACAGCGGCCGCCACAGCACCCGCCCCATCACCGAGGTAAGTGTATAGACAGCGGCCGCCACAGCACCCGCCCCATCACCGAGGTAAGTGTATAGACAGCGGCCGC
The DNA here is from genome assembly GCA_964019135.1 of Arenicola marina. NCBI lineage: Eukaryota > Metazoa > Annelida > Polychaeta > Arenicolidae > Arenicola > Arenicola marina. Next base: position 18,275,282 of record OZ025250.1, on the reverse strand, counting down.
CACAGCACCCGCCCCATCACCGAGGTAAGTGTATAGACAGCGGCCGCCACAGCACCCTCCCCATCACCGAGGTAAGTCTATAGACAGCGGCCGCCACCACACCCTCCCCATCACCGAGGTAAGTCTATAGACAGCGGCCGCCACAGCAACCGCCCCATCACCGAGGTAAGTGTATAGACAGCGGCCGCCACAGCACCCGCCCCATCACCGAGGTAAGTGTCGGCCGCCACAGCACCCGCCCCATCACCGAGGTAAGTGTCGGCCGCCACAGCACCCGCCCCATCACCGAGGTAAGTGTATAGACAGCGGCCGCCACAGCACCCGCCCCATCACCGAGGTAAGTCTATAGACAGCGGCCGCCACAGCACCGGCCCCATCACCGAGGTAAGTGTATAGACAGCGGCCGCCACAGCACCGGCCCCATCACCGAGGTAAGTGTACAGACAGCGGCCGCCACAGCACCCGTCCCATCACCGAGGTAAGTCTATAGACAGCGGCCGCCACAGCAACCGCCCCATCACCGAGGTAAGTGTATAGACAGCGGCCGCCACAGCACCCGCCCCATCACCGAGGTAAGTGTATAGACAGCGGCCGCCACAGCAACCGCCCCATCACCGAGGTAAGTGTATAGACAGCGGCCGCCACAGCACCCGCCCCATCACCGAGGTAAGTGTATAGACAGCGGCCGCCACAGCACCCGCCCCATCACCGAGGTAAGTGTACAGACAGCGGCCGCCACAGCACCCGTCCCATCACCGAGGTAAGTCTATAGACAGCGGCCGCCACAGCAACCGCCCCATCACCGAGGTAAGTGTATAGACAGCGGCCGCCACAGCACCCGCCCCATCACCGAGGTAAGTGTCAGCCGCCACAGCACCCTCCCCATCACCGAGGTAAGTGTATAGACAGCGGCCGCCACAGCACCCGTCCCATCACCGAGGTAAGTGTACAGACAGCGGCCGCCACAGCACCCGCCCCATCACCGAGGTAAGTGCATAGACAGCGGCCGCCACAGCACCCGCCCCATCACCGAGGTAAGTGTATAGACAGCGGCCGCCACAGCACCCGCCCCATCACCGAGGTAAGTGTACAGACAGCGGCCGCCACAGCACCCGTCCCATCACCGAGGTAAGTCTATAGACAGCGGCCGCCACAGCAACCGCCCCATCACCGAGGTAAGTGTATAGACAGCGGCCGCCACAGCACCCGCCCCGTCACCGAGGTAAGTGTATAGACAGCGGCCGCCACAGCACCCGCCCCATCACCGAGGTAAGTGTATAGACAGCGGCCGCCACAGCACCCGTCCCATCACCGAGGTAAGTCTATAGACAGCGGCCGCCACAGCAACCGCCCCATCACCGAGGTAAGTGTATAGACAGCGGCCGCCACAGCACCCGCCCCATCACCGAGGTAAGTGTATAGACAGCGGCCGCCACAGCACCCGCCCCATCACCGAGGTAAGTGTATAGACAGCGGCCGCCACAGCACCCGCCCCGTCACCGAGGTAAGTGTATAGACAGCGGCCGCCACAGCACCCGCCCCATCACCGAGGTAAGTGTATAGACAGCGGCCGCCACAGCACCCGCCCCATCACCGAGGTAAGTCTATAGAAAGCGGCCGCCACAGCAACCGCCCCATCACCGAGGTAAGTGTATAGACAGCGGCCGCCACAGCACCCGCCCCATCACCGAGGTAAGTCTATAGAAAGCGGCCGCCACAGCAACCGCCCCATCACCGAGGTAAGTGTATAGACAGCGGCCGCCACAGCACCCGCCCCATCACCGAGGTAAGTCTATAGAAAGCGGCCGCCACAGCAACCGCCCCATCACCGAGGTAAGTGTATAGACAGCGGCCGCCACAGCAACCGCCCCATCACCGAGGTAAGTGTCAGCCGCCACAGCACCCGCCCCATCACCGAGGTAAGTGTATAGACAGCGGCCGCCACAGCAACCGCCCCATCACCGAGGTAAGTGTATAGACAGCGGCCGCCACAGCACCCGCCCCGTCACCGAGGTAAGTGTATAGACAGCGGCCGCCACAGCACCCGCCCCATCACCGAGGTAAGTGTATAGACAGCGGCCGCCACAGCACCCGCCCCATCACCGAGGTAAGTCTATAGAAAGCGGCCGCCACAGCAACCGCCCCATCACCGAGGTAAGTGTATAGACAGCGGCCGCCACAGCACCCGCCCCATCACCGAGGTAAGTCTATAGAAAGCGGCCGCCACAGCAACCGCCCCATCACCGAGGTAAGTGTATAGACAGCGGCCGCCACAGCACCCGCCCCATCACCGAGGTAAGTCTATAGAAAGCGGCCGCCACAGCAACCGCCCCATCACCGAGGTAAGTGTATAGACAGCGGCCGCCACAGCACCCTCCCCATCACCGAGGTAAGTGCATAGACAGCGGCCGCCACAGCACCCGCCCCATCACCGAGGTAAGTCTATAGAAAGCGGCCGCCACAGCAACCGCCCCATCACCGAGGTAAGTGTATAGACAGCGGCCGCCACAGCACCCGCCCCATCACCGAGGTAAGTGTATAGACAGCGGCCGCCACAGCACCCGCCCCATCACCGAGGTAAGTGTATAGACAGCGGCCGCCACACCACCGGCCCCATCACCGAGGTAAGTGTCAGCCGCCGCAGCACCCTCCCCATCACCGAGGTAAGTGTATAGACAGCGGCCGCCACAGCACCCGCCCCATCACCGAGGTAAGTGTATAGACAGCGGCCGCCACAGCACCCGCCCCATCACCGAGGTAAGTGTATAGACAGCGGCCGCCACAGCACCCGCCCCATCACCGAGGTAAGTGTATAGACAGCGGCTGCCACAGCACCCGCCCCATCACCGAGGTAAGTGTATAGACAGCGGCCGCCACAGCACCCGCCCCATCACCGAGGTAAGTGTATAGACAGCGGCCGCCACAGCACCCGCCCCATCACCGAGGTAAGTGTATAGACAGCGGCCGCCACAGCAACCGCCCCATCACCGAGGTAAGTGTATAGACAGCGGCCGCCACAGCACCCGCCCCATCACCGAGGTAAGTGTACAGACAGCGGCCGCCACAGCACCCGCCCCATCACCGAGGTAAGTGTATAGACAGCGGCCGCCACAGCAACCGCCCCATCACCGAGGTAAGTGTATAGACAGCGGCCGCCACAGCACCCGCCCCATCACCGAGGTAAGTGTACAGACAGCGGCCGCCACAGCACCCGCCCCATCACCGAGGTAAGTGTATAGACAGCGGCCGCCACAGCACCCGCCCCATCACCGAGGTAAGTGTATAGACAGCGGCCGCCACACCACCCTCCCCATCACCGCGGTAAGTGTCAGCCGCCACCACACCCTCCCCATCACCGAGGTAAGTCTATAGACAGCGGCCGCCACAGCAACCGCCCCATCACCGAGGTAAGTCTATAGACAGCGGCCGCCACAGCACCCGCCGCATCACCGAGGTAAGTGTACAGACAGCGGCCGCCACAGCACCCGCCCCATCACCGAGGTAAGTGTATAGACAGCGGCCGCCACAGCACCCGCCCCATCACCGAGGTAAGTGTACAGACAGCGGCCGCCACAGCACCCGCCCCATCACCGAGGTAAGTGTACAGACAGCGGCCGCCACAGCACCCGCCCCATCACCGAGGTAAGTGTATAGACAGCGGCCGCCACAGCACCCGCCCCATCACCGAGGTAAGTGTATAGACAGCGGCCGCCACAGCACCCGCCCCATCACCGAGGTAAGTGTACAGACAGCGGCCGCCACAGCACCCGCCCCATCACCGAGGTAAGTGTACAGACAGCGGCCGCCACAGCACCCGCCCCATCACCGAGGTAAGTGTACAGACAGCGGCCGCCACAGCACCCGCCCCATCACCGAGGTAAGTGTATAGACAGCGGCCGCCACAGCACCCGCCCCATCACCGAGGTAAGTGTATAGACAGCGGCCGCCACAGCACCCGCCCCATCACCGAGGTAAGTGTACAGACAGCGGCCGCCACAGCACCCGCCCCATCACCGAGGTAAGTGTATAGACAGCGGCCGCCACAGCACCCGCCCCATCACCGAGGTAAGTGTATAGACAGCGGCCGCCACACCACCGGCCCCATCACCGAGGTAAGTGTACAGACAGCGGCCGCCACACCACCGGCCCCATCACCGAGGTAAGTGTCAGCCGCCACAGCACCCGCCCCATCACCGAGGTAAGTGCATAGACAGCGGCCGCCACAGCACCCGCCCCATCACCGAGGTAAGTCTATAGAAAGCGGCCGCCACAGCAACCGCCCCATCACCGAGGTAAGTGTATAGACAGCGGCCGCCACAGCACCCGCCCCATCACCGAGGTAAGTGTATAGACAGCGGCCGCCACAGCACCCGCCCCATCACCGAGGTAAGTGTATAGACAGCGGCCGCCACACCACCGGCCCCATCACCGAGGTAAGTGTCAGCCGCCGCAGCACCCTCCCCATCACCGAGGTAAGTGCATAGACAGCGGCCGCCACAGCACCCGCCCCATCACCGAGGTAAGTCTATAGACAGCGGCCGCCACAGCAACCGCCCCATCACCGAGGTAAGTGTATAGACAGCGGCCGCCACAGCACCCGCCCCATCACCGAGGTAAGTGTATAGACAGCGGCCGCCACAGCACCCGCCCCATCACCGAGGTAAGTGTATAGACAGCGGCCGCCACAGCACCCGCCCCATCACCGAGGTTAGTGCATAGACAGCGGCCGCCACAGCACCCGCCCCATCACCGAGGTAAGTGTATAGACAGCGGCCGCCACAGCACCCGTCCCATCACCGAGGTAAGTGTATAGACAGCGGCCGCCACAGCACCCGCCCCATCACCGAGGTAAGTGTATAGACAGCGGCCGCCACAGCACCCGCCCCATCACCGAGGTAAGTGTCGGCCGCCACAGCACCCGCCCCATCACCGAGATAAGTGTCGGCCGCCACAGCACCCGCCCCGTCACCGAGGTAAGTGTATAGACAGCCACCGCCAACAACATATTGCGCCCCATCACCGAGGTAAGTGTATAGACAGCGGCCGCCACAGCACCCGCCCCATCACCGAGGTAAGTGTATAGACAGCGGCCGCCACAGCACCCGCCCCATCACCGAGGTAAGTGTACAGACAGCGGCCGCCACAGCACCCGCCCCATCACCGAGGTAAGTGTATAGACAGCGGCCGCCACAGCACCCGCCCCATCACCGAGGTAAGTGTACAGACAGCGGCCGCCACAGCACCCGCCCCATCACCGCGGTAAGTGTATAGACAGCGGCCGCCACAGCACCCGCCCCATCACCGAGGTAAGTGTATAGACAGCGGCCGCCACAGCACCCGCCCCATCACCGAGGTTAGTGCATAGACAGCGGCCGCCACAGCACCCGCCCCATCACCGAGGTAAGTGTATAGACAGCGGCCGCCACAGCACCCGCCCCATCAGCGAGGTAAGTGTATAGACAGGCGCCGCCACAGCACCCGCCCCATCACCGAGGTAATTGTATAGACAGCGGCCGCCACTGCACCCGCCCCATCACCGAGGTAAGTGTACAGACAGCGGCCGCCACAGCACCCTCCCCATCACCGAGGTTAGTGTACAGACAGCGGCCGCCACAGCACCCGCCCCATCACCGAGGTAAGTGTATAGACAGCGGCCGCCACAGCACCCGCCCCATCAGCGAGGTAAGTGTATAGACAGCGGCCGCCACTGCACCCGCCCCATCACCGAGGTAAGTGTATAGACAGCGGCCGCCACAGCACCCGCCCCATCACCGAGGTAAGTGTATAGACAGCGGCCGCCACTGCACCCGCCCCATCACCGAGGTAAGTGTATAGACAGCGGCCGCCACAGCACCCGCCCCATCACGGAGGTAAGTGTATAGACAGCGGCCGCCACAGCACCCGCCCCATCACCGAGGTAAGTGTATAGACAGCGGCCGCCACAGCACCCACCCCATCACCGAGGTAAGTGCATAGACAGCGGCCGCCACAGCACCCGCCCCATCACCGAGGTAAGTGTATAGACAGCGGCCGCCACAGCACCCGCCCCATCACCGAGGTAAGTGTATAGACAGCGGCCGCCACAGCACCCGTCCCATCACCGAGGTAAGTGTATAGACAGCGGCCGCCACAGCACCCGCCCCATCACCGAGGTAAGTGTATAGACAGCGGCCGCCACAGCACCCGTCCCATCACCGAGGTAAGTGTATAGACAGCGGCCGCCACAGCACCCGCCCCATCACCGAGGTAAGTGTATAGACAGCGGCCGCCACAGCACCCGCCCCATCACCGAGGTAAGTGTCGGCCGCCACAGCACCCGCCCCATCACCGAGGTAAGTGTCGGCCGCCACAGCACCCGCCCCGTCACCGAGGTAAGTGTATAGACAGCCACCGCCAACAACATATTGCGCCCCATCACCGAGGTAAGTGTATAGACAGCGGCCGCCACAGCACCGGCCCCATCACCGAGGTAAGTGTATAGACAGCGGCCGCCACAGCACCCGCCCCATCACCGAGGTAAGTGTACAGACAGCGGCCGCCACAGCACCCGCCCCATCACCGAGGTAAGTGTATAGACAGCGGCCGCCACAGCACCCGCCCCATCACCGAGGTAAGTGTATAGACAGTGGCCGCCACAGCACCAGCCCCGTCACCGAGGTAAGTGTATAGACAGCGGCCGCCACAGCACCAGCCCCGTCACCGAAGTAAGTGTATAGACAGCGGCCGCCACAGCACCCGCCCCATCACCGAGGTAAGTGTATAGACAGCGGCCGCCACAGCACCAGCCCCGTCACCGAGGTAAGTGTATAGACAGCGGCCGCCACAGCACCCGCCCCATCACCGAGGTAAGTGTATAGACAGCGGCCGCCACACCACCCGCCCCATCACCGAGGTAAGTGTATAGACAGCGGCCGCCACAGCACCCGCCCCATCACCGAGGTAAGTGTATAGACAGCGGCCGCCACAGCACCGGCCCCATCACCGAGGTAAGTGTATAGACAGCGGCCGCCACAGCACCCGCCCCATCACCGAGGTAAGTGTATAGACAGCGGCCGCCACAGCACCCGCCCCATCACCGAGGTAAGTGTATAGACAGCGGCCGCCACAGCACCCGCCCCATCACCGAGGTAAGTGTATAGACAGCGGCCGCCACAGCACCGGCCCCATCACCGAGGTAAGTGTATAGACAGCGGCCGCCACAGCACCCGCCCCATCACCGAGGTAAGTGTATAGACAGCGGCCGCCACAGCACCCGCCCCATCACCGAGGTAAGTGTCGGCCGCCACAGCACCCGCCCCGTCACCGAGGTAAGTGTATAGACAGCCACCGCCAACAACATATTGCGCCCCATCACCGAGGTAAGTGTATAGACAGCGGCCGCCACAGCACCCGCCCCATCACCGAGGTAAGTGTATAGACAGCGGCCGCCACAGCACCCGCCCCATCACCGAGGTAAGTGTCGGCCGCCACAGCACCCGCCCCATCACCGAGGTAAGTGTCGGCCGCCACAGCACCCGCCCCGTCACCGAGGTAAGTGTATAGACAGCCACCGCCAACAACATATTGCGCCCCATCACCGAGGTAAGTGTATAGACAGCGGCCGCCACAGCACCCGCCCCATCACCGAGGTAAGTGTATAGACAGCGGCCGCCACAGCACCCGCCCCATCACCGAGCTAAGTGTCGGCCGCCACAGCACCCGCCCCATCACCGAGGTAAGTGTCGGCCGCCATAGCACCCGCCCCGTCACCGAGGTAAGTGTATAGACAGCGGCCGCCACAGCACCCGCCCCATCACCGAGGTAAGTGTCGGCCGCCACAGCACCCGCCCCGTCACCGAGGTAAGTGTATAGACAGCCACCGCCAACAACATATTGCGCCCCATCACCGAGGTAAGTGTATAGACAGCGGCCGCCACAGCACCCGCCCCATCACCGAGGTAAGTGTATAGACAGCGGCCGCCACAGCACCCGCCCCATCACCGAGGTAAGTGTCGGCCGCCACAGCACCCGCCCCATCACCGAGGTAAGTGTCGGCCGCCACAGCACCCGCCCCGTCACCGAGGTAAGTGTATAGACAGCCACCGCCAACAACATATTGCGCCCCATCACCGAGGTAAGTGTATAGACAGCGGCCGCCACAGCACCCGCCCCATCACCGAGGTAAGTGTCGGCCGCCACAGCACCCGCCCCGTCACCGAGGTAAGTGTATAGACAGCCACCGCCAACAACATATTGCGCCCCATCACCGAGGTAAGTGTATAGACAGCGGCCGCCACAGCACCCGCCCCGTCACCGAGGTAAGTGTCGGCCGCCACAGCACCCGCCCCATCACCGAGGTAAGTGTATAGACAGCCGCCGCCACAGCACCCGCCCCGTCACCGAGGTAAGTGTATAGACAGCCACCGCCAACAACATATTGCGCCCCATCACCGAGGTAAGTGTATAGACAGCGGCCGCCACAGCACCCGCCCCATCACCGAGGTAAGTGTATAGACAGCGGCCGCCACAGCACCCGCCCCATCACCGAGGTAAGTGTATAGACAGCCGCCGCCACAGCACCCGCCCCATCACCGAGGTAAGTGTCGGCCGCCACAGCACCCGCCCCATGACCGAGGTAAGTGTATAGACAGCGGCCGCCACAGCACCCGCCCCATCACCGAGGTAAGTGTATAGACAGCCGCCGCCACAGCACCCGCCCCATCACCGAGGTAAGTGTATAGACAGCGGCTGCCACAGCACCCGCCCCATCACCGAGGTAAGTGTATAGACAGCCGCCGCCACAGCACCCGCCCCGTCACCGAGGTAAGTGTATAGACAGCGGCCGCCACAGCACCCGCCCCATCACCGTGGTAAGTGTCGGCCGCCACAGCACCCGCCCCATCACCGAGGTAAGTGTATAGACAGCGGCCGCCACAGCACCCGCCCCGTCACCGAGGTAAGTGTATAGACAGCGGCCGCCACAGCACCCGCCCCATCACCGAGGTAACTGTCGGCCGCCACAGCACCCGCCCCGTCACCGAGGTAAGTGTATAGACAGCGGCCGCCACAGCACCCGCCCCGTCACCGAGGTAAGTGTATAGACAGCCACCGCCAACAACATATTGCGCCCCACATCATGCTAATGTTCTATTCTGGGGCGACATTTGACAACCTAATTTTAATGACAGCAAAAACAATTTAGAGGAAATTCAGCTAATTATTACCTAATTACTTAATTTCATTTTTTCGGAAATCGTATGATTTGTACTAAGTTCTAAATGCCTCTCCATACCCAGTTTCCATGTTCCACGCTGGGTTAATTCAAAACCTGGGGTGCGAAGTCCAGCAAAGCCAGCAAAGCCAGCAAAGCCATCTGGATAACCTCACTCCTGCGTAATTGACCGTCCGCATTTTTCTCCGGCTGCGTCAAATTCGGTCTAGGACCGAAGTCGACGCAGACGGAAAAGGACGCGGATGTAACTATATAATATGGGACAGATGGATGGACGGAGGAAGGGCGGCAGGCAGGGATGGATGGACAGATGGATGGACGGAGGAAGGGCGGCAGGCAGGGATGGATGGACAGATGGATGGATGGAAGAAGGGCGGCAGGCAGGGATGGATGGACAGATGGATGGAGGGAGGGATGAAACGGTGGATGAAGGAATGAAGGAAGGAGGGAAGGATATATATCATTGGATGTTTCTTCACGTTTACAGATTGAGATCGCTACCGCAGTCGGTGTACCGGACCTAGGCGAGAGCTGTTATCAACATGGCTTCCTCGGTGTGGATGACGTCGTTGATCTTGGCGGTCAGTGTCATGTGGCCGGGCGCCGCCCGGTCCCAAGCCTGTGACGTCGATCCGCCGATCGCCGGCATTAACTACACGATGACCTTGACCGTGCGCCAGGCCCCGATTGTCGTACTGGGCCGGGTCTCCAGATACCCGGCCAGTCCCTTCTCGGGGGGTCATCAATTCAACTTCCAGGTGTACTGTGTGATCAAAAACGGGGGTTACACCATACCGAGGTTGTTGTACCTTGGCGTCTCCGTGTGCCACGGCACGAGCATGACGCGTGATCGGGTCTACGTCGTCGCCCTCGAGTCGTCGCCTAGGGAACCGTGGTACTTCAATACGTACGCGCCGGCGGAATTGATGCCTGGTGCGTTTCGCGCCGATGACGACAAGATCGCGGAGCTCTACGCGATAGAAGGCCCCGATATGGAGTACAGACAGCCGGTTGGGCGTCGCGTGGGACCTGCCGAGAGCTGCGAGTCCCAGTGCCCCGCCTGGATCACTTTGGAGCGACAGTGGTGTGTTAAGGAACCCTTCATTGCCGATTCAAGCGCTCCCGGAAGCCACGTGTCCGCTTGGATGTGCGTCTTGCTTGGAGCTATATGGCTTGCGATTTGAGTGTCAATGGACCGCTTGTACCCAGTAACACGCGTCGAGCTATGAACCCTTTCCAGCTGATTGCCTACCACGGGGACTGGCTCCATTTTAGATTTCTGCTTCCCGCTATTTCTACCAGCACACGTTATATAGTGCATATAGTCATGCAGTGACGTAAGTATGTAAAGTGTGTCAAACGCCAGTAATGTAATTTCTTACTTAGTGCTATGTAAAATAACTGCCAGGTTATTTTTTTTACAACAGTTCATTGGCGATTGGCTTGAAAATGAATTGAGATATGTCTACCTAGTGCAATTTTGTATTTTCGATAATTTTCGTTCACGGATATTTTGATGACTTTTACGGATTGCTTACTCATACGTGTTAACGCGTAAAGCATAAATAAATGAAATTCATCTTTCAATAAGCTTTTTTTGCTTTCATTGCATCATGCACCACTTAGATTTTACAGCCTTTCTTTGATATTCCCTGTACCGGAGTTGCCTAATTATAAATTTAGCGCAGATAGCATGATAATTGGGGAGGGGGAGAGAGTCGTAATTGCAGCAGTTTTTCTTATCATCGATGTCGTTTTGTGGGTATGAGCGCCGTTTGTTAGCACCATTTTGTTAAAGTCACCTGCTACACTCAGGAATGCGCTTCTACATTTTGTGGCATAACATATTGTTTAGGAGCGTCCGTTTAGACAGCCAGGGGATCATTTCACTAAGATCTCGTAACTTTTGATCGTAAAATTTAAAAATTGGATTGCTGGCCCGAAGAGAAATGAAATTTGTTGAATTCACCATAAATATATGGCGAACATAATTTTGAATAATATTCGGGGAAAACAAAGTGCACGAAGACAGCTGCACCCCAATAATCGCAGTATAAAGCTGATTTCAGTCGCTCGTAAAATTACGATCCGTCGTTAAATTAGCATGTAGAAGATAGGGTTACGAGCTCGTAACTCTTAGTGAAACGATCCCCAGAGGATCGTGGGAAGGGTTGTAAATCCCACCTTTCACAATGTAAGTTTATTTTTACTGCGCATTAGTTACACTAGTAATTCCACTGTCTTTGGATAAGATAAGATAAGATAAAGTTTTATTCAACGTCGGTATATAAAAGTCAACAATAAACATTAGCACAAGTGCTATTGACCGACAATGATAAAATGACATGAGTTGATGGGATAAATGTACATATGGTAATGATGAAATAACAACCATTCTATCATTTATTTAAATCTTACCCGTTAGCTAAGTTGCACAATGAGCACGAATTACAGTGACGCATGAAAACATCCGAGGTTAACAGCATTGTTTTGAATTCCTTAGCAGATTTCATTAACTTTATTTTTTTGTTGAGCATATGCCATAACTTGCTGCCTTGATACTTTACTGAATTTTGTCCATATAGGCTGTTGTCTTAACGCGTGGCGTGCATAGAGATGGTCCATTTTTCAACATGTAATTGCTTTCCTTTACATGATGCATGTCATGAAGGTAACTGCATGGGCCCAATCTTGTTGATACTCTTGTAAACTTCTAACGCTATACCGCGCAACCGCTCAACATATAGCAAAGGTCTACCCGCTTTCTTCCTCAACTCTGTATATGCTGATCTAAAATCATTAAAAACAAATCTCAGTGCACGCTCCTGTATCTTTTCAATCTTACGCATGTTTTTCATATCACAGAAATGCCACACAATGGGCAATAATTAAAATGTGAAAGGATTAATGAATGAAATAATGTAAGTTTGCTATCAATATCCATGGATTTAGACACCCTAGCTAACACATTGAGACTTTAACCAGCCTTTATGCACTTTTTGATATATGCCGAAATTTGATCTAGAATCCAGTTGAATACCTAGTAATGTTATTTCCTGTCCCGCTGTCAGTTCTGTACCAGAAATGGAAAAACATTGGGCCACATTGGACTCTTTTGGCACCTACCTATATTATTATGTTTCATAGCTCAAAGTCTAGAGGCGGATCTAAAAACTTTCGTTGACAAAATAATTTGTTTCCTTTTTTTCTCTAAATTGGTATTGTTTATGGATCTACGTGAAAACGTACTAAAAAACGTGTTAATTTACTAAAAACAAATGTGCTTTAAAATGTGTTTTGTTTTTCAACATTTTGACGCTACCCTAAAAAGCTGTCTGCTGAAGCCTAGCGATGTCGTGACTGTATTAGAATTCAAAGAGTGCTTCAAAGGCACATCTTCATCACGTGTAACCTTCAAGATACTTTGGTTCACAGCGTAACACAAATCTAAAGTCCACTAGCGTAACCTGGGCAATCCAATCCCTACAGACACACACCCCCCCCCCCCACCCCTACAAATTGCATTCTATGTCATGAAGAATGAAAGATCTACAAGGGTCTATAATATATGACTATTTAACATATATTGGAACATATTTGTGGAAAGCAAAAGGTTGCTATGACATCACGAAAACAAATTGCTTTGATTCATATTCGTTTTATTCGGAGATATAAGCTCTGATAAAGGATTTCATTATCACAGCGGCTGCCCTGCATTTACATGCACATAGGAAATACATTCTCGCGTAAATAATCACGTGGCTGCGAAAGTGTCATTCCAAAATGATTTCGACAGCTCCACGTCGATGACAAAACATCGACAACAATAGTAACTACTTCTTAAGGAGAAAATACTTAGTTCAAGCATCACAAGTTTCATCGTCATCACTGGGTATATTTGTTTCAGCTTTAGTAGCAAATACGACAGTACAAGTAGAAACTGTCCACTTTATATGTGAAGAATAAACATTGACTGGTATGTTAATGAATAGCTTCACCGGCGTTCAAGGCCTTTGTGAATACAGAGGGTGAAGACTTCATAGAAGACTATTATCTCGAAATGATATAAATGATTTCATCGTAGAGACTGGATGTGCAGGAAGACCAGCTGGTCTGTGAGCAGTCATGGGAACCCCTGAGTCTAAAAATACACGAAGTACGAAATATGATAATATAAGTTATATATAGTATGTCCTACGCTGCGTCTTTCAAGTAGATCCGTCCCAGCGACCACCAGTTCATGTCGTATTTCCGGACATTTTGATATTGCCCTTGCTGGTGGCATCACCGGATATTTAACTCCCAGGAATGGCTGGTGTTACACAAGCAACGTTTGTACTGACCAGTATTTCACCTAGGGATGACCCGGTTATTTTTATTTATAACTGTTCCTTACATTACTCCTATTTGTAACAAAATTAAGTTAAAAGGTAACTCGGTTTTTATACATACCCATAACATGGTCACTGTTCCTCGCCTACAATTACGCCCTGGACCTCTGTTCATCACCTGAGAAACAATTGTCAAGGATTAGCATTCAGCATGACTCTTCTGTGGTAAGTGTTGTCCAAGACTCTGGAACGATGACAACTCAAACTGGTTTAATGGCTCGTTTTGTCATGGCAAACAAGTCACCTAATAATAATTAATAGTATTTGCTATTAAAAACGCATAATAAGTTACTTTAGTAATACATGTTATTGAGGAAAGTTATTGAGACAAACGCGAGGCCTCATGCCAGATGCTTTGCATGCCCTTGCTAAACAAAGCATATCCATGGTAACCTTGTGTACTTACTCATGTTGAGGTGCCGGAACAATTCATCTGTAATTGCAACAACAAAAAGACATTAGATTGCACGTTATGACATACAAGTTGATATGATTTAAATTACGTGAGTGTTTTGAACTAATGTATGATGTTGAATTTTTCTACCGCGATGCTAATTAAAGCTTTATGCAATGTTAGCTTTGCCTATAACCTCTGTACGTATCAGGGGCCGATCTAGGGGGGGGGGGGTTACGGGGTTGCAAGCCCCCCCCCCTTTGGAGCCTGAACATACACTGTCAAAGACGGCTTCTCAGAGCACCTCCCCGCCCGGTCGCAAGTTTTTCAGAGAGCAGCCCACCCCCCCCCCCCCCTCTTGGCAAATTCCCAGATCCGCTCCTGCGTATGACCCATTTTTACGTATCACCAAAACTCGTACCACGTTTACTTAATGCTTCTAAATAATGTCGCGTCTACCTCGACGTACTTGACAAGTTGCCATTTTTTACTTACTCAGAGGAAGTGGTTTCTTGTTCGCGCCTGCAAGAGAAGTAGTTGATTACCGTTATAAAGCATCACATGATATCAACACTGTTAGTTAAACTGGTGCGGTAACAACCATCAAGATTGCATTGGCGTGAATTAAAATAAGTGAGGATATCTATAGGGCACAAAAACACGTGCTCTCAGAACGAGTGCGCCTCACGCTGGTGCCCTGCTACAGCTGCGTGACAAGCACTCATGATTGTCAATGTTTGAGTGTTGGGAACCGGCTGGATGCGCGGGTGTGTGCGTTTCTGTGGTTCAGGCATTCTCTACTTTAACATCATATCATAATTAAATATATATTAAACCATTATGAGGATAATGTTTATATTTCTGCGACAAGCGGAGCGACGATTTACGTGCCTTGTCAGTCTATATGAGGATCGCATCATAGGTAACCATAGATACCGCGCGCAGAAGTTCGATTAACCATAGTGTATTATGGGGCCCCTCCCCCTATATATATATATGCGAAAGGAAGACACCCACAAGACACATCTGCGGAAGCAGCTGTGCTGCCGTCACTTCCAGATTATAGTGGGTCTAAAATAATTTCGTTTGGATTAAACTGATCGGTGATTACAAATACAACCGAATGAAGTACTTGTAGTAAAACTATATTTTTTTTGTAGTCAACTAATTGCCTAATAATCGAAGTAACTCCATGTAAAAACTTGACATTTCGACACCCGTGCATTCTGTCTACCCATTTTCTTCCACACAATTACACAAATGAAACAGCCGCTTTCGGATTCATCAACTACTTAACCGCTTGTAACTAGGTTAACCTATTTTGGTGGTTATAATTCTGATGTAAGCATCAGAGTGAGGGTTTCGTTTCGCACCTTCGGATATCTTAAGCTGATTTTACTGAAGCGAGTGAAGGCGAACCGCCACCGAAAAGCACAGACAGATGATGCAACGGCATCGACCTGGAGGATAATTAAGCGTCCCTCTCTCGTGGAGTCTCGTCACATCTCGTAGCGATTGTGGCGCCCCATGTGATAGGGAAAATTAATTCCATTGTTGAGTAATGTTATTACGCTACTGCCTTGTATCCTGTCCACGTAAGCATAAACACCAACTCACGGAAATGACGATGTTCACGTCTCACACGCAAGTACAGTCCCCTGCGGTCGTTCTTCCAGTTGGCAAAAAATTCATCCCACATTGCTTTCTGCCCTACAACCCAAATAAATTTTACATGATTCATACAGCCAAAAAAGAAACGCGAAACGTAAAATATGGTTAGATGTATTGTAAAAAATCGTTTGCGCTATAGTAATTGACTGTTAGAAAAATATCACAATTACTGAAAGATTTAAATAGTAATTTGCATTTAACAGAAATTCTCACTCCTTGGGTATCACTTTCTTCCAGGAAATATTAATATGAATGTAACCGCTGAATTTATGCTACTTTAGAGTTAGATTACGTTTTACAGAAGTGAGAATAGATAGTATGTCTGCTTATATATAGAGTATACAAATATGAACTTACCCGGCGTGAGGTGCCTGATTGGGGGAGCACCGTCTGAAACACAGCCATAAACGATTGCTTGTTTTCAGAAATACTGAAGCAATCACAAGGAAATACTGTACAACACAATCTGTTGACGAGGGACAAGTTGTCCTTATCAGAACATAAAAACCATTGTAATAAACAACCACCAAGCGGACCATTCCTCTGGATTTCATGCCAGAGTCACACCGTAACCAATCCAAAGTCTATAGCAGGCCAGTTTTTATATTTATGTTATTGCTACTTATTTACTCACCCAGCATCCTGCTTAACATTCGGCCGTCTGAAATCATGAGGAAATAAAACAAATTTCACTAGCTATTTATTAATCGCTATGCAATATTACAGAAAAAAAATTGCTTTTGTGTTGCAAACTTTTTTAACGCGATCTCATTGCTTGTATAAGCAATACGTTCGCAAGATTCTTGAACTGCTTTACATTTCATTCCATATTACTGGTAAACAATATAAGCAATGCTAATCTGCGCAGCTTACACGCAACGTATATCAGGTAAAATGTATATATGTAAATATGTCTAGCCTACTTACATTCAGCGGATAACTGCTCTTCCGCAGATAGAACCTTTGGCACTGCATAGAGAAAATGAAAACTAGATGCAGATAACATAAAAGCGATCGATAAGATTTCAGGTTATATTAATACATACTACGATATAAAATATATGTGATTGGGGTGATCCTATCAGGACTACGAAAACTTGACGGATCGGAAGTGCCTCAGTTTAATATAATATGGGACCTACGTACATTGGTCCGCCGTGAGGTGTATTAGATTTCTTATGCTAACATGAAGTTTGTCGATGTGTCTTCGAGTAGCGTAGGCCTACGAAAATTTTACTTTTGATTTTATTTCCTCTGTTGCAAGTGAGGCTCTAAGTCTACAGCACAGAAATTTTAAAATATATATCCTTATCTCTTTTATTTGTATCTTAGTTAACAAGTTGCGCTTACCGTATGGTGTTGGGCGGGGGTGAAGCAATCTGTAGTTCTTCATGATCGCCTGGATATATTTTTGTTGTTCTAAAGGCAAGAACAGCGAGGGATGAATAAGTGTCCAAAGAATTACTTTTGTTATGAAAATATAATGGATAATGGTTAAAAAATTATTATTGTGTAAATGAAACTGTTTTCATTGCATAGCGCGTTCGTAATTTACCAGAACAAAACTCGCTGCACCCGGTCAAGTTACGAGAGAGTTAGAGAATTTACTTGATCAATAAACATTGAAATAACCCCAGCCATTGTTTTTCTCATATTTAGGCTTTCATGATTAAGCTCACTATTTAAAAAAATGCCGAAAACCCGTGCACAAATAACTATATATGTCTCGAAAATCCCCTTCATGCAGCAAATATGTTTGGAAATTTTAAAATTACAGTCAAATGAAGGTAATTTTTACTCACTCAGTCTCTTAGCCTCATCATATGATGGAGGGCCGCCGCCTTGAGATGGGGAAAATCAGATCATGTGTTAATATATCGCAAATTAGCTCAATAACCCAGCTAGCACACAACGTTCGCACACGTTGGTTTTTGGTTGTAATCACGTCATCTCAAAGTTAACATCAGGAACACGTTGTTACAACGTTCGTCGCAAGCATTGAAGTGATATTTTTTGTGTAGTGACTAATAAAACTTGGCTGCGTGTAGCACTTGTCATGAATACAAAATGGTGAGAAGTCGAGAGTGGACGTTTTCCCAACGTTAGGACAACGTTACCTTAAAAAATTAGACATCATGAAAATAATATGTAATTGATTGTATTTGGCAATCATGCTTCTGATTAATTTATCATATACACAGTTGTAATTTTAATACTAGACTGAATGTCGGGCAACGTTATCTGAAAACGCTCGGGCAACGTAAAAAAAACACATACATTATCACGTTATCTCAAACAAAACAAAACCCTCAAAAAACGTTTTCATGACGTTAACTTGTTAGCTGTCGCCTGGGTGTCATTTCACTAAGATCTCGTAATTTTTGCTCGTAAAATTTCAAAATTGTATTGCCCACCCGAAAATAAATGAAAAATGTTATACCTACCATCAATATATGGAAAGCACGTTTCTGAATAATGTTGGCAGAAAATAAATTTCATGGGTATGGCTGCATACCAGTAATCGCAGTACAACGCTTCTTTCCGTTGCTCGTAAAATTCGGATCTGTCGTTAAATTAGCATGTAAAACATACGGTTACGAGCTCGTAACTCTTAGCGAAACGATCCCCTGATCGTTAAAATACGAGGAAGCCTTTGCAAGCAGGCTCAGCTGCAGATAAACAGGTCGTGGGTCCCACGCCCTGCAACCTGCATCGGGAGCAAGTTTCATCCAGATTCAACTGTTCTAGATAAGAGTAAGAAGAAATAGAAATTGGGTTCTAATTTCTGTACTTCAGTTGGACATCATGCCTTTTCTCTTCGGTCTCGTTTTTGTCTTTCTACTGTTGCATCTGTTTCAATGTGTAGTCTATCATGTGTAAGGCGGTATTGTATTGCAACAGTATGACAATGTGTATGTCTTGAGGATGCCGCAAGTACTTCCACATATTATCGGAAAATAACGACATTTATACCAATGCAAAAAGTCCAGTTAAGTCATATTAACCTTGATCTTACCTTCCAAATCCTCGTCGTATTTTGGTTCGTCTCCCGCTGAGACCACGCAGACTGCAAGCTGCAAAATGACAACATTGGCATGTAATTGCAAATTGTTCGCCCCCGCATTTTTTTCAGGCTTCATTTTAGCTGGTGGATGAAAAAGTCCAAGACTTAGGTTTGTAGACATGTAGATTTATATACAAAAGAAGCAAGAACGAACGTCAAAGATACATAGATTTATTGCAAACTTGTCGCTGCATAGAGTTCACGCAAATGTAATTCATCAGCTGACATGATTGTAATTTTCTTAGAAAACTTATTATGCTTTAAAGACTCGATAGAGCAAATATCATGTTTGTTTTTATTAATTTGTTATTGAATTTTTCTCACCGCTATCGCGAGCATGATGGGGATGAGTAACTTCATCCTGTCTGATCTGATGCCTTTCTCTATCACAGAATAAGGTTCCTTACTGAAAGATAGGGACAAAACATTAATAGTATATCAACCAGCTTGTGAAATGGTTGAACCTGTTTTGTAACAATACGCTTATATAACAATGTGTACGGTGGGTGAGAAATGTCAAATGTCGCCTTTAAATTATCCCTATAATTTCTAAATTAGATCTACATAACTATACTCAAATTCATTAATGCCGTTCACACTCCCTTTGGCCGATATCTTCGTTAATATTGGAGCAATCACCGAGATATTTTCTGACTGGCTGCACTGAACTAAAACCCAACAGATTTAGACTTACTTTCCTCTCTTTGCGTGTCGTAGAACACGTTTGACGAGAGGTGAGGATGCATTCAAAGTCGGCATCAGAAACATGAAGTCCTTTTTTTATACGGTGTCGGTGGGTCAACGACAATGACAAAAAGATAGATCTACCCACCCCCCCCCCCAGACGGAGGATTTTTGATGTGATCTGGGATATGACTGGAAGGGGTGTTTCACCAGGACAGGTTTCACGGAACCCTCCCAGCGGCCGGGAGGCATTGTCCCCAATGCATCAAATTGATAAATTACTGTTAAGCTTAGTCTAAGCTTAACAGTAATTCATCAACGACGTAAATTTACGTCTTATTTCAATTTTCATTCTACAAGCAACCTGTGTTCTGGTGATGCCAGGTGGGTCATGAAAGTGGTGGTTTAAAAGCGCTTACCGATGCGGCGATGGTCCTAGATCTATCTCTGTGAAGTTCAAGGAGTTGTGTATTTATTGTTGTTTAAATGGAACATAATGTGCACGTGGAAGTCAATGTGCTGTGTGGTTTCCTTAGCGACGTCGCAAGTACAGTGACTGACAAAGCCAATGACGTCACGCCCATAGCAACCGATACAATGTATCTAAGGGTTCAACTTTGGTTTGTTCGAATCTGTTACAATATTTAGAAGGGGAGAAAGGGGGGGCTTTTCGTGGCAAATCGTTCGATCTCGCCTCGCACTAAATAGATGTAAATGCTAAGTTGAGAGCGAATTATCATTTGGTGGAAGGAGATATTCTGACCAGAGACACAACTTAAAAAAGCCCGAATTTACAAAGGACCAATTCTACTATAACAACTAACCTTATTTCAATGCTGTTTTCTCATTCTGTTTTATGACCTCAGTCTTATAATTTATTTAAGCTTACAGACAAACTGGAATTACAGATTCAGTGCCACTGATTCAGTGTGAAGTACGGCGTAGATCTATAGACATAGATCTATATAATGAACAGAGTAGTTTGTACTTGTTGACAGACGGAAACGTTTAGGGACTGCTAGATCTATCTGGGTTTAGGCCTAGCATCTGCTATAATGTATAGCCGCTCTATGGACACTGTTTTACGACACCAGGATGACACTAGAACGTTCCTGCCGTCCTCTATAAATTTATAGTGTCGACGAATATGTGCGTTTACAGAGCAAGTTTGCATGAAAAAATAGCTACACCATAGAAAAAAAAGAGTACACCATAGCCATAGGCACCTCCTTATAAATTGTTGTATCTAGTTAAACCCCCTCCCCGCCACCCCACCCGGGAGGTGAAGGGATTATATATATTCAGTAACCAGTACGTGTTGAATTTAAAATATCTGGTGCAGCATTTTACCCTGCGATGTCACGAATTTCTTGTACCGACAGATATACCGTGACTGCCTCTCTCATGCGTACATGGCCCCAGCTCTTCAAACGGAAACCTACATCTACGTCAGGATTCGGCGAATGATCTAAAATATTTATTATCGTGTTTTATTTTGATGGCAACTATATTGGAATGCAAGTCTATAGGAGCTGGAGTTGCCCCCTGTTTGACACTCCAGTCTTTGGCTTGAAAGTGGGGTCATGCGACACCCCCCCCCCCCCTCCCCACTCTCTTGGGGACGCCGATCATTATATAACAAATGTTATCAAATAAATATCAGTTCAACAGCAGTGTAAATACCACATAGATCTACACAGTAGGTTATCCAGTTCAAGGACACGTTTATTAAAGGTCCAAAGATAAACTTCGGCCTCAAGACGCCATATGTTACAGATTATAAATAAGCGGTATCGCCATTTAGTAGGTATTACATATCTGGACAATAATAATCTCTATACACAATAATAAAGATACAGATTTGTGCCATTAAAGTTAAAATCATGAATTGCTGTCGATATCCGGAATGAAACTCTGAAAATGAAAAAACAAATATGACAGTAACATGATCACTGATAGGACTTATACATCACTGTTGCTCTTGTCAGTTGTTATCAGTAGTTTAATTTACCAGGTAAGAGATAGGATTACCAGCTCGTAACTTATAATGAAACGTTCCCAGGAGTTTTAGAAGGCACGCACGATATTATTACCTAGTGGCGTCAAATCTACCATGTGCGAAAGTCACATGTTCGACTGTATATAAAGTGTATGTCTATGTTAAAAACAGCGTTTCTTTTATTCTGAATATATGCGAAATGGATGGAAGAACTGTTGTGCATTGCTATACGCGAAATGAATGGAAGACGCGAACTGATGTGCATTGCTATATTATGAAGTCTCCCAATAGAGAAGCCCGGCTTTTTAATATGGAATTGAATTTACGCCCTGAATTTACGAATTTACGTCGATTCGAAAGTTATGGAAAGTAACCTATAGATGCGTGCGCAGGGTCGCCAGTTTATGTTGTAGTTGGTAATTATGATTCTACTTTCGGTCAGGACTCAATGTGCAGCAACATGGTTTATCGCTCACCGGGGTTGTAAATTAATCACTGTAGGTGAAGCTCTTCTACCGCGACATCGTCGTCATACTTATGGTCTGTTTCTGTATAGTGGACCCAGGAGGAGAGGCGAGAGGGGGCAAATATTGACGCTTTATCGTAGTGCTATCATATCACCACATAGCCTGAATGTTCAGAGGTTACAGTTTGACAGTCTGATGCTTACTGTTACAGTCTCAAGAACAAGTGTCAAGACTTCAGCATACCGTCTGAATATTGAGGTTACTAAATAAGAAGTTCCTTAAATTTCTTTTCGAATACGACAATAAAATATGGAAGAAATATATGCTGAAAGGTAAAGTCATATTCATATATTAAACCGCCCCAGAGAATATGGTAGGAAATTGCTCATGCAGTGTACGCACTTTCGTCATCTGTTGTTTCTTTGTATAGGTCTTCTCTAGCTGAGTCATCTGCAAAGCAAAATCAGATATTATAATGATTGCGCAGGTTTCTGTGTATATAAGTTATTATGAGTGCACAGTTCCTACTTAGTAGATATGTTTCTTTAATATTGATATATAGATATGGTATTTCCACGCGCGGCAAGGCAACACTTCACCATGGTAGAAATTGAACATTCTCAAGGCTTTAGCCGATTAGGGTTAAAGATTAATATAATGGCATTCTGATTCATACTGGGGTTAATGGCATGCTCAATGACTAAACTAGTCAAGCCACCAACAAAAAAGTCCTTAAAAAAATCCTTAATTTAGTTGATCTCGTTGTCTATTGGTGTATAGGGTGATTTTTTGTTCATTTTTGTTTTATGATTATGATGACTGCGTGATTTAATCCTGAGCTTGTTTTAATGTGTAACAACTTGTACGTGAATAATATTCTGGCTGAATAAAGGACATTGGTGCGCAGACAGCTCGGTATACGAGCCACAATAAGGTGAACAAACACATTAGATAGGTCTGCAGAGACTGGTCCAGACCGTTGTCAAGGCGTTCAGAAGCACCTCATCACATCACATGGGCAAATTATCTACTACTTACCCAAGTCCAGTCGGTGGAGGACGCCAGCTGTCAACGAAACGATGAGCATTAAACACAATTACGCATCTTGCATCGTTCGTATTTACTTGATTGGTTGGTTGGTTAATCAGGACGCTTTAACCACTTTTGTTTATATCGCGTCAATGAGAGAAGGAAGGGAGAGTGCAGCCAGGTCCCCGTTAGGCTCTCAGGTGACCAGAGCACTCAATGCGAGCGCTCTATCCCACTGAGCTGTCGCGCCGGCCCATATTTACTTGAATATCAGTAAACAAACATACTTATTTTATATAGAAATTACACATGTATAGGACTGTTGTAGCCTAGATGTCGTGAGCGTATACATTGGAAGCTTAAAGAAGAGTGTTAATTGCAAGCGTGGACTCACCTAAGTTGACAGATTCTGGATGATTTTCTGAAGAATCGAATAATTATTATAAAAATGCATTATGAATATCAGGTATATACCAATTCAATATAAGCGTAATTCATCGTCGTCGCTATTAACTTTGAAGGACTGGATTACGTTGTGCGTTAATCTCACACAGGACCGCATAATGTGAGAAACAAACATACAGTAACTTAGCATTACAGGAACGTAGAATTCATGTCCATCAAATGTTAACTTGGCAATCGCCGAAAACTCACGAATACCCATTAACAATCAAAGATAACAACAATAAGGTTATCGATTATTGGACTAAACAGTCTATGTATTACCTGTAATCGCTATATTGGTTGCCTTGAACAGTGTTCCATAAAAAAAGATTATTGCAAAGGGGAGGGGGGTGGGGGGGGGGGGGCGGGGGCTACGCAAACACAGAAAACTCAAATACATAGCTAGGCCCGATGTCAGCGGAGCTTCAATGTTTGTTTCTTATTTCCGTGAGGCAGATGATAATGTTCCACCCAGCAACAAGTGATTTATTTTGCCACATCGGTGTGGCCATACAGTCGACATTATGTGTTAGGTTTTCATGTCATCAATATCATGCCTTAATTTCTAACGGTATTGGGGGTGGTGGGGGTGGGGAGGGGATCAATATTTTAAATTCGGGGTCGAATGCCCGTAGTAGGGAGTAGGGGAGAGGTGAGGGGAAAGGGGGCAATATCTTGCCATGCCTGGCCTCAATCTCATAGTAACTACCACAAGTACTACTCACGTTGGTACTTCATAGTGACTACCACAAGTACTACGCACTCTGGTACTTCATAGTAACTACCACAAGTACTACTCACTCTGGCACTTCATAGTGACTACCACAAGTACTACGCACTCTGGTACTTCATAGTAACTACCACAAGTACTACTCACTCTGGCACTTCATAGTAACTACCACAAGTACTACTCACTCTGGTACTTCATAGTGACTACCACAAGTACTACGCACTCTGGTACTTCATAGTGACTACCACAAGTACTACTCACTCTGGTACTTCATAGTGACTACCACAAGTACTACGCACTCTGGTACTTCATAGTAACTACCACAAGTACTACTCACTCTGGTACTTCATAGTGACTACCACAAGTACTACGCACTCTGGTACTTCATAGTGACTACCACAAGTACTACGCACTCTGGTACTTCATAGTGACTACCACAAGTACTACTCACTCTGGTACTTCATCTCCCGAAGGACTCGCCTGACCAACAGGGGGCGCGCGTCGCTCCACTTCTTGATCCATATCTTCCATAATTCTAGGTCAGCTGTGATAGGACAACGTCATCGATCAGATCAGTGGTCATACATTGAAATCGATGACCACGACTCTCGGTGCCAAAATTATCAGGTATAGTCTATAGCCCAGAACAAGAACCAACTGATTTGAATGTATTCTTTGGAGAAGAAATATGTGTGAAAATGCGAAACAAACTTTCCATTGAATGACAAATAAAAAAATTACGAATATTTGTTAATAAATTTCCATCGGTTGCTGATGTACGAGCCCTGGACAGCGAATTAAATTCAATTTAACAAATGAGTGGGAAAAAGGGGCCAGTGATATATGTTCATTCATTGGAATATTTGTCGAGCGATTATCGGGTTCCAATTTAAATAGAAAAGTATTCACCCAAAATGTGGATTTTCTGAATTAAAAAGGGGTTAAAATTACATTTAATATGATTTCTTGACCATGAGTACCCCCGCGACGAGCTGGCGAGGCTTCGCCGAAAATGCGTTTTTGAATACGCCCCCTGTCCCCTGTAGGGCCCCTGAGGGGGGGTAGCCATGTCGCGTGTCAATTTTAAGAAAAGGTCCATGTCGCGTGTCGATTTTAACAAAAGGTCCATGTCGCGTGTCGATTTTAACAAAAGGTCCATGTCGAGTGTCGATTTTAAGAAAAATTCTATGTCGCGTGTCGATTTTAAGAAAAATTCCATGTCGCGTGTCGCTAAGTCCTATGTCGCATGTCGATTCTAAGACAACCCCAATGTCGCGTTGTCGATTTAAAAAATCGCCGTGTCGCCGAAAAAGCCCCTCTGGGGCCCTCCCTGTGTGTTTTGGAGCCACGAGCCGTTACTTCTGGCTGTCGACTTTGACTCACCAACCTTGAGTGGCCATCAACTTCCTCGCCTTAGAATCAGCTAAGAATGGAGATTCCCCGTCTGCAAATGAAGAGTTGTATAGTTTCGTTTTGTATGTTTGTCTTTGTTTTCATTCGATTATATAGACCTCTAGACATGACATGAAATTGCATGTATTATTATCGTGTTATGGTAAAATATAACAAGGGAGTCATTTAGAGTAACACGGTAGCCATTTAGAGTAACACGGTAGCCATTTAGAGTAACACGGTAGCCATTTAGAGTAACACGGTAGCCATTTAGAGTAAGACGATAGATATTAAGAGTAACACGGTAGCCATTTAGAGTAACACGGTAGCCATTTAGAGTAACACGGTAGCCATTTAGAGTAATACGATAGATATTAAGAGTAACACGGTAGCCATTTAGAGTAACACGGTAGCCATTTACAGTAACACGGTAGCCATTTACAGTAACACGGTAGCCATTCAGAGTAACACGGTAGCCTTCAGAGTAACACGGTAGCCTTCAGAGTAACACGGTAGCCTTCAGAGTAGCACGGTAGTCCTTTAGAGCAACACGGTAGCCTTCAGAGTAACACGGTAGCCATTTAGAGTAACACGGTAGCCATTTAGAGTAACACGGTAGCCATTTAGAGTAACACGGTAGCCATTTAGAGTAACACGGTAGCCATTTAGAGTAACACGGTAGCCATTTAGAGTAACACGATAGATATTAAGAGTAACACGGTAGCCATTTAGAGTAACACGGTAGCCATTTAGAGTAACACGGTAGCCATTTAGAGTAACACGATAGATATTAAGAGTAACACGGTAGCCATTTAGAGTAACACGGTAGCCATTTACAGTAACACGGTAGCCATTTAGAGTAACACGGTAGCCATTCAGAGTAACACGGTAGCCTTCAGAGTAACACGGTAGCCTTCAGAGTAACACGGTAGCCTTCAGAGTAACACGGTAGCCTTCAGAGTAACACGGTAGCCTTCAGAGTAACACGGTAGCCTTCAGAGTAGCACGGTAGTCCTTTAGAGCAACACGGTGGCCTTCAGAGTAACACGGTAGCCATTTAGAGTAACACGGTAGCCATTTAGAGTAAGACGGTAGCCATTTAGAGTAAGACGGTAGCCATTTAGAGTAACACGGTAGCCATTTAGAGTAACACGGTAGCCATTTAGAGTAACACGGTAGCCATTTAGAGTAAGACGGTAGCCATTTAGAGTAACACGGTAGCCATTTAGAGTAACACGGTAGCCATTTAGAGTAACACGGTAGCCTTCAGAGTAACACGGTAGCTATTTAGAGTAACACGGTAGCCATTTAGAGTAACACGGTAGCCTTCAGAGTAACACGGTAGCCCTCAGAGTAACACGGTAGCCATTCAGAGTAACACGGTAGATATTTAGAGTAACACGATAGCCATTTAGAGTAACACGGTAGCCATTTAGAGTAACACGGTAGCCATTTAGAGTAACACGGTAGCCATTTAGAGTAACACGGTAGCCATTTAGAGTAACACGGTAGATATTTAGAGTAACACGATAGCCATTTAGAGTAACACGGTAGCCATTTAGAGTAACACGGTAGATATTTAGAGTAACACGATAGCCATTTAGAGTAACACGGTAGCCATTTAGAGTAACACGGTAGCCATTCAGAGTAACACGGTAGCCTTCAGAGTAACACGGTAGCCTTCAGAGTAACACGGTAGCCTTCAGAGTAGCACGGTAGTCCTTTAGAGCAACACGGTAGTGGCATTCATTTTAGACATAAAATGAGAGGCGGAACGTCTAGAAAAATCGACATTCGTCACTGAGAATTTAAAAGAAAAATGATAATAATGTAAGCATGGGTATATAAATGTGGCATAAAACAAGCAACTCACCCGTCCATGTAGACCTAACACCAAATGTGTTTAATTCCACACTTACCGGCCAAGGCGCCGAGCATTTTGTACACTGCAAATACAACCATTAACGATTGTCGACCGGGTAAGAATCACCAATAATTAATGAGCTGATGATGTCAGAGATCATGTAAGGTACGACCTCTGATGATGTGCTCAATATTTAAAGTTGCATATCGAGCTCTTTTCTGCCAAAACTAAAGAGGTCAAAATGCAAATAAGAATCAGTCCTTGAATCATTTAAGATTCCTTTTGTCTATACTCTGCGCATGCCAGACTGCCAAATGGAGTCTCTTAGCCTGGACCGAGGTATCAATTTACTACAAGTTTTCATTTTAGTGGTAAACGTCATCAGTTTGTGTGCTTCGCGATGCTTTGTAGCAGTCCCGAGACAGAGTTCTATGGTGTCCCGGCATAGACATGTTTGCCACATCACATCATGTTTATCAGGTTTCTGAATTCATAGAATGAAAGAATCGCGTTCTTTGCACATTTTGATATAAATTTTGCCTGGGCTTAGTTTAGGCGGGAAATAGCTCGATATGCAACTTTAATACGTACGTCGCGTTACGTCACTAGTTTTTTTTCATTCTATTTCTCTTTTTTTCTTTCTTCCTACAGTCTACAGAAATTATGTGTGGTGGCAAATTTTACTTAGGCTAAAGGCTCGAACAGGATACGAGACTTGTGTTGAGAGCTAATGTCATATATGGACAGTGGTTCTGTCACTCTTACCGTGCAACCGAGCCAATCTGTTCTTCTCCTTTACGTTTTCCGTGTGATTTTGTTTATCTGTATGATGGACATAAAGCGCAGTTTATAATTTAATACAGGTGATGTGGAGGCCGGACAGGGCACCGCAGTGGCAGGGGCTTACATTGAAGTAGGCGCTTTGGTGTTCTTAACAGTACTTAAGAATTCGTGCTTTAATGACGACTGTCTAAATGTCTCTCTACAACTCTCGCATTACTCGCATTTACATAAATTTTAGTTTACCCTAACGCAGTGAGTTTGGTTTCAGTTTTTTTCTTATTTTGGTGCCTATTATCCAACGGCCTTCTTGGTATTTTGGGAGTCGAGTACAAAACTTTATTTCCGGCATATTCATGAGATATTCATGAGCTTGAAAATGGTGCGAAATCCACGCTGGTCGTACCGAAATATCGTATTTTAAGTAGTGAAATGAAACACCCCGGTAAATAATTCGGCCATACAACATAATTCTAATTTAATTATAGACCCCAAAAATTCTTATTTCTGGTATTAATAGCGTGTGTAATTCCGTTCTCATCGGGTCTTTAATGGGAGTCTCCAGAGCGAGTATTATCTACGTTACCATGTGTTTGCCTTTCGTGTTTGTAGGTCTATTGGCTATACGCTAGGGGGCCACGTAACAGTTAGTATCAGCCACTTCCTCAATACATGCCCAATTTTTGCACACATGAATTCCGTGGACCCAGCTTAATGGTGCTTTATAACACAATTATCAAAAAGCAGCGCACGTGAGGCCCTTTCCCTTAGTTGTCCCCGCTTTAACACCTACAATTAATATGCTGAGTCCTGGAGAATCATGTATAGGATTTATCAACCGAAGAAACGCCAACATTTCCACAGCTTCTCTTTCGCTCTTACCGTCACTGTTATGTTTATTTCCGCTTTCTGTGTGATGTTTCTGATCTGCATGGTGAATAAACAGCAACAACTACATTATGGTATCATAATATACAGCAACAACCATATTAGATATTAAGAGCCACCAAGCGAAAAGCTTGTCATCATAGATAACAGATATTTAGCATTTGAAAAACCTGGCAGATAATACAATTTGTGAGTAAAGATTTCAGAATGTGAACCATTATAGTTGAAACAGCGACAACGAAAAACGGAACTCTTTCCTGTATTTGCCTCAGATGTGAGTTGGTCAGCGTACGCTAGATCCCGGAGATTTATGTAAAGGATTTATCAATCGAAACAACGCCACCATCTCCACAGCTTCTCTTTCACTCTTACCGTGACTGTCCTCTTTTCTTCCACTGTCTGTTTGGTGGATATAAAGCAACATATGTGATGACAAGCTATTCACTAGGAAGCACATGTACTATATATGCTTCCTAGTGAATAGCTTGTCATCACACATAACAGATATGCAGTATATGAAACACCTGGCAGATACTAAAATTGGTGAGTAAAATTTCAGAATTGAACCTTTATTATGAATGAGGAAGGAGTAACTTTCCCGATCCCGGCGATTGGCATGCGTCTAGGAATTCTAGGAGATTCGCGATTGGCTGTTGGAAATTTTGGGTGACCCTTATCCGTACAATTCCTAGTTCAACGCGAAGACCCTTTGCCTATTTACCGCGATCTTTTACAGCCGTGTGTGAATTTCTCGATATTCGCGATGCCACCTTTAAGGTGTTTTTTGCGCCTGCTGGTCTTGTGAAGTTCTCATCTTGGGGATTCGCGATATACAGGAGGTATCCCCCCCCCCCCTTTTTATAATTGAACCAGCGTAACTGACTCAAGTCGTCGCCACTTTGACCTGATCTATGGTGAGTTGGTCAGCGTGCGCTAGATCCCAGATGTTCATGTAAAGAATTTATCAATCGAAGCAATGCCACCATCTCCACCGCTTCTCTTTCACTCTTACCGTGATTGTCCTGTTTCTTTCTGCTTTCTGTGTGATGTTGTTGATCTGCTTGGTGAATAAACAGCAACAACTACATTATGGTATCATAATATACAGCAACAACCATATTAAGTGCCACCAAGCGGAAAGGTTGTCATCATAGATAACAGATATTTAGCATTTGCAACACCTGGCAGATATTACAATTTGTGAGTAAAGATTTCAGAATGCGAACCATTATAGTTGAAACAGCGACAACGAAAAACGGAAGTCTTTCCTGTATTTGCCTCATGTCTGAGTTGCTGAGTGTACGCTAGATCCCGGAGATTTATGTAAAGGATTTATCAATCGAAACAATGCCACCATCTCCACAGATTCTCTTTCACTTTTACCGTGACTGTCCTGTTTCTTTCTGCTTTCTGTGTGATGTTGATCTGCATAGTGAACATAAAGCAACACGGATATTACAGTACATGAGGTGCCACCAAGTGAAAAGTTTGTCATCATAGATAACAGGTATGTAGTATTAGTAGTAGTAGTAGTAGTAGTATGCAGAAACGGCTGGCTGATGCTAAAATAATTGGTGTGTGTAGGATTTCAGAATTGAACCTTTATAGAGAAACAGCGATAATTAGCGGAAGTCTTTGTTTCGTTTGCTTGATATGTGAGTTGGTCAGCGTACGCGAGATCCCGGAGATTTATGTAAAGGATTTATCAATCGAAGCAATGCCACCATCTCCACCGCTTCTCTTTCACTCTTACCGTGACTGTCCTGTTTCTTTCTGCTTTCTGTGTGATGCTGTTGATCTGCTTGGTGAATAAACAGCAACAACTACATTATGGTATCATAATACACAGCAACAACCATATTAAGTGCCACCAAGCGGAAAGGTTGTCATCATAGATAACAGATATTTAGCATTTGCAACACCTGGCAGATATTACAATTTGTGAGTAAATATTTCAGAATGTGAACCATAATAGTTGAAAAAGCGACAACGAAAAGCGGAACTTTTTCCTTCGTTTGCTTGATGTGAGTTGGTGAGTGTACGCTAGATCCCGGAGATTCATGTAAAGGAATTATCAATCGAAGCAATGCCACCATCTCCACCGCTTCTCTTTCACTCTTACCGTGACTGTCCTCTTTCTTTCCACTGACTGTTTGATGTTGTTGATCTGTATGGTGAATATAAAGCAACACCGATATTATGCTTTCCGATATGGTGCTTTCTAGTGAATAGCTTGTCATCGCAGGTAACGGGCATGTAGTACATGAAACAGGTGACTTTGCCTGATACCGGGGGGTGGGGGGGGGCATTATTATACGAATCTGGTAGGGGGGTTCCGCGGGTGCCTTAATGCCTGGGTGAGTGGACAATGATGATGAAAAAGACACACCTATAGAGCGGATATTTTCAAACTTGCGACGCGGGGGGGGGGGGGGGGTCTGAAAATGTGCGTTCATAGAGCCGGTTGCCGCGATAAAATACCTCGACCGAGCAGATTTGGCGGTAAAAAAAGGGGTGGGGGCTTTACCGCGGAACTCCCCCCCCCCCCCCAACCCAGCAATGTATTAAGTACCCCCCCCCCCTACACCCCCAGGGCCTGATACTAAAATGTGTGCGTAAGATATCAGAATTTGAACCTTTATAGTTGAACCAACGGTAACTATAAAAGCGGACCTGCTTCCTTCATTTGCTGGATATTGAGTTATAACGTTACATGGCAAGTTCGGTGCCATGTGTATGTAGTATAAGCGGGGGTATAAGTTCCATCAATCAAACCAATGCCATCTGCATATTGTGACTCTTACCGTGTACCCGAGTCGGTCTGTCCTGCTTGTTTCCGTTTTTAGTGTCATGTTTATCTGCAGTGTGGACATAAAGCAAAGCCTACAACAGACATGTACATGTGCGGTGGGGGAGAGACAGAGCACTGGCCTGCGTTATGCTCGGGTTTACCTTAATGTAGGCACTTTGGCGTGAATATGTGCACAGCACGAGTTTATGTTTTACTGACGACTGTATAAATCTCTTGCCCCTATCGTCATGAGGTCAGAGCCGACTTGGTACTCCCCGGTGGCCTATGTCACGTACATAGTTCATGTTTTACTGACGACTGTATAAGTCCCTTGCCCCTATCGTCATGAGGTCAGAGCCCACTTGGTACCCCCCGGTGGCCTATGTCACGTACATAGTTCATGTTTTACTGACGACTGTATAAATCTCTTGCCCCTATCGTCATGAGGTCAGAGCCGACTTGGTACTCCCCGGTGGCCTATGTCACGTACATAGTTCATGTTTTACTGACGACTGTATAAGTCCCTTGCCCCTATCGTCATGAGGTCAGAGCCCACTTGGTACCCCCCGGTGGCCTATGTCACGTACATAGTTCATGTTTTACTGACGACTGTATAAATCTCTTGCCCCTATCGTCATGAGGTCAGAGCCGACTTGGTACTCCCCGGTGGCCTATGTCACGTACATAGTTCATGTTTTACTGACGACTGTATAAGTCCCTTGCCCCTATCGTCATGAGGTCAGAGCCCACTTGGTACCCCCCGGTGGCCTATGTCACGTACATAGTTCATGTTTTACTGACGACTGTATAAATCCCTTGCCCCTATCGTCATGAGGTCAGAGCCCACTTGGTACTCCCCGGTGGCCTATGTCACGTACATAGTGTAGTCGGCTACGGGGCTTCTTTGGATAACATCGCCCATCGTTTACAACTACGTTCGTGAAATCCACCACAGCACAACTGAATTCCGGAGACTCAGTCGCTGGATAGCACACGCTTGTCTATACTTAAAGCGGCTCATGCAGCAAATTGTCACCCAGACATTTTTGTCTATTTTTGAAAGTGACCGGATCCGTTACCTGGCCTTATTAACATTGACCAGTGTATACAGGGTCAAATGAACCTTCCTGTTACGTGGCAATAGGCTATGTGGCAATACGGCTCACACTTAGACGATGTAGTATACAAGAGCCCCACAGTTTCCTTCACCATTATGGCAATTACTCGTTGCTTTAACCAGCCATTTTATTTTGGGCCCACGATATAATTTAGTTTACGTAATCAAAAATTATGTAGCTACATGTAAAAATATTGTTTACAAATAAATGATGGAAACTAAAAAGTTTACTCGACTTGGCTGATCAGAACATAGTGACAGTAAGATGCAACAGACAGTAATAGGTGTTTGTATCTAACTATACTTATAAACGTAAGCTGCGTTTCAACACCTGGTCCCACAACCACATTTTAGCTACTTAAAGAACTACCTGAACTAACATAAGTATACGTAACGTCATGAATGCCTATATATAGATTATATATATATATATATCATCGCTCAAAGCAAATGACAAAGCATACATCCATCGCGGTAAAGCTAAGCCTGTTGCATAGATAACACCCACAACAAGACGGGAGTGTGATTTGACACAGGCAACGGATATAGTGCACAATAAAAATGATCAGATTGTTTTCCATCAAAACCCTAGATATTAGGTTGTATAATATAGCGTCAGTAAATGTTTAATTACCTTGCAGTTTAACCAAATCTACTTTTGACTTTTGCTTGCGGGATGGAGTTCCTAGGAAGAATATACGTTTTCTTTCAATCGTTTGTGACAATGTGGAAATCATTATCTAGCTCAAACTGACCTTTCTTGTGATACCGGTGATTGGTCAGTCACAACCGTTAGCACATTACTCATTAGTTCACCAGTGGAACGCACAGCATGACCAGAGTTTTATCATACCGATTTCAGACATAGATATAATCCAGTTTTGATCAAATTTAATAAAAGCCCAGTTGAGCAGAGTTGAAATTTAAGTCTTGACAATGAGAAATATCGTTATAATTATTTACCTGAGAATAAAATAATATTGTAATATAATTAAATACATATTGTAATATAATAAAATGCATATTGTAATATAATAAAATGCATATTGTAATATAATAAAATGCATATTGTAATATAATAAAATATAGTACACATAATAAAATATGATAAATTATAATACATATAATAAATAAAATATAATACATATAATAAAATATATTAATTATATATCACGATAAATTATCATCATTTCATCTTTATTATTTCCTAGATATTATCATTCAATTATATATAATTGCTTATTGTCACTTACGGCTTTCACGATGTTAGATATAGTTTTACGCCATGTATTTGGTATAACATGATTGTTGAAATAACATACCATAGAGTGGCGATACAGTCTCCATCTTACTGGGATTTGGCACTAAAATCCAAAGATTATGTTTCCCATTCAGGATGCAAGGGCTACAATGCTACTAAGGTCATGTCGCGTCAACTGGACATCCACTTGGACAAAGATATTTCTAAAATAGTTATTATTATTATTCTTACTATCGATCTCGGGCATTACTGATGTACTGAACTGAAACGAAAACGGAAGCGGAAACTGGTCCTTACCAAAGGAAAAACTGGCTTAAGAATGAATTCTTCAGAATGTTTAAAGACGAGTTCATGTTAAATAGCTGTTTTACAACAAAGCTTTCAGTTAAAAAAATGTTGTTTATGCAATATATGTGTGTCATAATAAACCAATTTTACAGCTGTCCATCAAACCATTTTGCTGCAGTTTACCTATGTTATGCTTCATGTATAGATCGACATTGATATTTTTATTTTATATATCATTCCAGTGACATTGCTGCATATTTTGCAATAACGACGTTTTAATTTATTGGGATAAAACGACATTTCTTGTCATTTCTTTTTAAAATGCGATAATAACAAAATGTAGATGTTAACAATTTGGTGTCAGATATCGACGTTAATACCTATATTTTATAATCAGCGTTGATCGTTTAGTTAAATATTCGTTAAATACGGTACGGCTTACCGTAAACGTCCACCATGTTCGCAGCGCGCTGGTCGTTACGTTCTGGCGCTGATAGAGAGATGAGTGGTTACTGAATAAACACTGGCTGCAATGGTTAGGCCCATTGAGTGCGCGACAACACATTTAATAGATTTGGTTTGGACATCATCAAAAAGGCTGATGGATCACGCCAATAACACGCATACACCTTAACCCACGTGTATGTACATGAGCAAGAAAACTTGGAGGTACACATCACGGCTAACCACCTGGACCAATAGATCTCGCGAGACAGTTAAATGAGATTGAGTGAAACGTGCCCCACATACAGGTACCAAGGCGCGAACCCACGACCTGTTAATGGGCAGCTCCAGCCTGGTTACAGACTGAGTTAAGCAGACTCCTGTGGACGCTCTAGTACGTTCCGCCCCGTGTCTACTAATTAAACCCCGCCCCCGGCCTCAGGGACAACCTGTCTATATAGTCCACCCAACCTCGTACTCTATTACTTATTGCTTGTAAGTATCGCGATCAGATCCTCGACCTCTCTACATCCATGCCGTCCTGACGCACTAAAGGTATTGGACTCTGTCACGTGACTGACGCTTACCTTGGAGTGCTTTGCCGTTGCCCTGGGTGACCGCGGCTCTCTGTGCGTCATCTGCCAACGAGAATGGACGCATCCTCGGACTTAAAAACTTTAACCATTGGTAACAGTAGGCATTTACGTTGAATCATATCTTAAATGTAGACTTAATGTATTTATGTATTTCTAGTGGCAAAACTTGTAGGGTTCCTACTTTAAAGTAAGTAATTAAGACAACCCTCATAATGTACATGTAAAAGTAAATTGCAAGTTGGTCAGTTATTATTAGTAAAGAGGACATCAAATTATACGCTACTATGACTATCTTAATTTCATCTCTCTGAGGCTACCATGCAAAAGTTATACTCACCCAGTGCTATTCGACGCAGTAACTCAGCTAGGAGGGAAGAAATTAAAATAAATTATCATCTTCTGGCAGAAGAGATTGTAAGTTGTAATACATTTATTCAAGGTTGTAGAATATTATAAATATATTAGAGGCACGGTACGTCTATAGTTATCTATTACTGAATGTATTAAGCATAGATACAGCGCCCCCTAATGATACGTATTATTACTGCTGGCGCCCCTAGCGAGTGAATGGCAGGACGGAGAGGGTAGTAGGCGGCATATAGCCTCAGTGTCTGGTAGACACGCCGGTCCTCACTTTGGGCCTGAAACCCTAACGCACTCGTCCCGTTTTCATTAAACATAAACACAACACTGTATATTGATCGCGTTGGAGAAAATAAATGACTCGTTATATGTATCTCCATACCTGAGAAATACGCACAAGCATTTTCACTCGAATTCCTGGGCGTCTGCGTGGTGTCCACCGATCACTTACCCAGCGTTACGATCTCCTCATCGTGTGCTGTAATAACAACGGTTACAAGTGACAAGACAACGTCAGGTATCACACAGCTTGGTAAATAGTGAAAAGTATTTTAAGAAATGCAATGCATTTTTAAAAGTGAAACGTATTTTCAAAAATACAACGTCTTTTCAAAAATAAAATATATTTTCAAAAATAAAACGTTTTTCCAAAAATAAAACTTATTTTTATAAATAAAACGTATTTTCATTCAAACGTTCATTTCTACAACAAAATGTCATTTTAATTACTATGGTAGATATGCGGGATGATTATACCTTGGACGGCACGAACAATACTGGCTATGCCTTCGTGTAGTTAGTATCTACAGCTTTTTTTAAATCAAATATTGAATACATATCTGAAAGGCTAGAGAGCAACACCGCATCAACCTGGGCTTTCAGTTCATCGCATTTTAACCACCTAGTCCGTGAAGAATGGTGGATCGCTAATTAGTGTATTGAGCCATTCTGTCAGTTCCGTCATTGGCTCACCCCGGTATCTCATTTCGCGCACAATGCGCTTGAGAAGGAGGCTCTGTTTCCGCCGCCATTGCTTGTTCCACGACCTCCACATCCTCACTCTTCCTGTAAGAAAAATATCAGGAGACGTATACAAGTCCAATACAAGTCCAATACAAGTCCAATACAAGTCCAATACAAGTCCAATACAAGTCCAATACAAGTCCAATACAAGTCCAATACAAGTCCAAGTATATTTACACTCTCTCTTGAATAAAATCGGATATTATGGCCCGTTAATCGAAAGTAGCCAAGCCCCCCCCCCCACCCCTCCCGGTCCAATGGTCATACTCCCATCCCTCCCCTAGTGGTCCGATGGTCATGCCCCCACCCATCCACGATGTATACATGGTCATACCCCTACCCCTCGCCAATGGACACATGGTTAAACCCACCCCCCTCACAATGATCCAAATGATCGTAACCCTCCACCACCAAGTGTCATGCCCCTACCCCTTCCCGATGGTCCAATGGTCATAACCCCCACCCCTCCCCAATGGTCACATGGTTAAACACCCCTTCCCGATGGCCCAAATGATCGTACCCCTTCCCCAGTGGTTCAATGGTCATCACCCCCCCCCCCCCCAGTGGACCTGCATCAGCGCGATAAAGTCATCTCCTCATCACCTACCTGCATCAGCAGCCCAACAGTCATCTCATCACCTACCTGCATCAGCAACCCAACAGTCCTCGCCTCATCACCTACCTGCATCAGCTACCCAACAGTCCTCGCCTCATCACCTACCTGCATCAGCAACCCAACAGTCCTCGCCTCATCACCAACCTGCATCACCAACCCAACAGTCCTCGCCTCATCACATACCTGCATCAGCAACCCAACAGTCCTCGCCTCATCACCTACCTGCATCAGCAACCCAACAGTCCTCGCTTCATCACCTACCTGCATCACCAACCAATCTTCCAGTCTTCCGTTCTTTGAAAAATGGTGACTGCAGGTCTGAGAAAAAGACCGAAAAGGTATGTTAAATCTCGTATCTACTGTTATGTGTATGTGTTCATTATTATTATTGAAGACCTTTTGATTTTAACACATTCCGCCTTTGTAATAAAGCGATGGGTTCGACACATAGATAATAGATATTCACCGTATAATGCCAACAATATGTATCGTCATACATTGTTGTTCTATTCAGGTAAAGCTACATACTCTACGTACCAACCATTCTCCCAAGCCACCGACCGACTGCAAAAATAGCCAAAAATCATATATTTCACTTAATGCAATTAATGTTATTTAATATTATGT
Source organism: Arenicola marina (assembly GCA_964019135.1). Taxonomy (NCBI): domain Eukaryota; kingdom Metazoa; phylum Annelida; class Polychaeta; family Arenicolidae; genus Arenicola; species Arenicola marina. The sequence continues at coordinate 18,237,148 of OZ025250.1, read as the reverse complement.
TATTATCACAATTACTACATCAATCCAATGGGGCGAATACGACAGCTTTCATCTTATCCCCAAGACGTCATCAAGTATGGCACTGTCCTCATTAGGTAGAAATATCAATCATTACACTATCCCCATGGAGTGAAAATTACACTATCCCACAGCACAGGGAGGATTTATCGCTCATTGCCCTATTCCCATTGGGTAGAATATAAATCATTACAATATCTCCATGGGGAGGAAATAACAATCATTGCAATATCCCCATTACGAAAATATATCAATCGTCACACAATAGACATGCGAGGATTTATCAACATTACACAATAGACATGCGAGGATTTATCAACATTACACAATAGACATGCGTGGATATATCAATCATTACACCATAGACATGCGTGGATTTATCAACATTACACCATAGACATGCGTGGATAGATCAATCATTACCCCATTTTTATAGTTTTTATGAGCAAATGATTTCATCCAAGTCAAAACCGAGGTATCTTATTTCTTACTTCTATACTGCTTCTTCAACTTTTCCATCTGCGTAGTCTTTGAGATTTTGGGCTTGTCTGTAACAACGAATAGGCCGATACCTTAAGTGATGGCATATACGAACGGGGGAGAGGGGTATGCAATCATCATTACCTGCTTGAAGAGCTTTAATTTAGAATACAATTTGTGTAAGGTAAACTTAAGGTAAGAGTACCTTAACTTCCTCGTAGGACAAAGACTAAGTTTGCTGCTAAAGACCCCGAACTGGCTTAGCTAAACAAGCTGATTCTAGTGATAAGAATCAACTAAAAACATTTGATGCAGGAATGCATGCAATTTGCAGTTACCCATAATGTATTTAAATGAGATAACCTCAAAAAGTAAATTGTATCGGACAGCACTTTTTGAAAAAGTTGGTTTCGTGACATTGGGGCAGTCAAATCAACCTCTATGGCTTCTTGTCCTGTGGTGGCGAATCTGTCTGCCACGATTCTGTCTGCCACGATGCTGTCCGCCACGATTCTGGCTACCATGATTCTGTCTGCCACGATTCTGTCTGCCACGATGCTGTCCGCCACGATTCTGGCTACCATGATTCTGTCTGCCACGATTCTGTCTGCCACGATGCTGTCCGCCACGATTCTGGCTACCATGATTCTGTCTGCCACGATTCTGTCTGCCACGACGCTGTCGGCCACGATTGTGTTGGCCATGGTGCTTTCCGCCACGATGCTGTCTGCCACGATTATGTCTGCCACGATGTTGTCCGACACGATTCTGTCCGCCACGAAGCTGTCTGCCACGACGCTGTCCGCCACGATTCTGGCTGCCACGATTCTGTCTGCCACGATTCTGTCCGCCACGATTCTGGCTGCCACGATTCTGTCTGCCACGATTCTGTCCGCCACGATGCTGTCCGCCACGATTGTGTTGGCCATGTCCCCTTCTGTTGGTCTGAGCTCGCTGGCGATTCACGCGCTTCTGCAAGGCTGTCATTATAATACTATTTACGGCCATAACTCACAGTAACAGCAATACAATGTCTTAGTCTCAGAGTAACAGCAATACAATGTCTTAGTCTCAGAGTAACAGCAATACAATGTCTTAGTTGGCAAGGAACAGAAGCCGCGAATTATTCGCTCAAAAAAATGAAAAAAATCAGCATAGAGATATTCAGATTGGTTATTTTACATCATCGCCTAATTGTTTTTAAACATATTGACAATATCACAAACGAGACACAACCAGTAAATGCGTTGCACTAATGCAGTCCATCGTGTTCCACCCTTAATGTATTTCTGTTCCTTTAAGATCGTGTCTCACCTTTAATGTATTTTTGTTCTTTTAAATCGTGTCTCACCCTTAATGTATTTCTATTCCTTTAAGATCGTGTCTAACCTTTAATGTATTTTTGTTCCTTTAAAATCGTGTCTCTCCTTTAATGTATTGCTGTTCCTTTAAAATCGTGTCTCACCTTTAATGTATTTCTGTTCCTTTAAGAAACTCGCCCATGCCTGTGGTGACTCCTTAAAGCGTCCTGTCGGAGAAAGCGTCGACAAGAAACAACAACGTTAGCATCGTAACGGTTGATCATTGGGTAAATGCTAGGGAGAAGTTACCATTTATAATAATGACCACGGTGCCGTAACATAATATTTAATATAGTCTTCATTTACCCTCATCATTATCACGATATTACAGCAGTCTCCGTGGTCTCCTCCACTCGACTGCAAGTCAGTAGATCACTGGTTCGAAACCTGCTCCATGCCATCTAACCTGGGGCACATTTCATCCAACCCATTCATTGCCCCGGAGAATTCTGGGTCCTATTCAGCCATCGTGTGCACAGAAAGAGTCTAAAGCAATGCTCATTTCTAATCATTTCTTTTAAAGCTGATAAAGCAACCCGTCGGCGCTAAAATACGCACCACCAGGGCTGGGGGCCAGCTGAAGTACGTAATAAACGATTTTTTACATAAAAATAAAGGAAACCATGCTAGCTGGCAATGTAAATGTTGAATTTACCTTCAATTAATTATAGGCATACATATGGTGGCGGCTCAGTACCGCTCTTGATTCCTCTCCAAGACAACCGTCGTCTTTCCCTGCCACCACTTAAACACTCCACGTGTAAGTTAATGCCCATGCAACACGACATTACTGGATACTAATACCAAGGTTATCCGGTAATGTCGTGTTCCGACGACGTTAACTTATGTAAAATTCAAGTTCTTATGACTCAAAACATACTACATTACAGAAACATAATGTCCTGAGATAACAATGGAGCGACTTTACCAGTGAAATTTTACCTAGAGCCCATGTCCACCCTTTCCCTGTTCCCCCAGCTAATACGAACATCAACTCAATCGTTGCTCACATTGAACTCCCACGTCTTCCTCAACTCAATCATGAAAATTGAACTCCCGCGCCTTCTTCAACTCAATCATTGCTTAAATTGATCTCCCGCGTGGTCCTCACAACACACCGCAATGTGCGATACTAACGCTCGACCGGCGGACCAAGTCGAGTATTTAACTGGTCGGTCGAGTGTGAATGCCGAGACACTGGTTGATTGGTTGGTTATTCAGGACGCTTTAACCACTTTTGGTCATATCGCGTCAGTGGGAAAAGGAAGGGAGAGTGGAGCCATATCCCCGGGGGTAGCCCCCTACTCTTTACGAAGAAAGAGATGGGATCTTTATCCTGCGACCACACAGACATGGCCACAGCGGGGCTCGAACCACCGACCCACGTGTATGTTGATGAGTGGGGGGTGACCTTAACTCTGCATGGCCTCATCCAGTCTAGTGATACCACAGCCGATCGAGTGTACTTTCCTCCTTACAAGACCGAGGTCTTGTAAAACTTAAAGTTTGTTTCACACACTGTACCGAACAATGCAACCGCGCGCACCATGATTTGTTATTCATGTAGAACTGAACAATATGTGTAACAATATGCCTTCACCACCTCTGTGGTCATGTCTGTGTGGTCGCAGGATAACGATCCCATGTCCTTCTTCGCAAAGAGTAGGGGGTTAGGAAGACATGTAGGTACCTGACGTTGTCACGGTAAGTATGCTAGACCCTGCGTAAACAGCACCCCGAGTAAACCGAAAACCTGTCTATGGGACCTCTTTTTATGTCTTGATTTAGTTTTACGAACAGTAGACTGTATCGCTAAATAAACTGTATCGCACTGTATTTCAGACGCACCACATCGACGTTCGCAACTGAATCTGGTCTGGAACATGTTGTCATTGGCCTGGCACCCGCTCTGGAGGAACCTCTGACATTTGTAATTGTTGATATTGTAAAACCATCCCTTCTCTTCCTTCTGGCAGCGGTCCGTGGACAGAGGAATGTAGCACAGGTCTGGCAGCGTATGTCCTGAGCAATGAGGAGAAAAACGACAAATCCTTTGTACGAAGGGTCTCATTGCATGAACAGAAAAGACACTTTAACACATCTAACAAAGTAAATATGCCGAAAGTTTCACCGCGGAAGTCAAATAAAATTTTTACTAGGTTTTAAGATCGCTTTAATGTTGTGTGGCTAATATTGTTTTGATTAGGATTAAAACATCACTGTCATCATGTATAACTACTATCGTTTTCATCCTGTATAACAACTATCGTTTTTGTCCTGTATAACTATCGTTTTTATCCTGTATGACTACTATAGTTTATATCTTGTATAACTATCGCTTATATCTTGTATAACTATCGTTTATATCTTGCATAACTAATCGTTTTTATCCTGTATAAATACTATCGTTTTTATAAGGGTTTTAAGAGCACTTTCAGCATACGGTACACATATATAAACGCTCTATTCGAACACCAAGCAAATCACCGATGGAAAAACAGGCCAAACCCTGTGTAGAAGGACTGTAAACGCCTTACCGCAAGTCACTTCACAGTGATGCTTCTTCCAGAAAAAGTTCTTGTTGCCACGGCAACCGGTGTATTTGAAAGCTTCACACGATCGTGCTCTCGAATTGAAGTACCACGCGTTGACGGTGTCAGTGCATTTACCGACGTCTTTCGGCAAATAGCAAAGTTGTGGTAGGGTAATATCTGCAATAGGACCAAGGAAAAACATAAATCGTATATATATATCCTTTTGTCCGTGCTAACTGCACTGCACTGAATATGTATACTGCACTGCCTATATACATTGCACTGAATATACGGCACTGAATAGACTGCACTGAATAAACTGCATTGAACATGTTGAATAGGCTGCACTGAATGGGTCTATTCCACGCATGATGAAAGCCATTGGTGAAAGAGGTTTATCTTGGAGATTGAGCAGCTTGGAAAAATATTTTCCGTTGTTAAAATATTATCAAATAACCATTTCAAAGATGGACGCATCTCATTTCAGCGAAATGGACACAAATGGCATCCATTGCGTAATGGGCGCATGCCGGGGACATGGAGAAGAGGGGGGTGACAAAGAAATGCCCACGCGAATGGCGGGAACGAGGGGGTAATGAAGGGGAAGCGGGGGAGGGGGGCAAGGCGGGGGGACACGTGCCCTTAACACCTGAAATGCCCCCCCCTCCTCTGTAATTCGTACTAGCCTACCCCATCCAGATCGACGACACTTGTACCCCCCCCCCCCCCACCACCATCACCTGTATCCTTCTGCTTGGAGCTGTCAGTGATAACGTATTCCTGGTTAATACTAAAGGGAATGAATATAAATCCACTTGACAACAAATGCACTTATAAACATATTCCCAGCACTCCTTACCTGTATGGTGAGTGCCATGTTGCTCGGAATAGGCGGATGGCGGCGGGTTCAACGCATGCGCGAACTAAACAAAATAAGCCGAATACAACTTTCAGTGTTTTATCATGTTTGTCGCCTTGCAATAGGAGGAGAGGGAGGGGGGGGGGGGGCGGCACATGTGACATCTAATAACTGCTGATCCACGGATTGCGAGATGTAAAAAACATATAACAGCGTCAACATGCATCTATAACTTTCATAACAGTGATAAGTATTGATAAACGTACCTATTCTTGGCGGAGAAAATGGGTCTGGAAGGCGTAAATGGTGACATGCGACACAGGTACATTTGTATAGTCGACATTTGACATTGACCCCCAAATTACGACACAGATTGTGGCATTTTAGAAAATAACCGACACTGAATTTAGCCAAATAGCGACACGGAATGTCGTGAAAAATCGACATTCGACACTGGACATCGAAAGGGGGCTTTCAGACCCCTAAGAAAGGTGGCGCTGAAGTTCACTTTGGCAAAGTGGTCTAGCGGCACCATAGGGGTGCTGCCACAAAAAGCGGGGATGAGGGGACTACAAAAAATAGGGGTGAGCGGAGGGCGGGCGTCCTCGACAGAAAGTAGGGGAGGGGGACACTCTTCAAGCGGCTTGTCGAGCTTTTTCCCGCCAAAATCTAAGCCAAATTCACAAACCTAATAAACATCGCCGTTTCGGCTGTGATATGGCAAACGTGTCTATCTCGGGACACAGCGGAACTCTGTCGCGACACTGCTACTTATATCAAAGCATCGCGAAGAGAAAAAACTGATGACGTTTACCACTAAGTTGAAAACCTATGGTTGATTGATATCACGGGAAAGGCTAAGAGACGATTCAAGGGTTGATTCTTATTTGTATTTTGACCTCTAACGTTTCGGCAGGAAAAGCTCGATATGCAACTTTAAATGCTTAAAACGTGCATCCACGTCGAGAAGAGTCCCCGCTTGGACCGCTGATTGATTGTTTCAACAGCACTCGCTCCAGTTTAATTAGACCATTTCTTTAACTTGTCTAATTAGTTCTGCAATCGTCTATGTATATTGTATGATATAATTTACCCCAAACACGAGAAGCAGGACGCTGAAGATCACCATGACCTCTGATGTCCGTCCAGTAGCAATCTCCACTCTGCTACTATGTCCGCCAGCGGATCCTACAGCGAGGGGAAACGAAGATATGGAAGACAAAACTGGCTTTATTGTTATAGTGTAACCCATTGTCACGACAATGAGTATCGATCAGTACATACCCTGCATTGCATGACAGTCCTTCAGTCAGCTGCGTGGATATCATGCCCTGCATTGCAATTTGCATGGCATTCCCTCACTCAGTGACAGTGTCAGTGAGCTGTATGGACTTCATACATCATGTGCGCATCATAACCGGCAGCAAATATAACGCACACACGAAAATCCTCTGTTCCAAGATCTTACTAAAGGCAAAAGATTATTTTACTATAAATTTTACTATAAACTAGTACATAAAAAACTTCCAATATACTTTGAACAAATACCACTGGTCCAGCATTCAAGTGTACACTCATACAACACCAGGGGTAAACATCTGGTTCAAACAATCCGTGCACACCATCAATATGCCACTAAATGTATAAGACATAGTCTAGTATATGTAATAAATTCTGAACCTAAATCCATCTTAGATAAAATCTACACACATAGTCTACAGGGATTCTCTCAATTTATTAAACAAATTATGATAAATGATTACCCAATAGAGTGTGATATACAGAATTGTTTTGTGTGTCAAGCATAGAGGGTTCTATTTTGAAATTATGTACCAAATGCTTTTGTACGTTTTGCTTTGTATGTTTGACCATCAAATAGCGCAAGTTGTTATTTTTGTTTATTTTTGTTCCTAGCTTAATCCCGTCATTCTGATCTTTTTTCAATTAAATAGGGTCATTATTTACCAAGTTTAATTTATTAGGGGGCTCTAGTGCCAGCGGCCTAACACGGCCTTAACTAGAGTCTCCTCGACAAAGTGTGATCTATACTTAGGCAAACATTGTTCGGTTTATTTTATTATGTAACACTTTGTTGAATAAACGAATCCATCCATCCATCATACCCTGCATGGTACCACAGTCCATCTATCAGCTGAATGGATACCATACTCCATTGTCATTGACATTGAATGACACTCCCTCACTTAGTTGAATAGATGTCATACCCTGCAGTGCATGACAGTCCCTCAGTCAGATGAATAGACGTCAGGGCAGTTTCTCTGTCAGCCGAATGTACGTCATACCCTACACTGTATGACACTGACAGTTCCTCTATCAGCTGAATGGGCGTCATACCCTTTCGGCACGGAAAATATTTGCCATAGTTGATAATTGTCAGCTTAAATCATAGACCCAACATAATTTGAAATACTCGCAGTTCTCTTGCCAAAAAAATTCACATGGTGCCAAAAGTATTAGTTTCACACAAACGAAGCAGACAAGTTTTCGCTATGGCCGTCGTTCTGTTTACCTTGTCATCTTACATCTACCATGTCTGCGGGCGATATTATAGGGCTATAAATTCTCGTTCGCCAAGACTTCCGGTTTACTTATTGTGGGGACAAACAAAAGAAGCTCGTGTTCGGAACGAGTTTAAAATCTCTGCGCACACTGGTATCCCTGGTATATGATGTAGGAATGACGTATATGTTACACAAATACAGAGACAGGGAACCAGACTACCTGCGCAAGAGCCAGGCGCCAAGGGGAATGCCTAGCGATATGATTGAGAATATTTAAGAAATATGGCCGCACAAAACGGATAGACGACATATTTTTCATTCATTTGCGCCATTACAATGACGAATATTTTACCTTATTTTACCTTTACCATGTGGTGTAATGACGCATCAGCGTGTTTTTACTCCATGCACTGCACATTTTAACAACAACATGGTTAATTAGGTCGATCACTTGATCTCTCGCCATGTTTGTTACCGCGGAGGCACGTGAGACTGTTACGTCACTCGCTGTTTGTGAAACTGGCGAAAGCCCTGCAGGGCTAACTTTAGAACGCTATTTTTAGCTTTCGAGTGTTTTGAAGACGTATTTTTGCATGTATATTTCGAAAGTTCTGCGCCTCATCGCCTCCAAATATTTTATCGTATACCTCCCATAGCCATGTTTAGTGAAATTGGACTCATAGACTTTAGAATAAACCTGGAAAGAAATTGACTTATACTAAGTTATAGCTGCCTATACTTCAACAAGAAGCACGTGTGTTCTTTTGTCCCCAAAACTTAAGTCTCGCGGCCGGAGCACGAGAACTGTATAGCCCTATTGCTGGTAGACTAGATCTATGTTGTGAGGGAGGTTAGGGTTCGTCCTGTAACTTGAATCAGGGACGGATCTAGGGGGGGGGGGGGGTTACGGGGGTTGCACCCCCCCCCCCCCCTGGGAACCTAAACATACACTGTTAAAGTCGGCTTCTCTGAGCACCCCCCCCCCCCACCCACCCGCCACACACACACACACACACCCGCGGTTGGAAGTTTTCAGAGAGCAACCCGCCCACCCCCCCCCCTTGGCAACTTCCTATAGATCTAGATCCGCCCCTGAACTTGAATTAAGCTTACATGCATTGTGGCTGCAGAAGGTGCACAGAAAAAACGGTTTGCGAAAGCGAGGCGGCAGATAGATCTAGATCTAAAGTTAGTAAGTTAAACACGTCGACTTACAGCCTATATAAACTTAACTGTGTGCTTGCACATCCATACTAAAATTTAGACTGTCAGTGTCACTGACACTGTGACAGACAGTGTGACAGTGTGAGTGTGACAGTGACAGTGTCACAACTTGACACAAATGACGACTGACAGAGGCAGTCACAGTAATTGCGATATAAGTTTATTTAATATAAACTGGGTGGTAGATTGAAATACGTATGCAAAACAGTTAAGCTTACCTACAGGCTACACTTACCAACGCCCTTACCTATAATATTTTGTCGCAAGCACAGCATGTGCCATGGGCCTTTAGATGAACGTTCTGCGTTGGTGCACTAACATTCGCCCGAGCGCGTCATGGCAACCTGCTCCATGACAACCTTTCTGTCGTCATCTACGACGTTCTTTCAACAAAGGATGGGAAAAAGGGAAGATACATTATCCAATGTGGGACTTTTTTGTTATCATTTGAGAGAATGATGATAATATATCATTATCGACTTTATATGACAAATCTGTAATGGACTTTATTTCGTGTTGCCGGCCTTTACGTCCATAGTATAACAATTAACTTGCTGCTCAACAAGTTACAGAATAGACGGAGATTGCGTAATCCGCTGTTACATTGGTTGGGTTGCATCCTGATTGGGGAAGCCCGGGGGTGGGGGGTGGGGGGGGGGGCACTTATATACAAATATGTTGACTTGGGGTGGGGGGTGGGGGCTGGGCGCATATCTGATGAAAACGATCTGATATTTGAACCTTAATAATTTAATTTAATTTAAAACTTGATAAGAACTGATATTTCAAACTTGCGATGAAAGGGGGGGGGGGGGGGTCGACTTCAAAAATTTGCTGCATAGAACGGGTTTGCCGGGGGAAAAAAAAACCGAGCTGGCCTGCATGGAGCGACGTCATGCACAACTTCGCAATCATACGCCATCTTGGAAAATGCATGGCCGGGGCAAAGATTTCTAAGAAAAATGTTGGTGTAAACTTGCATACGAAGATAAATACCATATTTTATATTTCCAGAAAATTATTGAGCTTGTCTAAATATACCTTAGGATATCTTAGAAATTTCTGGTCGCAGGCTAGACGCCTCTATGACCAGATCATGTCTGGATTAAATAAACTTAGTTTAACTGGTTTTTGGCACGTGGTGAGTTAGGGTATGAACCTGGGTTCGTAAGCGTAAAAGCCAGCTCTCTGACCATTGTTAGAGGCTGTCAATGTCCTCCTCTCATCGTCATATTGATATAACATTTCCTTTACACACATCATAATGTGGCGGGATTTCATTTATGTGATCGTAGATTTGTAGTTTAATTTTAATTATTTGTCATTTCGTATACCATTGGTTCAAATTTAGTTTCTCGTGACTGTTGTAGCGAACTCGTATCATGTGGTTTGAACTGGTTTATTTCCTGTAAATACAGATGGCATTGTCAAAGTATGTTAACAATAGAGCAGTGGACGGTCTGTCCCTGTCGATACATACAATGCAAACTCGAATACCTAATAAGAGTTCTAAATATAAAATGAGAATGGATACTAGTAGCATAAATAAAGTACGTAGGCTTACCTGTAAATACAGATGGCATTGTCAAAGTATGTTAACAATAGAGCAGTGGACGGTCTGTCCCTGTCGATACATACAATGCAAATTGCCGGCGTTTCGCGCCAAAGCCTATTTATAGTAGATAGTTGTGTATTGCAACTAGCAAGAAAGAACCAATCAGTGCGATTGAATCAGGGTCAAGTCAGGTCAGGTAACTATGAATAATTAACGTTGTGCGGAAGTTATTTCCTGTTACATGACCATCAGAGAAATGTACATTTCATTGGCTCATTACGCCAAGGGAATCATGGGATATTAGTCGGTTGCCCGTCACTTCGGCTTTCGACTCATTTTGTATTGTCCTGTGTTGCAGGTAGGGTATATTTCATTTCATCATTTCTCGCCATTTCATGTTAATTCAATGTACTAAATGTATAAAGGTGATTTATGGATATCTCGTATAATGTATTCGGTAACTAAACAACTTCTGGAGTTGTCTGAACAACTGCTCTCTTAACAACCTGCGACCGTGGGGGGGGGGGGGGGCGGTGCTCTCTTTTTGCCAAGGGCGGGGGTTGCTCTCTGAAAAACTTGCGACCGGGGAGAGGGGGGGGGGGGTGCTCTCTGAAAAAATTGCCACCGGGAGTGGGGGGGGGGGGCGCTGCTCGGAGAAGCCGACTTTAACAGTGTATGTTCAGGTTACCAAGGGGGAGGGGGGGGGGGGTGCAACCCTCCTAACCCCCCCGCTGGATCCGCCCCTGAATAGTAAGTTTATAAGTTACACTTTGATTTATTTTCTACACGATGGGCGCCATCAGCACGCCGTCTTTCAATTATAATCAATTATTATTATTATCCGCCGCCGCCGCCGAGTTATTGTCCAGTTTCAAAACCCCAAAACAAGAGGGCACGCCACAAGCCCGCTACTCAATCAACACATCGTATTTTTTAATTGTCAACGGAATATGTTGTTATGCGATCTTGAGATCTTTAGATCTTGCAAAGACCATAATATTACCCAGAATGCAATGCGCATGTCATGGCGCCTCACAGTGGAATAATCTGATCTTGAGATCTTGCAAAGACCATAATATTACCCAGAATGCAATGCGCATGTCATGGCGCCTCACAGTGGAATGATCTGAACAACGATCTGGGAAGTCGCCTATATATAGTGTTTGATTGAAAAACGATATCCGTCCTATTGTCGGTTATTAGTGGGCAACTGCTAACCCAGAAAACACACAACGTTCGTACAACGTTGGTTTTTGGTTATAATTACGTGATCTCAAAGTTAACATCAGGACGACGTGTTTATAACGTTTGTCGCAAACATTGAACTAATATTTTCTAGCCTGTATTCCATAAAAATAGAACCTTTGTCATGTGTAGTGACTCCGACGTAATTAGCTGTGTGTAGCAGTTGTTTTAAATACAAAGTGGTGGGAAAAAGTCGGGAGTGGACGTTTTCAGAATGTTAAGACAAAGTTACCTAAAAAATCAGATATCATAAAGACATTATGTTATTAATTGTCGTTTATAAACATGCTTCTAATTAATTCATCATATGCGAATTTGTTTCTTACAGAAGGTACAATTTTGATACTGGACTGAATGTCTGAAAACGTTCGGGCAACATAGAAAAAACTTTTACACATGGCCACAACGTTATCGCAACAAAAACTGTTGGTTCGACGTTGTTGTGACGTTAACCTGTCTGTTGGGAATGTCACATGTAGTAAGCGACCGTCCCATTATCGGCGGAAAGTTATTGCGAACATCGGATGTGAAACGCAAATACAAGAACAATGACGGGTCTAGGCAGAAAAAATGTTCAAATTAGGACATTTTAAAGCTGGGCGCGAAAAAAAAAGCTTTAATGATGGCATCGCGAATATCGAGGAATTCAAAGACTGCAATAACGGATGGCGGTAGATCTAAATAGGCAAAGGGTTTTCGCGTTGAACCCGCAATTGTACGAATAACGATCCCCAACAATTTCCAACAGCTGATCGCGAATCTCCAAAACTTCCTGGATGCCTCCCCCCCCCCCCCCCTGAAAAACTGCATTTAGAAATGGATTTATTTTCATTATGTACAGTTGCATTATGGCCGCGAGGGAACAAATAATCACATTCAGATTCTATAGTCGAAGCAATATTAATTAACATATATCTAGTGATACATGGATGAACAAAGATATACATACATAACTATGCTTAAAATTCACATAATCATAATCCTGATAATAGCGACAATTCATACTAATGGCCATATTGAGAAAATTAGTCATATTCATAATGTAGATCTATAATAGGCATACATTAGGCCTAGTGGTACTTATGATACACACCAATTTGATACAATTAAAAAATAGAAACATTGAGGCCCATTGCCGCAGCTTGGGAAATTCGGCAATGGGACGGATGTGATGGGTTGGGGTGAGGTGGGGAGGCAGATACTGATCCAGTGGATTGATCACAACTTTTTTAGCGACTGAACATCATTTTTAAATTTTGCCCCATGACGCACATAGGACACTCGAAGATCATCATTGTTACTTTTGGATTGACAGCCTGTATTATATTAACATTCCTGTGCTAAACACCGACTAAGTATATGCTGTCATTATCTTTGTTAACCTTCCTGATATGATTGACGGCATATATGGTAAGCTTAGGCTTAGCTAAGAATGTCCATAGTCGGCACGGAAACTATTTGCCGCCTCGTTTTCTAATTTGACACGAAATGTTTCATTGACAAGCCTAAAATCAGTTTATATTTGTGTGACCGATATGAAAAGTCGGCTTGCCATAGCGCCTGTGTGAGTGAATGTGTGAGTGACTGCTTTTCGTAAGGTGCGCCGGGTTGGTGATGAGTGAGTATTGAAAGTGAGTATGAAAGTGAGTTTGAGAGTGAGGGAGCGGCCACCGTAAGGTGTTCATTTGCTTGTTGGCCTGTATTAGCCAATCCGCCAGCGTTAAAATGCGTCTTGTCCCATCCTTTCCTTGTCACAGCGGGTATATAAACGTAAGGGATTCTGACTCGTGACTATGGCTCCGTCCCAGCTCGGGCAGGCTGATATTTATTGGTCACGGTGGTCCGACTGGAAAGGTATGTTACCTGTTTGTATGATTAATTTTGCATAGATATGCGTTTCTATTGGATTATTTAAATAGTATGGATTTAAATAACTATATGCCTTTATCCTTGTCATATACCTTGTCTTTACGCTCGATATACTTCCATGAGTACTTAGATGTTTTTTCGTCTTTCCCCAGACTACCACGCAATCTTAATCTTTTGTGTACATTTGTTAAATAAATGAATGAGTGAACCACACCGGCTGTTTTAGTCTGTGTCATTTGTCAACTTGAACCAAAGACCCAACAGAATTTGGCGTACTCACAGTCCTGTTGTCAAAAGAATTCACATGATACCAACATTATGACTTTCACGCAAACGAAGCGGACAAGTTTAGCTATGGCCGTCGCTCTGTTTACCTTGTCATCTGTCATGTATGTGGGCGATAGTATTGCTGGTATTTTGGGCAGGGGGGTTAGGTTGTGTCAATGTCAAGCCGTAACTTGAATTAAGCTTACATGCGTTTATAGTTCCTCTCATATATATGAACATTGAAGCTACAAACTCATTCCTTTTGTATTGCTTTTGTTTTGAGACGCTAAAATTACTGTTAGTAGATCTATAGAAACTTTGCATGAGCACGTAATGCTCTGTCCCCTTTTCTAGTGCCTTATATTAGACTCTTCCGTGGGCTTACTTCTTTTGACCAATGAAAACGCAGTAATATGACCTTCACCTTACGACGTCATAAAAAGGCAGCTGTCAACACACGTTCGTCTGCTATAGGGCTATACAGTTCTCGCGATCGGGCCGCGAGACTTCAGTTTTGGGACAAACAAACACACGTGCTCCATGTTGAAGTATAGGCAGCTATAAGTCAATTTCTTTCCAGGTTTATTCTAAAGACTATGAGTACCATTTCACTAAACATGGCTATGAGAGATATACGTTAAAATATTTGGAGGCGACGAAGCGCAGAACTTTGGGAATATACAAGGAAAAATCAGTCTTCAAAATACTCGAAAGCTAAAAATAACGTTCTAAATTTAGCCCTGCGCCCGGGCTTTCGCAAGTTCACCACACAGCGAGTGACGTCACAGAGTTTCGCGTGCCTCCGCGGTAACAAAATGGCGAGAGCAAGTGATCGACTTAACCATTCCGCTGTCAAAATGTGCAGTGCATGGAGTAACAGCACACGGATGCGTCATTAAACCACATGGTAAAGATAAAACAAGACCAGTTGGATGTTTTCGTATCACTTTTGGATCACGAAAAGACCAAGTTTCTTCATTTCTGTAAGTTTTCTGTTTGAAGCGTTGCGCCAACGTTGTCACTCGGGGAGAATCTGTGTGACGTCATAATGCCTAGTTTTCGTAGGAAATCCAAAAAAAACGTTAGTTTCTCAGTCGTATTGTCCCGTCGTAACAAATATTCGTCATTGTGATGGCGCAAACGAATAAAAAATATGTCGTCTATCCGTTTTGTTAAGCTATATTTCTTAAATATTCTGAATCATATCGCTAGGCCTTCCGCAATGGACCCACCCCTCGGCGCCTGACTCTTGCGCAGGTAGTCTGGTTCCCGGTCTCTCTCTTTGCGTAACATACACGTCACGCCTACGTCACAGATAGTCAGCATACCAGTGTGCGCAGAGCTTCTAAACTCGTTCCGAGCACGTGCTTCGTTTGTTTGTCCCCAAAATGAGTAAACCGGAAGTCTAAGCGAACGAGACTTTATAGCCCTATACTTTATGCTAGAGACTATCGAGTTGTGCTGTTATTAAACAAGATACACTTTCAAGTAAGTTAAAATCACAAGGGTCTCGTGTACTGGAGCAAATAAATAGATCTACATAAATCGTAGCTGCAAATGGTGCACGGACAAAAATATTTATGAAAGCGAGGCGGCAGATATTAAACGCGCCGAATCTAGATGATTGGGGGAACGTAAAGGTCATATTTTTTCTTTCCCTACCCATGCAGCAACTTTTTATTGAAGCAACATCACTCTGGCAACATGTTCAACTGCTACGCAAGTGTAAAAATATGACGTCATTGCATTGTTGTATTGTAGCAACTTCTCAACGTTGTCAGGACTACCTGAAATACCATGGCAATAGCGTGACACCGACCATTTGATAAATAACGTTCTCATCATACACTTGACTTGACGTTTTTGCAAAGACAGGACGCGGGATTGACAGGTAGGAGGTTCAATGCTCGCATTCTACCATTCACTTGGCTGCAGCCCACACCAGGGCTAGCCTGAAAATCAGGCGTTAATCGATGCTGTCAAGTGGTCAAATAGGTTTTGTAAACAGCGCCCAAGGCCTATGTCTATGATTTCAGACGTTAGTGTCGATCCTAAATTTGACTTTAGTTCAGACTGTCACGACATTAACGTCTAATTTCCAGGCTACACCAGGGCCTGCTGCCAGAGACATGACTGCCAGAGGGTCACTTCACTAAGAGAAAGATCTCGTAACCTTTGTTAAGCTTAGTAAAATTGAAAACGTTTTACTGCTGGCGTAGATCTAGATAAGTTGCACAGTCAGAGTCCAGACTGACGGACAGAGCCAGAGCCAGGCAGAGGCCCCGATTTTTGTTTTAAAAAAAGGAGTGGGGGGCGGGGGGGCGAATGATTCTCACAAATAGGCCTACGTCCCCGACGGGTGGGGGGCAGCACAGGTCCACATATGCTATGGCAGTCGCCAGTCCTTGACTTTCCATAGGCCATACTTGAGTTGAGAAGGGTGGGGGAGGTAAACCCTCAGTGGCCTCACTTGAACACTTAGCCTTAGGCCGTTAGGGCCCCAGAGGGGCTTTTTCGACACAGCGACACGGCGATTTTTAAAATCGACAACGCGACATTGGGGTTGTCTTAGAATCGACATAGACTCTAAGACATAACTCATAAGACTTAGCGACACGCGACATGGAACTTTTCTTAAAATCGACATGCGACATAGACTTTTCTTAAAATCGACACGCGACATGGCTACCCCCCTCAGGGGCCCTACACTTCCTTCCTCGGCCCCGTTGTATTCGCCACTTGTGACTTGACTCGTTACCAGGTTACTCCCGTTAGCTGGTTAGGCCGGCTATGGGGAGCAGCGGAGGGCAACTCCCTCCCGGAAAATTCCCCTCGGTCAGTTCCCCGCAGACAATTAACCACGGAAACCCCCCGCCCCCGACAATCCTCCCCCCCCCCCCTCCCGACAACCCCCCCCCCCCCCCGATAACTGGCACCCTACTCCCCACCGGACAATTCACCCCTGAAGCTAAGACAAGTCCCCTCGGACAACTACCCCCCGGAAAACTTCTCCCGGACAACTGCCCCCCCCCCCCGCGACTAATCCCCATCGGGACACCCCTGCCCCCTCCCCCGGTAAGTTCCGAGCGAGAGACCATTCCCCCCGGAATACCCTCCCACCCGACAATGCCCCCCCCCCCCCGAGACAACTCCCGTCCCCCCCGGACAATTCCTTCCCATGACAACTCTCTCCGGGCAATCGCTCCCCCCCCCCCAAACCACCCCATCCACCCTCACTCCAAACCATTCCCCTCTGAGGCAATTGCCCCCTGCTCCCCACCCCAGACAATTCCTCTGCGAGAATTTGCCCCCGGACGGCAACCACCCCCTGGAAACCCACAAACAGACACGCCCCCCCCCCCCAAAAAAAATAAAAAAAATAAAAAAATACCCAGCCAGACAGCATCGACCCCCGTCGGACAAACCCCATTGTTTTCATATGCACCTTTTAGTCCAACGAAATTTAACGAGATCTATTAAGTCTCAATGTTTTATCTAGTTCTAGCTAACACCCCTCCCCCCAACCCCCCACACACACCTTCCACCCCTTGATATTCGCAGGGTCCTCTCTAGTACGTCCGAGCCATCGATGTATGTTACACAAGTTAACTGTAACATCAGTACCCATCAGCCTAAGGCTATGGAGGCCCAGGGCTTATTGTGAGCTTGTCGAGACAGCACTTCTCAGTGTATATGAAAATATAATATGTGCACATCTACAATGGCAATGCAACCTAGCTAACGGGTTATAGAACAGACAGCGCCACCATCCTTCACACGCTCAAAACACTGTTGGTGATCTTGAGTTGGGGTTTGACCGGTGGGGATTGTCAGGGGGGAAGGGGGGCGGGGCTTCTCCGTTTGGGGAGACGTGGGTGGCAATGCCTGGGAAATCGTCTGGGGGGAAATGAAGGGGGGGGGGGGAAATGACGGGGGGGGGGGGGAGGAGTTGTCCTAGAACTAGCCCCGAGGGGCCCCGATTGGTACCAATCAAGAAGTGAGAAACTGTTCCTGGGGTCCCTTGGGGCTATCCTAGAACCAGGCCTGTATGTAACTGTTGCCTTGTTATGCATGTTATGAAAAAAGTGCCTTTGATGTTTGACTGTTATAGGCGTACACTCTCTCACGCATCAAAGGGCACCCTCGGACACCCCCCCCCCCCCCCCCCCCCCCCGTGGGGTAAAACGTCTTAGCTACTGCTTAAAATATTCACCTTTTTGCAAACTATAAACTTTATTCGTACTCCCGGCGCTTTTCTAAAGTCGAATGCAGACAAAATATGCACAAGATGTAAAAAATAAGCCATTTCCGGGGGTTCAGTTTGTGTACGCCGCCATGCTTGTTTTCTAGATCTAAAGAGCTTATAGGTCGGCACGAACATCAATATCGACGCACTTTTTCGGTCTTGATTAATTTTAATAATTATTAAAATTAATTAATAATTTATATTATTTTTAATTAACAACTGAAGCCACGCCTGAATTACCAGGCTAACTGCAGTACAAAATATTTGTCTTCCATAGAAACGAAAGAAGCTGATCGACAAAATGAGGTCTTCTCTCGCCCTCCTTCTGCTGTTTGGGGTGAGTACCTAAGCTATCGCGTATCGGTTTTTAATTTCATTTTCTAATTTCATTACTCTCGTTGGAATATGACAGCCAACGAATTTGATATGCCGGCTTACAAGTTAAACAGACCAAATCAGCCAATGTGTTATTTCACTCGCTATTGCTCTGTGTATTTGATCCACGAATGCAGATCGAGTATTCGATGTCGAGATTAAGAAAAAAATAATGATGGGGTCACAAGAAATTAAGAAAAGAATATGGTCTTGAAGAATAATTATGTTTGGTGGGTTCTTAAGTTAAGATAAAAGGAATGGAAAGAATGCAAAAATTAACCCGTAGTACCAGGGTGCTCCTTTTTCACCTGTCACTATAGCGAGATTTCGCTCCATGTTAAAATATATCTTTCAACCTTGCAAAAAAGTGTTATATCAATCAATAACACCACTGGGTTTCAATCTGCAGTTGTGAATTTTATATTAACATTAACTTTTTATTCAAATTACAGCTGTCCGCATTAGTGACATCTTCTGAGTTGGACGAGACAGAGGAAGGTACGACTGGATAGCAAATAATGCAATTCCTTCCTTGTAAGGCTATTGATCGTCTTCATATCTTTATCTTGATTTCTTTATCTACGCTTATTATATAGATATATCTGCATATGACTAGAGACTGCATCCGTCTTGCTAAGCTAAACTCAGTCATGTTTATGTCCCCAAAGTTGAATAGTAGAATAACAGTAGAATAGTAGCGGCTGAACCTAATAACTATAATTAATCTTTTTCTCGGCTGCAAACATCGCCTAACATCCGAATGTTTCTATTATGCACTCTACGTTCCCCGCAGTTCATGCTCGGTGTCGTCAGGGAAAGTCTTACGACCATTGCGGAAGCCACAAAGTCGGTTACTACTTCGATCAGTCCAAAATGGCGTGCGAAGTGACCAAATGTTATGGAAACGCAAATCTCTTCGAGACGAAAAAGCGTTGTGTATTGTATTGCGGTAAGTAGAATGCCTATGCACAGGGCAGTACGTATATGATGGAATGGCTCCTCTCTATCTGCTGTTTTCTCTACTTCATCGATTCTCTGTCACCTTCTCGCCCTCTTTATCTGCTGTTGTCTTCTCTATGACCGTTTCGCTCTTCTGTATATGTTGCTGTATTCTCTATGTCACCGTTTCGCTCTTCTGCATCTTCTGATGTCTTCTCTTTTACCGCTTCACTCCTCTCTATCTCCTGCTGTCTTCTGTACGTCACTGCTTCTTCGTCACCGTTTTCTCCTCTCTATCTGCTACTGTCTTTTCTGTGTCAAGTAATATGGTACACGCACATTTAATATGTATAATAAAGCTGCTAGCATTTTGATAAACTCGATAATAATAATAATAATAACAATGGCAATACCACTGATCTTTAAAGCCGCGATGAATCATTGTCGCAAACATACTAAGACCCTTTGACATACCAAAACCTAAGCCCCATCCCTCCTCCTCCCCCCCCCCCCCCTCCCCCGGCCCAAACTGACCGATCCCAGCACGCACGCAAGACTCGACCTCCCTTCGTTTCAAACAAAAGCGATATGCTTTCACAATGACAGTATTATGTTATCACAACGTGTAAATTAATGCATCCCCCATTATTTTAAACAGTGCAGGGTAAAGCTAAAGAAGAGACCGAGAAGTGGGACAAGTGGTTTGCAGATAATCGAGGTAAGTGCGTACTGATGTAGAATATTCATTAGCTACCGGTATGACAAAGTCATAATTTCTTACAAGCAACATATATCTCTTCTGTTCAAAACCAACCGCAATGATAAAAACTCAAATGTCTTTCCTTTTGACGTTCCACAGCAATGATAACATGGTATATATATCTTTCCTTGAAATTCCACAGAAATGATAACATGGTATATATCTTCGCTTGAAATTCCACAGCAATGATAACATGGTATATATCTTCGCTTGAAATTACACAATGATAACATGGTTATATATATATATATCTTCGCTTGAAATTCAACGGCAATGATATTAATCCATTGATGGGTTGCGGTTGGGCATAATGTCTTACTCCATGTGCTTTTTGTCTTCCACTAGCGAAGCAAGCAAGAGAGAGTAAGTGGTTGATGAGCCTGTGACCAACCTTCACGTACCTCGTTTTTTGCATTAGGTTGAGCTTAAATGATTTTGGAAAGTAAAGGAAAATAATTCGAATCCCATTAATAGTATTTATATATAAGTTCATTGTCTACGAAGCTGGATAGTTTGCCAGCATTGAAAACGATATAGTATAGTTGACCTGGGGTAAATTAAAAGGCAAGGATAAGTTGTGTCGTTCCGTGTCGCTTTTTGGATAAGTTAAATGTCGTTTTTAAAACAATCTGTGTCGATGTCCCTTTTCCGGATTCTCAGTGTCGGAATTTGAGAGTCGATGTCGAATGTCGATTCTTCAAATATGCCTGTGTCGCTTGTCGCCATTGACCCCTTCCAGACCCCTTCTAGTGTCGTGTTGTTCCATTCCAGATGAACGACGAAGACTGGAACGGGCGAGAAGACCAACTACCACAACGCTATCGCCAGGTACGTATGATAAGCTAAAAAAGATCCATATTGTCATACCGCACGTGCATTATGTCTTCCACCAACGAAGCAAGCAAGAGAGTAAGTGATTGGTGAACTCGGGCTGTCTGTCAGTCACGGTTCAACGTTGATGACCTACTTTCACGAACCTCGTTTTTTTTTGCACTGCCTTAAATGATTTGGGCAAATAAAGAGTAATACAAGGCGAGGATATCTTGTTGTATAATATTAGCTCAGTTGCGGCATATGAACCGATGAGAACTAAGAATTTCTGCCGGACTGCAGTGTCGTGTTGTTCCCTTTCAGCTCAACGCAGAGCAAAGCAACTGGCGGCAAGACCATTGAGCAGGATGGGGAAGGAATGTATGTATGATAAGTTGCAATAAAAAAAAAAAGAGATCCACATATAATTCAACACGATTTTATATAAAAGACTAATCGAGACTCCATTGAAATAGATATGTGTACCTATATATTGCAAGCGCCCTGTGTGCCGCTTCAAACATTAAACTTCGGGGTAATGGCAGTTTGATCGTGCGGAGTCTCACGAGTTGTCTTTCAACATGTATAGCGATGGTCCTGAACGATATTTTCATATATATATTACCTTGATGTCGGTCGTCATGACGTGGCGCGGCTCGTGGCATTCATCAGGCAGCGAACACACGGTCTGCTTTTTTTATTTAGGCAACACAATTACAATGATGTCTGAGGACAAATTAATTATTATATAATTGGTAAATTTAGTTATTTCTGAAATTATATGCCCCCAACCAAGTTCTATATGCCTCTCCTTTACCAGTGTTTCCATGGTGTGTTAACTCAAAATATTGGGGGCCACCGAAGCCACGTGGATAACCTCACTCCTGCGTAATTTATCGCCGGCCGTCCCCGCTTCCCGTCAAATTAGGCCTGGACCCAAGTTGACGGAAGCGGAGACGGGAGGCGGACGCGGAAGCATGTGTTCGCGCCATTGAATTATAATGAATCCCTGAATGAAGACGGACACGGAGATGGATGCGAAAAAACGGACCGTGTGTTCGCTGTTTTACACAGTCACTCACGGACGGTGACGTCACAATTACTTTGGATTAAATGGGCGACTAATATTATCAGGCTTATTTTGCCTCCTTTTTTTCTTTTGGACGAACAGACCTGGGATGGCTGGAGAAAATCGGCAGTGAGTACATACATCTAGACATGCAGGCGTGTTGTCCACAACCGTCTTCTTCAAACTGCCGGCCATATTTGTCGTTTTCACAGCAAAAGTGTACGATAACGCGTTTAAGGGAACTTAGTAAAAAATTATAGGGCGAACATCTATTGTTATGGGTTCTATAAAGTACTTAAAACAGAGGTACAGCTGATGCTGTCTTATGCATGGGCGCTTCTCCATTACTAATTTCATCATAGTCGCAAAGCATAGATATAATTGAATATTGAATGGTCTTTCAGGTGGTACTCCCCCTTTCCCAACCTCCGCGGATGGATCGCTAGTGGCTACGACGAGTGAGTTAATAACTAGCACACTTAGCATTCTTCAGTGTCTATATCAGTAGTTACCCCAAGAAAAAAAAAACTTTCTCCGTACATCGCATGTGCAGCACATGAGACGCCAACATTGGATAAGGCATATCGACAATATTTTGGCGCGAATAATTCATAATAATATCACATATATTCAGTGTCCCAAGTACCGTAACAAACGATATATTTGTCAAGGTCAACATGTACATAATTTTTCAAGAAACAAGTATTCTTATACTGGTATCCAATAAATTTTGATCGACGTAATTTTCTATCTGTATTACTTTATCGCTCGCGTAATTTCCTGTTACGACGTAAGCGTCTGTAATGATGTGTTTAGCTGTAATGGACCCATATAGTATTATGGTTATGGCGTATTTACCATATGCATACGCGTACAGACCAGGTTTTTGCTTATGCAAATAATATTTGATTTTGGTTTTCTTGATTATTAGTTCAGAGAAGGATTTGGGACCAATGGTTCGGCAAATGGAAGAACAATCTGCAAGAACTTGCCAGACGTTGCAAACGCGAAAAAGAATTGTTCCGTGAGTCTTGTTGATTTCTCAGACAAAAAAAATAAAATATATGATCAATTGCCCACATGAAAGGCTGCTACAGAATGATGCAGTGTTGATTACATGCTTAATGTCCTGCACGAATTTAGTTGTTAAAAAAGTAACGAGCCGTACAATTTCGAGGGACCTCTCCCAATTCGTCCACTCGAAGGGTCGGATCGTTATAACTGAGCCGGGCGTCACTGTAACGCACGTTTAACGAACATGCCATATCTCATACCACTCATATCAATATTGATAATGTCAGCCACAAGAAATATTATTCATTTATAGCAGGTTATCTTATTGATGGATATCCTCTTTTCCAGATGCTACCGGAAGAACGACAAAGAGCATTAGTAGGTCTCTTTTTAATTCTAAATGTTTTTTTTTTTAACTATTTGCGCCTGTATGTTTAGATATAATAGCTTATGTAAGTTAATTGTACGGAGATAATTATGATACTACGTGATATAATGTTAAAGTAATTTCTCTTCCATTTCATTCGACAGGAACTCTCCTGTACTTGATCGACTTGGGTAAGTTCTCCAAGATACGACTGCTTTGGCGCTTAACATGATATATCTATGGTGTATGAAATATTAAACAAAGGGGGGTAAATAAAAATAAAAAGAATCGTTGAAACTACTGCTATGAATCAAGACATTTCGTAACTACTAAGTACCGGTTCTGTATTCTCCATATGTCTTAAAATCAGAAAATAGAATCCCATTATACACTTGGCGACAAAATTAGGCATTATCTACCATGTGAAACTATTTATCACCACGCTGTAATAGTTAATATTCTGTTGTGAAGTTGACGACGACCGCGTGGACAAGACCAAAAACTATAATCATGGTAAGTTATCTCGCAAAAGTGTTCCATCGCATGAAACAATTTCGGTGTGTATAAAGTCAAATACCGAATTTCTTCGGTTACACGTTAAAAATGATAATTTGGTAAAATAATATTATCAGTCCAATATTATCAGGCATTGGTCGATTATCGCTAATATATAGGAGTTTTTCAACATTGAAACAGAAAAGTATAGTTTATTTTCTTTATCTCTGTTGTTGCGTAACGTTCATTACCCGAAAGAGACTGGAAATGAATATGTATGACTGAACATGAATATGCATGATTAGAGACGGTTATCCAAATACAGTATTAGGATTGCCCATCAATTGTTTTTTGATTAAAACATTGGCCATAAATAGTAAAAACCATAGGCAAGATATTCGTCGAAGAACGAAGGTATAATTGAACGCGAATACCTTATTAAAACTGTTCCGCAAACATTCTGCATCGGACGGAGGCTCCCAATTTCAAAATTTTTGCTGCCATTATGTATTTAAGTTATGCTGACAATTCCGAAGCAAATTATTGATATTCTGCGGCTCGATTTCTATTCACTGTTTAGCCGAGGACACTTTGGTGGCTGCGTCCAAAGATGGTAAGTTTGTTGGTACACCCATAGTCTTAAATCAATGCCTTCAACTAATACACACTAATAAGTTGCATGTATATATACCTAGATATGCATGGTTACATTCAGTAGTTTCAAAAGGGTGGGCGTTTATCTTGCATGGAATAAGAATATGAAATAGCGTGCTCTTTGGCACGGTGTAAGCGGGCCTTCGTGTTCGCAACGGGTATAATTGATGCCCTGTTCACATGGGCGGAACGAAGAGTAGAGACTCAGGTGGTCAGGATGCCCCCTCCTTTTTATTGAGGAAGAATACTGTTTTTCAATGCAAAATTTAGGCCATCTGACAGTGGGCGCATTTCTTTGGTAACCTGGGTGTATCCCGAAGGGGTACCGAATACGCACATCACGCATCGGTATTCTGCCCGACACTTCTTTCACCCGGGTATGGGTGCGCGCGCATCCATTCGGTATGCCGATTTGTCTCGTTCAAAACAGCACGGGACATTCGGGAGAAGATGGCGGCTGATTGAAAGGTGACGAGAGTAGGTTGGTTCCAGTGGCCACTACGTGCACCGGATGTGAAGGGTATGAGCATTTCATTTGAATAGGCATATCCCTATCGGCACACCCGGAAGTTCCCTGTCACGTGTTACGGGTCCCGAGCGGGATACCGAACCTGGCCCAAAGAAATGCGCCCATTTAGGAGTGGGCCCCCCTGGTCGCAAGTTTTCAATGGACCCCCCCCCCTTTATATATGGTATGTGTTAGATGCAATAGATCAGCGTTTAGGGTATGATTTGTGAGGCTATGTACAATGATAATATTATAGGATATGTGCGGTCATAGTTTAGTAGGCATTTTACAGTTGGGATGTATTTTTTAGAGTGAGTATACTATACATCTTCTGCTACCGCTCAGGAGCACATGTCTTATAACGACACACTCGCTGGGCGCTTGATGCTCTTGGCCTCAATATTTATTTTCAATGTCTATTTGCAGTTGCATTGTGGATTTCGCTCATGCAGGGTAAGTGTTTCATGGTTGTCCATAAAAGTCAACACATCGCCTATGGATTCGCTCAGCTGGGTGCCGAATTCAAAATAGCGTGCCAGGATATGGACAGCGAGATAACAAATGAATAACATAATTACGCGAAATATATTACACGAGATATTAATATGGGATATTATGACTATTACATATTTTGAAAAAACAGGTTAACTGTCTACTACATATTTGCTTTGTAGCTGATCTGACATTGGTCTTGTTATAATTTCCAGACGGCGCCCCACCTTATCGTTTTGATCGCAACAGGCAGCCGCTGGCCAAACCCGGTAAGCACGACCACCAGACCCTAATAGTCGGCTGCTAACATTAAAAACTAAGGCCTGATGACGGAGCAACATGACTATTTGGGTCTGCACCACAGGCTCACATGTACCCTCTTGAGCCAGAACTATACACAAGCGCAATCTTAATAAAAGCAGGAAATTATACTAAAAATATGATTCTCAAGTATAGTACGGGGGGAAGATAGGTTGAGTACTGCCGTAGTAAATAGGCTTTGATGGATGACAAGCTGTTGACCCTCCATCAGTTCATGCCTGTAGGTTACGCCAGGATAGTCGTATGCATGCATTGCATACACGTATCACCCTCCATCTTGGCCAATGGCAGTGTCAGTCACATGAAAGTGACAGTGTATGGGAAGTCTGCACAAAGGAAGTTTCTTCGTTGAATATGGCTATGCAGTCTTTCTTCGCAAAGAGTAGGGAAATATACTCCCTCTTTAGCTTGACTCTTTCCATTGCCGAGATATGATCTACAGAGGTTAAAAAGTTCTACTATAAACCAACTCAATTTACCACGTCCCGCTTATCTAAAACGTATGGTAAATTAGGGACGTTTGTTAAATTTAAAAAAAACTTTTGTACGGAACCATACCTTCGATATTATTTAACTAGGTCACAACGGTCTCCATTGGCACAACTACGAATCTAAATTTTACCATTTGAAATAGAAACCTGGCGTTTTACAAATATAACTGACCTAAATACTGGCAAAACCAGGAAATTGAGCATCGATGAACGCAAATGTCGTTTTTGTAGTCCTGTAGAAGACGAAATTCATTTTCTTTGTAAATGTAAGTTTAGCATATTTAGAGATAAGCTTTACGTAGATGTCACGGGAAAAAAGATCGATTGCTCAAACCTACCAATAGAAGACAAATTCATCTATCTGATACAAGATCGAAGTAACGGAAGTCGTGCGGTACTTAACGGAGGCATGGGTATATAGATGAGGGTTATTGTACATAGCTGGTTAAGTGTACATAGGTTTTGGTTTTATTTGTTAAATTTAAATGCATTTACTACGTTATATGTTAACATACCGGTGCCGTCTGATGGCTGTTCAAGTATTGTGGTTAATTAGAAGTCACTTAATTAAGTCCTAGGCGAGATAATATTTGCATTTATGTATTGTTTTTTTTTGTATGTCTCTATTTCTCGCAAGTGACTAATAAGAAAACCTAGGTAGCGTAGGCGCCAGCTATAGATATCCTATTCTAGAATGTTTCAATCATTGTGATATCGGAATCCACATTGTTTCTCTAACAACAGAGGTAGTCGCCTTCTACAAGGCGTTCAGGGCACGATGGGCGGGCAACAAGAAGACTCTACGCGAGCGTCTGTACCGAGAACTACAGTACCACAGTAAGTACCATGCTTAAAGTAAGGATTACAATCGGCGCTCCCTTCTCCAGCCCAAGGTGTTGACAATCTTACAGATCTTTTGAGGGATAAATAACGTATTTGGGGCAAGCTGGGGTAACAGTTAGTGTTGCGCCCCGCCCTAGATTCATGAAACTGCCTTAGGCTAAGCTTTCACTCCCCTAAACCGATATCGTTGACTTGATCGACCGAACTGTCCCATTTTAAAAACCACTTTCCCCATGAAGCCAGTTTACGGTGTCATCGTTGTGCTTATGACGCTTACCACCATTATTTCTCTTACAGGACAGGAACTGAAGCCCATGACTATGAGTAAGTGTGTTGTACAGGCGGTATATATATATATGTATATATAGATCGATGTCTATATGTTTATATATAAATATCTATATGTCTATATTTATATATAACTTATATATATCTATATGTATATATCTATATGTCTATATTTATATATATCTATCACGATATATTGCGTCATATCTCTTCCCAAAGATATATTTTAATACAATGCATGTCTGCATCCTCACAAGTTCGTTGTTTTTTCTTACTAGATATTCGCAGATATGGGAACCCCAACTGCTTTTTAGTTACCAAAACCAAAGTGCTAGAGCAAATATTGAGGGGCTGATCGATAGACGCTTGCGATCCATAACTCTATAATTTCATCTGTTGTTACATATATTTGAATGGCTTTGATGTATTATATCATGTGTTGTTAGAAATATTTCAATGGTTTTATGTATTATTTCATCTTTTGTTACATATATTTGATGTATTATTACTATTTTTCACAGTGGACTTATTTCATCACATTGATATGGGTAAGTATCCAGTGTACGGCCATCGTATCGTATAGATAGGGTCATCCTATCATATGGGCTATATAGGGCCATCTTGACATATGGGTGATAAATAAGGCCATCCTGTCACATTGTCATATGCTTTACATAGGGCAATCCTGTCATATTGGTTATGTATATGGTCATCCCGTCATCTGCGTTATATACGGCCATCTTGTCATATGGGCTATATAGGGCTATCCTGTCATACGGACATCCTGTCATATGGGCTATATAGGGCCATCCTGTCATACGGACATCCTGTCATATGGGCTATATAGGGCCATCCTGTCATACGGACATCCTGTCATATGGGGGATAGATAGGGCCATCCTGTCATACGGACATCCTGTCATATGGGCTATATAGGGCCATCCTGTCATACGGACATCCTGTCATATGGGCTATATAGGGCCATCCTGTCATACGGACATCCTGTCATATGAGCTATATAGAGCCATCCTGTCATACGGACATCCTGTCATATGGGCTATATAGGGCCATCCTGTCATATGGGGGATAGATAGGGCCATCCTGTCATGGGTTATACAGCACGGTGTATATACCATCCGGTCATATGGGCTATATAGGGCCATCCTGTCATACGGACATCCTGTCATATGGGCTATATAGGGCCATCCTGTCATACGGACATCCTGTCATATGGGCTATATAGGGCCATCCTGTCATACGGACATCCTGTCATATGGGCTATATAGGGCCATCCTGTCATATGGGGGATAGATAGGGCCATCCTGTCATGGGTTATACAGCACGGTGTATATACCATCCTGTCATATGGGCTATATAGGGCCATCCTGTCATACGGACATCCTGTCATATGGGCTATATAGGGCCATCCTGTCATATGGGGGATAGATAGGGCCATCCTGTCATGGGTTATACAGTACGGTGTATATACCATCCTGTCATATGGGTTATATAGGGCCATCCTGTCATACGGACATCCTGTCATATGGGGGATAGATAGGGCCATCCTGTCATGGGTTATACAGCACGGTGTATATACCATCCTGTCATATGGGGGATAGATAGGGCCATCCTGTCATGGGTTATACAGCACGGTGTATATACCATCCTGTCATATGGGGGATAGATAGGGCCATCCTGTCATGGGTTATACAGCACGGTGTATATACCATCCTGTCATATGGGTGATATCGGGATATCCTGAAATGTTTAAATTCCAATATCATATCTAGGCTAATGTTAAACTTGACTAACCTTTTTTCCAGATGACAGAGAGAGAGCTGCGCTGTAGCTGTGAACCGCTGCCAATCGTCGGGTACGAGAGTTTTATGGTATGTAACAGTTACACCGCTGTATGCGGTCATGTAACATGTAAACCAATCGCCAGTCTGTGCAATTAGCTGAACAAGTAACCATATAGATACAGTGTGAAAACAAAAAAACAATGCAATTTCTTTCTCATTCTTTCAGAACTTGTCTGTGATTAGTGCAAACCAAGCGAGGGCGGATAACCTCCGGACTCATATCTCACATCTGTAGAGCAAATGTCAGATCAAAACGTTTTAGAAATGCACTACCAGAAACTGTGCTGAACACATTCAATCAGTCTATATATATATATATATATATATATATATATATATATCCTTAACAGTTCTTGCATAAAATAAGTGCGGTCCTAGAAAGTGTTCGGTGTTAAACACGGGCGTACAAAGCTCCAACACCTAGATCCAATAGAGACAGCGATTTACAATCAAGTGAATATTTATCAAAGCATTTTCCATTACAAAGTTTTTGATGTCGTTAAACCTATATCGATTAATAAAATGAGCATTATAACCACATATTACGTTGTTGGTAATTAGTGTGTCGAAGTTGCGTCCCGTTTCGCGAGTGCAAATTTTTGGCTTTGAGTTGTTTTTATTCAACCAACCAAAGGTGACAGACAGCAGCATGCTTTACCAATGCGAGTTCTATTTTGTCATCCAAAGTTAAATTTAGACTATGTTTCCATTTAACGGCACATATCTTTGGCTGAAACTTAGGCTCCGAAAGACGTTACTGCCGGAGTTTTGAATTCTAATGCTTTGCTGTATGACAGCCAGAACTGTTTGGCTCAACGTTGTTTTTAGAAACTTCGAATAACGCAGCTGCTGGCAGATTGTGTCCATGGCAGAGAGTGTGTTTCGATAAATCCATATTCCACAAGATATGCGTTAACTTACATCCTAATTTTGTCATTCTAAAGAGGCCCCGCCCATCTAAATGAGAAGGAGTGAGTGAAGTAATTTAATTGTTCCTTCTAAAAATTATTCAGTTGCGTAACTAATTATGAAAGATGTTATTAGAGTGATGTCAAACTGACGATATCAGGAACCCGGGTTCTTAATATCGTCAGGGGGACCGATTATCACCGACATGAGACAGAAAGATCCAATACCCGTGTCGGTTAAATGAAGCTGCTAGACTGGCCTCTAACGCTGTTTTACCGATTCATATAACACCCAAGTGTCTATCCTCCAAATCACAATATTGTCCGTCCTGTCTGTAACTCACAATAAAATTTTGAAATGACCGCCAGCAACGATTTCTCCGCTTAACCACGCGGCACCCCTTTTTGGAGGTGTGTCTAATACTCTAATTATATGCCAACCGGAAATGACGCCTACTGTGTGAGCAAAACAAGAGCGCGTGTTCCTCGCTAATATAAATAGCTGCGATTGTAAGTGCTGACGCCCACTGGACGCGTTCGCGGCGCGGTGACGGAACTGACGCGGCGACGGAACCGAGGCGGCGCGGTTCGGTCGCGGTGGCTATAGCCCACTGCACGCGGTGGTCGCGGTGAGTGACCGTATAGCAGCTGTCTGGATTAACGGCTTAGGCTATTTTTAGATATTGGCGGTATTTTAAAACAAATGAAAGATAGATTCTTCTGATGAGGACGCACTCAAGCTGTTAGCAACGGGAAGACGTCGCAAAAGGAAGAGGTATTGGATTCATCGCACTCTTCAAAGAAGACTGGCGCTGGGAGAATACCACAGGCTCATACAGGAGCTAAAAATTGCAAACGATGAGAGGTTTCGGACCTAAGTCTACTTCAGATTGATGCCAGCGCAGTTTCAGGCACAGGATCTCGCCACTTGTTACGTTCCGAAAATGACGTCGTTATTTACGCCACCGGTTGCTATGACGTAACCAAGATGACGTCCATTTGGGAGCGCGTTATCTTATTTCTTCAATTAGATAGGACGTCGTAAATAATGACGTCATTTTCGGACCTTAACGAGTGGCGAGATCCTGTGGTTTCAGGAGTTGCTGGGTCTGGTTGGGGGAGCACTGTATCATGTCTCCACCAACTTTCGCGTGTCCTTGTGTCCGAACAAATGCTTTTTTGCCGCCATGCTGTAGACTAGGCATCGCGCTGAATTATTTATTTTTTTCTGATTGGCTGAAATGTCGACGGCGCGCCGAACGACGACCGAAAAATAAGAACGTGTCCTATCTCACCGCGGAGCCTCGACGGTACCGCGACGGCACCGCGTCGGCGCCGTCCCGCTGACGCGTGCAGTGGGCGTTAGCCAAGCGCAACTCAACTGTCCTATTTTTCCGCGCCGCATCAGCTCGGTCGCCGCGCCGCAAACGCGTCCAGTGGGCGTCAGCACTTACTCCGGTCAAGCTTTTTTTACGGAGACAATCGTTGCAAGAGATACATCATTTTGCCATTCTTCCATGAAACACTAAGATCATGGTTTACTGTGCCGCTTGGAACTGCCGCAATTCATCCGTAAATCGCGGCCCTGCTCTCTCGTTTCACGCGTTTGCCCTGAAGGCTACCTCCTCCACAGTGAGGAGTTCCCTCAACGACATAACTTCCAGTTATAACGTAAGGCGGTGCCACATTAAGGGTCACGATAAACTCGTCACTTGCTCCGGCAAAATAGGGGCGGGTTGCCATAATTTTTTCCTTCATACCAGTCGGCCGAAACGAAGCGTTAACACTTGCCAATCTATTTTTAAGATGTAAACTTTCGGTGCAGACTGCGATTAGATTAGTTGGACACCCGCTTTAAACTAGAGAGTTCCAAAATGCGAATTAATGTATCTGTCTATACCAAGATCTCCCACCAACAACGCATGCTGACAACGTTGTCTGGAATTGTGATGAAGAACAAATACTTGTTCTTATCGCGCCAAACGTGTGAAGTATCAAGCAGGATTAAAGCATGATTAAAGAAGTTCCCATTTTACCTTGGCCAAGTTGAAAGAAGTTAGACACAACTACGATGCCCAACTACACACTTATGTAACATTCGTTGCATTTCACTAAGTCTTGTTCCTATTCTCCCAACTCCACAGCTGTCACCTGTCCTGTCCCTCCGATTCCTGCGCCCTATCTTCCACCAAACACTCCACCATCTCTACGCCTCCTTCCTGTATCCCTTCTTCCAATTACACCACTGTCCCCTTTCTGGTACCTTCCCTTCCGGCGCCCTCCCTTGCAACTCCACTGCTGTCACCTTTCCGTTATGTCCGCTTCCTGCATCTCGTCCTAATTTCAACTCTAACGTACGCTGTCATTTTCGGCGGTTCTCTTGATATTATAGTGGGACAAAATGATTTGCTTGAAACCATGAGTCGTCGGCCTAAGCAATAGCTTGATAAAGGGATCTTCTCTCAAATTCGGTCAGATAGCACGACCCTAAATTGGTGGGGGCGGATACAGGAGGCGGGGGGTTCTGGAATAAATCGTTTCCCGCCACAACCATCTCAAAAAAAATGCTATTGTAAGAGTAACTTTATATTCTCGCGCATATGTACGAAAAGGCATTATAGCTCATTTTGTTATCATATTTTTTCAAAGCAGCTTGTGCAAGTGATGCTCTTTCCTACTATATCTAGACAAACGTTCAGACGTCCTAAATCAGCTGTAAGTACCTACTTTCAGCGAATTACATAGACTATGGCCTTGGGTGCGGAATGGGCGAGCGGCATAGTGTTGTGTGCGAGTTGGACAGTGGCCGGCCTAGAGAGCAGTGGTGTATGGCATATGAGAGAGGAGAATAAAGATACACACCGCTGCCTGGTGTGTTGTGTATTCGCTGAAGAAGCTAGAGTGCACCTGAACGTCGCTAAAGGTTGCACACCAATAGAAACCATCCCCATGTTAAGTAATGCAAAAACCAAAATTCGATCTCAACCCCACGCTAGAAAAAAAATCGGTAACCATGTTTAACTATATGTGAGTCATAGGAAATTATTTTTAAAACAAACAGAACATAGGTTCACGTGCGATATTTTTAGCTACAGCCCATAGTATGACACCCCCCCTAGCGCGACCCGCCGAAAATTAAACACCTAGCGAATCAGCATGTGATGAGGTCGACCGAACCACGCACCCGTAACATCCGCAAGCATGATTAATGCAACAGGCAGTAATCTGGCCAAACATTAGTAAAAGAAACAATATATACAAAAAATTAAATAACCAGTAACCATTTAACCCTGATATACGATCATATTTGAGGCACTACTTCACGTATATACTTTTCTACGCACGACCTATTGGTGTGTAACCTAAACGGTCGCTGCTGTGCACATCTAGGCTGAAGACAATCCGGATTTTACATGCTTCCGTAATCGTCAAAAGCTTACATTTTCGACCACCTAGGTTCTGCAAAGCCGAAATCCCGAAGGCAACATTTTGAATCGGGTTATCATTTTTGTCAAGTTCTTGATGGGTAACTAAGGATATACTTACCTTCTATGGTTCTATTAAGACAACAGACAGTTCGTTTAGAAATAATATGTTGTAGGTAAAACCTAGGAGGCGAGCGTAGCCTTTGACTTTGTTGTGAAGCAATTTTTTGGACCCCCACTGATGATAACTGGGCTAAACTGTTTCTCATAACCTTATGACTTGTTCTTTTTAAAGGTGAAGTTATACATATTATGCTATTTTGTATATTTAATATCAAAGTTTTGGTACTGAAAAAGTAGATCTAGTAGTCTAGTAGTACATTTGATTTGTAGTCAAGTGACCTGCCCCTCACAAAATCTGTCATGATTTAGGTTCCTATTAGATCTACCTAGGTTGCTTTATTTGTGATCTGTAAAGTTTTGTTCGAGAGAAATTGCCATCTAAAAATAGGCTAAGGCAATGAAAAAAAACTACTGACCGCAAATGTTCGTTCTCAAAGTTTAAAAGTGCCATGTTTCGTGGGGAGGGATCATTGCATGGTGTAGGTGGAGTGCCATGGACAGATAGATGTAGCCGGCAATAATTATGTTCCTGTCTTCCTGCTCCCTGATTTGGATTTGTAACTTCACGACTCAGCTCATGTAATAAGCGTGAGTAATTATGCTCAAGCTCTCTAGAACTTGAAACTGGGCGACTGGTTGACTGGGTTTTGTTACGGTTACCCAGTGTGAAGCACTCTGAATACTTTTTTATGTAAGT
The DNA here is from genome assembly GCA_964019135.1 of Arenicola marina. Taxonomy (NCBI): domain Eukaryota; kingdom Metazoa; phylum Annelida; class Polychaeta; family Arenicolidae; genus Arenicola; species Arenicola marina. The sequence goes on along the minus strand of OZ025250.1, from coordinate 18,202,528 downwards.
GTGGTCCGCCATTATTCAACGCAGGAACACCAGCAATAAGTAGTGTACGATAGACAGAGATCCCAAATGACACGCAGCTGTGATAGAAGCTTTTAGTTTTGAAGTAGATGTACTAAAGAAGGGGAGCACAACTTGTTTTGATTTGATAATTGGACTAATGTACTACTTTTTGAATATAATAAAGAATGCTAATGGATAGATGTTCGAAGATCTTGATAACTTATCTCTAGATGTAGGCTAATCTTAAGTGAAGGGTTTGTTATAAACCAAAAAAAACACAGACGCCTGATGAACTTTCAAACAGCCTACTTGAATAAACACAGATTTTGCTTTTGATTCGATAATTAGAGTAAGGTTACTTTTTAAAGTAAGCTTATTAAAGAATGCTAATGGATAGATGTTCGAAGGTCTTAATAGATCTAACTTATCTCTAGATGTAGACTAAGCTTAATTAAAAGTTTTGTTAAAAATCAGTTAGCAACAGCAATTTTTGCCTCAATTTTTTTTAAAGCTTAGATCCAGATAGATCTGTATTAGGAGTCTATTTTAATGAAAGGCTAAAAGACGGTTGTCCCAATCAAATGGTTCCTTTAGCCTGTCCAGGAACCAGTCAAAAAAATTTGACGGATCCTGCACGGACGCCTGATGAACTGTCAAATAACCCAGTTAATTAAATGTGACACAAATAAGTGGTGAAACTCCTATGTTTTAAATGTGACGTTAGAAATAGCACTTATTGGATCACCAACCTTGATCTAGATCTATATTTACAAAAGCTAAACTAGATTGTAGGCCTAACGGATCTAAATTTAGATCTGGATCCTAAGTCTTAGTCTTAGATCTATAAACATGTTTTAACGTTAACGAAGCAATTTTTGCCTCAAATTGTTTAAAGCTTAGATCCAACTTAAACTAGATATAGGGAACTTACATTAACTTAACTTCCAGCTAGATCTATATTAGATCTAGTCAATTAGAAGTCTATTTTACTGAAAGGCTCAGTAAATATTAGCTAAAAGAGTCAAATGGTCCCCTGGTCAGGGTCAAAACTGTTCTATGGATCCTACACTGGCGCCTCATGAACTGTCAAATAGATCTACCTCTTAGGCTAGATCTAAATATGACACAAATAAGTTACCTTAGCACTTTAATCTATCACCAACCTTGACATAAATTTACAAAAGCTAGACTAGACGTTAAAATGTTGTAACATCAATGAAGCCTGGTAAACTGCTGACAGATCTGAAACTGTCGTCTGCGCGTTCGACTTGTGCTGCCACCAAGCGAATGCATCGCGCGCGCGTGTTGAGCGCCCTCTATCAGGAGAGTGGAAACATGCATGTTGTCGCTATGATAGTGTTTCATCAGTTGGAATTATGTTTTTGTATGTAAATTATCTACCAATTATGTACATTCTTTTGTGAATGTGCGGGTTTGGGCTGCATATAAGTTTTTGACAAAAAAGACATGAAATTTCCCAGAATGCATTTAAACGCATGCGCATGTCACACCACTGGGGGTCGACTTCCTGTTGATTTTTTTTCGCGCTTTACAGTATGGGATTGAGATACAGATTTTGTCAGTTTTTTACGTGTGTGTTATCTAAAGAGCTCGCTACGCTCGCTAATATAAGGCAAAGTGGGCTAATCTCGACCCCTTAAGAAATAAAAACGTCTATTTTCTTTAATAATGTGAAATGAACTTATTTTCTGTTCAAACAGTATCCAGTGTTATTCCAATAAGCTTAATATGTTTTAATAGAAAAAACGAAAACATCTGCGGTATGTGGGGAGTGCTCATTTTTTTAAAGGCAGTTGGGGGCTTGGTCCAACCTCGATCCCTGTGGTCTAACCTCGACCCCCCAGCCATGAATCCATGGCTATGGTTGAAGAATCATAGCCATGTAGCATTCTATAGTGAGAAATCAACTTCACATGACAAATTGAATTGTTTAAGTACAGCTTTCATAATTAGCTTCAACAACGTAAAAGTACTTTTCTACATATAATTACTGATGTATGAACTCTTCCAAGGTTGTTGAACTCTTCAAAAGGAGCCATAATTGCCTACTGGCATAAAAATGGACAACAACATGCCACCATTTCTTTACAGGAAGTTGATCACTGCACATGTGCAAGGTCCTCACATGATATTATAAGCCATGCTAATTGGTTCATTGTTCAGGGACCCAGTCATTGGGTCAGTGAAAATACATGTTTTCATATGAATTTCTGGTGACAGACTGGATTATTTTTGCCTTTCAACAAAGATTACTTATGTGATTAGTCATTACTTGTCAGGAAGTATTAAGAAAAGAATTAAGGTTTGTTTCTGTTATCAAACTTTTCCCAAAGCAAAGGAGAATCAGAGCTACACTTGCTCAAAGTCAAACAACCCTAAAATGGGGTTGTTCCAGACCAGAATTTTACTATGGAATGCGACTAGGCTGTGTTTCAGCCCACACAGCCTAGGGTTCTGGGCTATTGACCCCCTGGGATAGGTGGATGACTGAATCTGCGTATCGTGAATGTTAGTGTGTGAAAGCAACAATGTTAATTCACATAACTGTGCTCTACTGCCCAACGATAGATAAAACGCTGCCATGAAACTATATTTATTAGTCTTATTACACAGTAGTCATAACGAAAATATAGAATGGGCATCACGCCAAAGAAATGCCACTTGGAGCGAATGCCTTACAATGCCAAGATGAATCCTTTATGTTACAACACATCTGAATATTAGTTTACGTCAGAATATGGGGAAGCAGGGACGGACCGTTATTGTTGCATGTATTTGTGAGCATCAACTGCTAAAAAATTGTATATTTCATAACAGATATTCATTTGTTAAAAAATTATGTTAAATTAAAGAAGGGATCGAGGTTAGACCACGGCCGTGAAAAAGGTGGGGTAACCTCGATCTCTCCCAAGGTCAAGGTCGATCTGGGGAAGAATTGTCATGATGTCACACCTGTTGTAAACATCGTCTGCTGTCACTCTTTATCATAAAATAAGTTCTCATACTCAGTGTTAATAAGGCATACTGCTTGTTTTTGTGTCTTAACTTTTGAGATACGCTGCACAAGCACCTGTTAACTTTGGGTTGCAGGACTTATTTAATTCAAATTTGATAAACAATGACATGCCTATTATCCAGCGTTTCTGTGTCTAGGTATCAGGGGTATCCCTAAGATTGTGATCGAAAAACCAATTTGGCGAAAACATTTCGATTGGTGACGTCATCAACAAAAATAGCATGTGGGGGTCTAGGTTACCCAAGGATTGAGATTAGCCCACTTTGCCTTAGAACTCTAACTATTGCTACGTTAGTGGGCGCATTTCTTTGGGCCAGGTTCCGTATCCCGCCCCGGGCCCGCAACATGTGACAGGAAACTTCCGAGTGTGCCGATAGGGATATGCCTATTCAAATGAAATGGAATATCCGGTGCACAGTAAGGCACTGGAACCAACCTACTCTCATCACCTTTCAATCAGCCGCCATCTTCTCCTGAATGCCCTGTGCTGTTTAGAACGGGGCACATCAGCATACCGAATGCATGCGCGCGCACCCATACCTAGGTGAAAGAAGTGTCGGGCGATGAACCAATGCATAATGTGCATATTCAGTCCACTGTAAGGAGTTACCAAAGAAATGCCCCCGGTGAGACAAAGCGGGGGCGGGCTGGTGACGGCGCAGATACTGACTAGAAACTGGTCAGCCCTGACAAAGCCGCCCTGACGCATGGCGGTTCACGCAGTTACCAGCTTACCAGGCTTATCTCTAACTTATCACGGGGTGCCGTTAGAGCCAGGCAGCATTTGCTGTCTTTGCGGTGTTTCAGCGCATCTTTTGGCATGGCTTACGCTCATCGAATACATAGGTGGCATACCAATATAATCCGGTGAGCGGGAACTATACTATGGAATAATGTACACTACAAGTTTTACATAGAATACATGCTTGGGTTGGTTGGCTGTTTTAAAGTAGGGAGCTTCAAGTTGGTTGGCATCCATCTTTCTGCAAAAGACGATGGATTTGCAGAGGAGCCATGTCTTTGAGCGTAGCCCTCATCTCTTGTAGTTCAACCATCAGCTTGTTCTTATACTTGGCATCATTACCCCCTTGACCAAATGACCCCCTCACCTTGGAAGCCCACCACTTGCCCACCTTGGATGGATAGTACCTGTATAAATCAGCAGGAATATGTTGAAGAAAAAAACAGCAAAAAAATTAATTACAACCTGCAAGTCTCATTATGCAATGGTACCTCATGGGATGTTTCAAAAACTATCTGCTGATAAATATAAAAGTATAAAAACAAACTAAAAATTATTGTAGTATTTGTTTTGTTTCTTTTTAAACCGAAGAGCGGCTTTTGGATTGAATATGTATAATTTTGTCATAGGATATGTGTCTAACTCTAAGTTTAAACAATTGTATGATGAATGGTGCTAAAGAAGAGCTAGTACAATTAGCAAGGCACGTACCTCAACATCGCGATACTTGCCAGAATTGAGCTTTCCTTTTTAGTAAATATATTGCATAATTATAGCCATGTTATATTTAACATATTTGATTTTTACTTATAACAACTTTCTCACCCCTTCTTGGACAAAACAAGTGGATATAGCTAGTCTAGATAAGGTGATCTGGTTTGTAGCACCAATGTGCTTTTTGCACATAGATCGTCACTTTATCTTTTCAACTTATTTTTGTGTCCTGTAAATTACATTTTTTATCAGGAAAAGTGATTGACTATATTATGTTTCTTTTCGATATTTTCAGACGATTCCACATAAACCAGAAGGTTGAACTTATGTGAAGGTGCCCTGCGAAGGAGTAATTGGATCCTCTGTCCTTGTGCAATGCTGTTCGAAGTCGCTGGTTTTAACCACAGACTTAAGTTATTAAAGAGGTAGTGGAAGAAACCGCTGGCCGTGTGACGTCAGCCAAGAAGGTCATCGAGTAAGAAAGTAATTCACAATCCGGTCATCTAGAGACAAGGTCATCCAGTGATAAGGTCATCGAGCGAGAACACCTTCTGCCTCAAGGTCATCGATTGAGAGGATCTTTCTACGACAAGATCATCGAGCGAGAAGGTCTCGCAGAGTGAACGTGATCCGGCGAGAACTTTATCCATCAAAGGAGTCTTGTCACCTACAAACATGAGCTCGCGCAAGAAGGATACCAAACCGCACGTGTGCGAGGTCTGCTCGGCCGCATTCGCCTACGAATCCTTCCTGAAGGACCACCTGAGTTGCCACACGGGGGAGAAGCCCTTCAGCTGTACCGTTTGTTCGGCAACGTTCGCGAGGAGGCAGTACCTGAGAGTGCATTTGAAGAAACACACTGGCGAGAAGGCGTTCGTCTGCATGATCTGCTCCATACCGTTCACGCACAAATCGTATTTGGCAGAGCACCTGAAAACGCACACCGGCGAGACGTCATTCCCCTGCGAAGTGTGTTCGGCGTCGTTTTCGCGTAAGGCGCACTTGAAGCTCCACTTGAGGATCCACACGGGGGAGAAGCCGTACGAGTGTGAAGTCTGCCACGCGGCCTTCGCCCAGGCTAGCCACCTGAGGTTCCACATGGCTAAGCACACTGGGGAGAAGCCCTTCTCCTGCCCCACGTGCGACAAATCCTTCGCTCGTAAAGGCGACTTGAAGGATCACATGATTGCTCACACCGGGGAGAAGGCCATCACGTGTCCGGTCTGTACCGCGACCTTCGTACGTTCAAGGTCGTTGACCTTGCACATGAGGAAGCACACTGGGGAGAAGCCTTACACCTGTAAAATCTGTCCAAGTTCCTTCTACAGCAACGTGCAACTCCGGGAACACGTGATTTCCCACACGGGGGTCAAACCGCACAAGTGTAATCACTGCTCAGCCTCGTTCGTCAGCAAGGGGAACTTGAAGAGCCACTTGGTGACGCACTCAGAGGAGAGACCCTTCAGCTGCGATGTGTGTCACTTGGCCTTCCAGCGGAAAGGCAGTCTGCGGGATCACATGAAGACGCACACAGGCGACAAACCGTTCGTGTGTAAAGTGTGCGACGCGGGGTTCGCGCGCAGTAACTCGCTGAAACGCCACGTGGAGATCCACTCCGGGGAGAAACCCTTCTCGTGCGAGGTCTGCGCCACGTCCTTCACGAGGAAGGAATCCTTGGCGCACCACATGAAGATCCACTCCGGGGAGAAACCATTCAAGTGCGAGACCTGTCCCAAAGCCTTCTCCTCCAAGTATAGCGTGACGGTGCACATGAGGACCCACACGGGGGAGAAACCCTTCCGTTGCCTGTCCTGCTCGGCCTCCTTCACCTCCAGTAGCTCCTTGCTCACGCACTCCAGGACGCACACTGGGGACAAACCGTACGTCTGCAAGATCTGTGCCGCGTCGTTCATACAGAATATCCATCTCAGGCAGCACATGAAAAAACATACTGGGGTGTAATACTCGGCTTCTTGTTGTCTCGACGCATGCTTAGTGGTTTGACTTGATTAATAAGAAGCAATACTTCAAATGTAGGCCTAGTTGTATATAGGAACTGGGATGTTTGGTTTGCATGCGTTATAATAGTTTTTTTTTCAAAGCAGAAATGTTGGCGTGAACGTGATCTGGAGGGGAACTTTACCCATCAAGGGAGTCTTGTCATCTAGCGAGACACATTAGTGACTTGTAGATAGCTGAACACTATAATGTCGGGGATAGATCCGTTGCTGAAGGTTTTCTGAGTTTGGCCAAACCGCCGCGGACGCATGGACTAGAATGTGTGGTGAAACAACTATGTATTGGTAGTAATACTGCGTCATCAGAGCAAACGTTACCTAGTCGTCTGTGTTGGTGCCTCGACTAGTGTATGCAACCTGCGTGTAGTTGTGGCATCCATTCACAAAGGGTAATCTGTATTGGTGGAGCCTTATGGTGTATCCTGTTCTTGCTCTACGTATTATTGCTGTGGTGCACCTGCTGTCTCTCTGTTGGTATCAAGATTGAGACGAAATGCTTTATTTGATCGCTTCATCACCCTGACGACCACCGCTTCATCAGGTCAAGTCTTTTGCACTCCACTGTGTTGGCATTTATCTACCTCGCTACAAACATGAGCTCTCGCAAGAAGGATACCAAACCGAACGCGTGCGAGGTCTGTTCAGCCGCATTCGCCTACAAATCTTTCCTAAAGCTCTCTGCTGTCTGATAACATGATAAAAAGGAAACTTTCAAATGTAATTATAGTTGTATATATATAGAAACTCTGATGTTTGTCTTGCACGTGTTTGCATGCCTTATGGTAGGTTTTTAAAAACAGAAATGTGATAATTGGTGTTTTCACTTCTGTCCTTTTTTTGGGGGGGGTGGGGGGTTGTTGTGTCACTTGCACAGACCGGTGGTTAGTCTGCGCATTGTTCCAAGCAACCTTACTAGGATTTTACCCTGAGCAGAGGCGCTAAAAGGTTACCGGAACGCCCTCTGACGAGAGACCGGTACGACCATTGGCGTCGAGGCTCCAAAACAGTTACTAGTGGTATCTGCAGGCCTCTTGTCCGTTAATGTGCACACGCTTGTAATAGAAAACTGAAATATGGTTGGAAAACAACCCAGATGAAAGTGAAAGTTAGTAAACAGTACATATTATTGTGACAAAATATGTAAATTTGCTGTCCTATGGCTTGAAGTCGTATTATGAGGTGCTATGTCTGTTGCAATATGTCCGCCCCGTTGGAAAACGTTCGCCAAATGTCTTATTGGGCAATAATGAACTATATCTGATTCTGTAACGTTTTATAATATGTTGTATCATAGTATGTGAATGTCAGATTTCTTTTCTTTGAAATAAACGTAAAATTACGAGGTATATGAGGTGTCTATATTCGTTGCAATATGTCCGCCCCGATGCCAAACGTCTGTGTGAACCCAAAACGTCCGACTGCCCAAAACGGATCGTGACTCTCACACCTATGACATAATGCACAGTTAGACGCCGATTTTTTGTCCAAGCACAACACGATCATCAAAGAATAAATATGTCCTCAGATTTGTTTGATACCCTCCTAATCTCGCAATAAATGTTGTTTTGGTGGGTAGATCTAGATCTAGAAGCCAAGGCTGTAAAGTACTGCTAACGCTTTTTCGTGCCTTGTTACGCACCGTTCCCATACTGAAGCTCACACGTCCGCCCCCCCCCCCCCCCTTCCCTTGGTTTAAACATATTTATTTAACTAGGATACCCCGAATAGCATAGGCTAGGACAATGGGGCTTTCTAAAAAAAATGAAAAGCAATATGTTACAATGTAAAACAAAATATGCAATGGTACAATGGCGAGGCAAGTTTGATCACATATAACGTACATGAAAAAAGACAGGAAGAGGGAAGAGGGATAGACTTAAAGGCTTACTCCAGACAGATTATTGATATCTGAAACGATGAGTAGATGCAACAAATGTAGATATGGCGTCAATAATAATAGAGTTTTCAGTAAGACGCTCGTGGCCGTAGAGGAATAAATGTACAATATCTTTTCGATTGAGGTCATGAGTTATTCTAATAAGACTGCCGATTAAACATTCTCTTTCGCGGTTATAATTAGGACAGTCGAGAAAGAAATGCATAACAGTCTCACTAACAGCACCACATGAACAGTAGGGGCTTTCGTTGCATAGTTTATCGTACAGATGTTTGCTTAAATTGCTAAAACCCAGTCGCATTTGCGCTAATGTCACTTGCAATTTACTTGAACCCATATAAAAGTAGCTTATCTTGTTTTGACGTATGGTATACAGAGAGCAATACAGAGATCGAAATTGGCTAACAGATTGACAACTACCCAGTGCACGCGACAAAGAGTTCCACCTTCGTGTACCTGCGAGGAAGAAACTAGAAAAGTAACTATTGGTTGTACAATGGATGGTACAGAATTGATTGGCATTGTTGCCTCGCGTCATTCTGTTGGAACCCAACCTGGATGGTAGTCTAGATGTGATACAGGATGGGGTTGCGCCTAGAACGCACTGGGCATATTTACCGGCGATCTGAAATTGGCGGCGGTCTGTAAGTGAGGGCAGACCGCTTTCGTTCAATAACCCGATTCTAGATGATCGGCTCTTTGCACCAGTGAATACACGGATGGCCTCGTTTTGAAGGTTTTCGATCTCCTGGCTGCTCTTAGCATCACAGTTTGCAAATACAACCCCCGCCCCCCCCCCCCCCCTTCCCAGCTTCCCATGAAACCTCAAGGTTATATCGTTAACTAAGAGCTACAAAACAAGCGTATCGCGGCTTCATATCGGCAGATTGTGTAGGGTCGCAACGTTTTGGGCCCGAACAAACGTCCGCCGTTATCCCGTGGAAATATGCTCTTCAGAAGTGTGATTTTTATTGTAACGGACCGGGTCGCCCACGGCTCAATGAATGGTTTAATGCTGCAAATAATGTGTAAAATAAGTAGTCTGTGGTGGTTTTGTCAAACAGGAATGGTTTGAGAGCTCATTTAGTAATGTACGATCTCGTCACTAGAAACAATGAAAAAAGATATGCCTGTCATCTTCATATCATTGATATTGAACAGTGCATATGGATTGCGATTTAATACTACAAGCGATATATGTTCAGGAGAAACTGTGCTTGTCTCAAAAAGGGGTGAATCTCTAATTTTTGAATAATATTTACCTCTGACTTAGTTTGATGTCATTGATACTTTCTGTTGGGCGTCCCGTGACGAGTAGTCTTTGATGGCATTTTGTTTAAAAATAAATCACTCATGAAAAAATCAGTTTGATCTCTCCTTGTTCCAGCCAACCTCAACTTAAGTATGATTGTAAATACTAAAAAAAATATCATTTTACATGATCAGAGACCAACTTGTCATTGCGCTTTCTTTACTAAAATGCTTAAAGCAGTCATGTCCTTAGTCAATATCGAATGTATTGATCGACACGTCCCATTTCGTCGTGCGTGCCAGCCAGTGGGTTTGCATTGCATGGTTGTATATTTCAGACGCCATCGCGAAGGCACAAGTAAGAATTCTTTGAGAACAAAGAAAAAAGAGAATGTCAACAATTAGACCATGCTTGCCAGATGCACCAAGCGTAGAACACCCTTAATCGTCGCCATTGTATAATGCATAATCTACTTACACATGCGACCTTCATTGTTACACACACTTGTCACATTTGGAACCGTAGCTTCGGCGCCACTTTCGGCGGACACTTTGAAACGGGCTGAAATATTCCAACGAATATAAACCCCTCATAAATGTCCCTTTGCGGCGGGCGGACATCATGCAAAGGTCTATAAAAATGGAGGGGGAATGGCGGCACATTTTACAACGGGCGGAGGTTTTTGCTAACGAGAAACGGAACTTTGGTCGGACATGTTGCCACGACGAAGTTCAAAGTCGTTTTGGGAGGACTTATTGGAACGTAGTGTTGAAAGAAGTTAAAGCAATATATGCTGGAATTTGTTGTATGACCCACCTTTTCTCCATGTCAAATAAGTATATTATATCTTGATTTACGTCCTGAAAGCCTGTGGGCCATCCGGAAAAAAGCATAAAATTTGTTCACCGGAGCAGAAGTTGGTGGCCGGCTTTATATCCCCGCCCGCGTGTTCGCTGTTACGGTATTCTGTGTGATGTCGACCGTGCATCGCTGTCACGTCCGCGCGCCATATAAATAAACCGCGCAGTTTTATGTTGAACTTGACGTCTTACAGACTCAAAGAGATATAGAACATATGCATCATAATTTTGGGATGCGTTTAGTACTGTTTCTAAAATGTAAAAAAATCTAAGATGGCGCATGTAAGTAAGCTGCTTTAAAGATCCACAATTACTATGCCTTTCACTCATAACGGTTTCTCACACAGAATACTTAATAATGCAACTTTTCTCATGCCACGTATAATACAAAGGATCAGGATATTTATTAATGCTGATACCCAAGTGATATCCCGCATAGCCCCCTTCCCCCATTTAAAAGAGGTGACCCTTGCCATTTCAGAGACTACACCGGTTCAATGGAGATCATCATATGAATGTTTATTCAAGTAACTTCCTATTCGATAACAATGCATACGCGGCACAAATGTATATAATACGTGTCAACCATGGACACACCCGACAATTAAATGGTCATGCATTAAACATTTTCCACTCACCGCAACTAAATATAATGTCTGGTCATTATTATTAATATTACGTGCTTACGCCAACCACGTGGCCGCCTCAAGGGGGGCGCAGATACAGGCCACCGTGACGGTTACGGTGAGAAGCGTCCAGTCGGCCTCCCTCAGCTGAAGCGGTAAGTCGTGCGAGCGGTCCGGGCAATCCTCGGATATGTGGCAGATGACTTTCACATCCATGGTCCTTGGGATACAACGGCACTGTCCGTGCCAGCACCTGGAAGACCGACATACCACGCTCGGCACGTGACGCGGAAAGACGTTGGGGCCCAGATCGACGTAATTGGCACTTTCCTCGCATGCCCAATGCGTATGCATTCTGCTCCGTTTAGTCGCCGGGAGGATCTCACTCAAAGTCCACGCGTTCTTGTCGTTGAGATCGCGCGCCGTCGCGTCGCAATGGTGACCCGATAGGCCACTTCCGGTTGGAGGGGCGCTGCCGTATTGGAGCCATGGCAGCAGCCGGGAGATGGCGTTGATGTCGCCGTTGCTTGTGGCGCCCCAAGCGGACGTTAGTAACAACTGGAAGGCCACAAATCCGAGGCAGGAAATCTGGAAAGGGATATTTTAGCATATTAGGCCTATATTGGCCTGATGGAAATAATAAACATTGGTATAGGAATATATATAGAGAGAGAAGGTTTGATTCTAAGAATGAGATCTTGTGTACGGGAACTTTATCCCACTAGAAATGAAGGTGGTCAGTGTGGGTTAACCACTCTCAACGCGAGCACACGTGGGGTGGTTTGATCTGGTTGATCTGTGTGAACCATGTTCACCTACTCTCCATCTTCGTGCTTTAGACAACCCCAGGGACAGAAGTTGCCATATGTTGCAGGTCGCTTTAAGTGATTAATTAGCTTGGCTGTACGGTCCGCGAATTGACGTCCAAGTAATATATACATATGTATATATCGTTATTCGTACGTACACTACACATTTGAACACTGAATGAGCAGTAAGGTTAAACAATACCGTCTGCCTGATCAATAAACGATTTTAACCAAACAATGAAACAATAAAGAATACGGGAATTCACCTCGTCATCGAGAATCTGTGCACATTTAAGCCAGTGAAACTATCGCTAAATCCAAATAGGTTGGGTATACTTAGAGGCTCCGAACAAACGATGATCAAGCGATATGCACGGGGTAAAAAAATATACCTTCAGTTGCTCGATAGCCTAACTGACCGGAAAGAGAAAAGGGCGACGTCGCTGATTGGTCGAAACTCAGTACAATCTACCGTAAACCTATGTGGATAGGCGACGTCTCCAGAGGGTGTGCAGATAACTATGCACAAAACGAACTCGCCACAATATAACTAACTCGCCACAATATAACTCGCCACAGCCCGGGAGAACTCGCCACAGCCCGGGAGAACTCGCCACACTCGGCAAGTGAGCTCGCCACACATGATCTGACCTTGATCACAATGTCCCCATCCGACACGACTAGTTTTGTATCCATGTCCGTATAAAAAGGTATCCAAATGTAATTATCCAGATAAGTTCAGTTTTAATATGTCTCTGTGAAGACGGAGATCTCATATTACCCCTTGACGGAATATGGAGCCTCAGGAGCCCAGTGCGGGTTTGTTTCTATTATGGCACCCAAAGACTCGCCAACAGTAGCCAAGTGGGCTTGACGCCGTGAAGTCGGGGATGTTAGTCGATGTGGCGGCCAGGAAGGCAGGGTGGTGGGGTGGGGGGCTAGTTCTAGTAGGGGTGAAAGAAAGTGACCCGTTAACACCGCGAGAATCAGGAGTATATATAAAAGTGGTGTGACATGTTAATAATGTTGATATCACTTATCATGGTTTCCCCTCTCTCCTCTCTCGCATGTATGTAACAGCATTCTTAATTCGGGTGTCCACTTAGGGATCCGGCAATTTGATATGCCAGTTAATTGGGGGGAGGGGGGATCGCAGGCACTAGAGAGAACATATTGGGACGCCCGGCATAAAATGAACCGTTGTAAAAACTATTTTACCGCGTCATCGAGAATCTGTGCATATTTAAGCTAGTGACACTATCGCCACATCCCAATTGGGTGCTGTACTTGGAGGCTCTGAACAAACGATGTTAGAGCGATATGCATGGATACGCCCAGAGGAGGGGGGGGGGGGCGAGGAAAACATAATATGGGGGCCTAATGTGTATATATTAGGTAACTTTGTGCCAGAGGAGCCTCTCGAGACGATCAGAAGACCCGGGGCTGTGTAAAACGCGCTCCAGACGCCCGTCCCTAGTTACCAGGGGGCGAACCCACGACCTGTCAATCTGCAGTTCGCCGCTTACTATCTGAGCGAGGGGTCGAGTCTCCCTTTTAACTTACAACAATAATGATATGTGCTCCAAGGAAAGATCCAGGAAAGTGGACGTGTATGGAGAGAAATTTGCATGGGTGCGATGAACTAGACAAAAGGCGACCGGTGTCGGGTGGTCGCTGCGAGGAGCGCAGTTGACGTAATCCATAAGTCAGTGGACCAAGTGAAATGGGTTCTCCGCGTTTAAAAACAGGTTAACCCGCTGCTTCCTCTATCTGGATCCACCAGTGATAATAATTGTAATAAATCATGTCAATATGGTATACGTGTACAAGCATGGACACAGCCTACTATTTACTGGTGACTAAGGAAAACAGATCGACGCTTACCTTGGCTGTTGCTCGCCGCATGGTGGAAGATGATCACAAACCCCGACGTTTTGTGCCCACAACGTACGGAGCTATACCGCCGCAGGTCAGTGACTCACGGCGGTGGGCCTTGCGAATCCTTTTATATACGCGGATACCAGTCGGAATAATCATGCTAGATTTAGGCTCCAGTTGCATTACAACAGTGCCAAAGATAATCTCCGCGTAGGGGGCGGGCGCCTAGCGTTGTTCGCTAATATCAAAAAGTTAATCTCGAAGTTGTTTCTGCGTCGACATCCCCTTTACCGGTAAACCGATGATTAATATTTAAATACCCCGATCTGAACGACCAGAGTAGCGAACTCGAGGGTGGGTGTGAGAGGGTCCAGGGGTGAAACAACGTGAAGCGACGAGGGTGTAAGTGTGGGGTGGGGTAGATGCGTGTGGTAGCAGGCGCGATTTAGACATTACAACAGTGAAAGTTGCTTAGTAGTTGTGCCCATAGCTACTGACCCCCACCCACCCATCCACCCCCTCCCTGATAGGTGCGATGCGAACTGACACCCGCCCCATTGGTTGGAGGTCTGTACGCAACGACAGATCGTGGCTAATTGATGACAATGGATGATGGAAATGGGGAAATATGAGAGATATCATTTTCAATCTCCATCAGCAGTGGCAATGGGTGTAGCTCCATTAGTCGCCCACACAGTGAAGGGTCACCCACGGCTACAGCGCCGCCTAACGCCAAAGGCTTTTTAGAGATTGCAACGGATAGTGAACATGCTGACCAATGCCGGGGACGAGCCGCTCCGCAATTTCCATCCACACTCACACCTTTAGCCATACCCTAAACAAACATGGTTCAGATACCAAAATTGAAACAAATTTGATTCAGATTTTATACTCACCTTAATGACACAATCCAGCATAAAACACAGCAATTATTTTAATACCAGTTACAGGCTAAGATATTATACTGACCGCATGACTCGATATAGCATAACCCAGAGAGCATGCCAACGTTAAATTAACGCTAGATGAGCGTTGGCAGCTTGGTTTAATTGACGTTTTATGTTAGCGTTATACTAACGTTATTTGGCTCCTTTTTTATATTTAATATTTTCATTTATATTTAGCGTTAAGTTAACGTTTGCATGTTAACGTTAACAGTCAACCATTTTTAAACAAATATCTAACGGTAGCGATCGGCGAATGTCAACCTTTCTGCCGCTTTACACCCTGGGTCACTGCGTATTTCCCGAAATGGTGGCCTCAGGCTGGTGACTATTGGCACCAGAGGTAGTTTGTAGTTGAAGTCATAGGACTCCGAAAGTTCATCCTCGCCAGGTCAGGGATTGAATCCCGGTCGCGACATGACAAGGCACGCACGCCAACCACTGCGCTACAGAAGCCGGCTTTATATTAGACCTGTATCAAATGGTTCAATTCTTTTCTTTTTATTCGAACTATTATTGAAATGAATCTTAGATATTTGCCCCTTATCTTTTGAAAAATTTAAAATTTCGATCACTTTTCGGCCCCGTTTTTTTTAAACGTTTTTCTGACGTAAATTTTCAGTTAAACTTGCAAACGCTTATTTGTAAACGAAAAATAAACGTTAGTTCAACGTTGTAAAATAGCCGGAAACCGTTTGGATCAACCATAATTTTATATATTGAAATATATATTACTTTATTTGTAGCTGCAAACCATATATCAATCATTCGAACCATAATGTTACGTTATATTAACGTTTAACTGCTATCTGGTTAATACCAATTACAGCTTAATATATTAGATAGATAATACGCGTACCGCATTACACGATTTACAACAATTACTAGGAGTCCAGACTTATACTTATACAAGCGTTTATTATACCTCCAGAGCGGTGTTTATTATACCTCCAGAGCGGTGTTTATTATACCTCCAGAGCGGTGTTTATTATACCTCCAGAGCGGTGTTTATTATACCTCCAGAGCGGTGTTTACTATACCTCCAGAGCGGTGATTATTATACCTACAGAACGATGTTTATTATACCTCCAGAGTGGTGTTTACTATACCTCCAGAGTGGTGATTATTATACCTACAGAACGATGATTATTATACCTCCAGAGCGGTGTTTATTATACCTCCAGAGCGGGGTTTATTATACCTCCAGAGCGGTGTTTATTATACCTCCAGAGCGGTGTTTACTATACCTCCAGAGCGGTGTTTATTATACCACCCGAGCGGTGTTTACTATACCTCCAGAGCGGTGTTTACTATACCTCCAGAGCGGTGATTATTATACCTACAGAACGATGTTTATTATACCTCCAGAGTGGTGTTTACTATACCTCCAGAGCGGTGTTTATTATACCTCCAGAGCGGTGTTTTGTTATACCTCCTGAGCGGTGTTTATTATACCTCCAGAACGGTGTTTATTATACCTCCAGAGCGGTATTTACTATACCTCCAGAGCGGTGTTTACTATACCTCCAGAGTGGTGTTTTGTTACACCTCAAGAGCGGTGTTTATTATCCCTCCAGAACGGTGTTTATTATACCTCCAGAACGGTGTTTATTATACCATAAGAGCGGTATTTACTATACCTCCAGAGCGGTGTTTATTATACCTCCAGAGTGGTGTTTTCTTACACCTCCAGAGCGGTGTTTATTATCCCTCCAGAACGGTGTTTATTATACCTCCAGAGCGGTGTTTATTATACCTCCAGAGCGGTGTTTTGTTATACCTCCTGAGCGGTGTTTATTATACCTCCAGAACGGTGTTTATTATACCTTAAGAGCGGTATTTACTATACCTCCAGAGCGGTGTTTATTATACCTCCAGAGTGGTGTTTTCTTACACCTCCAGAGCGGTGTTTATTATCCCTCCAGAACGGTGTTTATTATACCTCCAGAGCGGTGTTTATTATACCTCCAGAGCGGTGTTTTGTTATACCTCCTGAGCGGTGTTTATTATACCTCCAGAACGGTGTTTATTATACCTCCAGAGCGGTATTTACTATACCTCCAGAGCGGTGTATATTATACCTCCAGAGCGGTGTTTATTATCCCTCCAGCACGGTGTTTATTATCCCTCCAGGACGGTGTTTATTATACCTCCAGAGCGGTGTTTATTATACCTCCAGAACGATGTTTATTATACCTCCAGAGCGGTGTTTACTATACCTCCAGAGCGGTGTTTATTATACCTCCAGAGCCGTGTTTATTACACCTCCAGAGCGGTGTTTACTATACATCCAGAGTGGTCTTTACTATGCCTCCAGAGCGGTGTTTACTATACCTCCAGAGCAGTGTTTACTATACCTCCAGAGCGGTGTTTATTATACCTCCAGAGCGGTGTTTATTATACCTCCAGAGCGGTGTTTACTATACCTCCAGAACGGTGTTTATTATACCTCCAGAGCGGTGTTTACTATACCTCCAGAGCGGTGTTTACTATACCTCCAGAGTGGTGTTTACCATACCTCCAGAGCGGTGTTTACTATACCTCCAGAGCAGTGTTTACCATACCTCCAGCGCGGTGTATACTATACCTCCAGAGTGGTGTTTATTATACCTCCAGAGCGGTGTTTACTATACCTCCAGAGCGGTGTTGATTATACCTCCGGAGCGGTGTTTATTATACCTCCAGAGCGGTGTTTACTTTACCTCCAGAGCGGTGTTTATTATACCGCCAGAGCGGTGTTTACTATACCTCCAGAGCGGTGTTTACTATACCTCCAGAGCGGTGTTTACTATACCTCCAGAGGGGTGTTTATTATACCTCCAGAGCGGTATTTATTATACCTCAAGAGCGGTGTTTACTATACCTCCAGAGCGGTGTTTATTATACCTCCAGAGCGGTGTTTACGATACCTCCAGAGCGATGTTTACTATACCTCCAGAGCGGTGTTTACTATACCTCCAGCGCGGTGTATACTATACCCCCAGAGTGGTGTTTATTATACCTCCAGAACGGTGTTTATTATACCTCCAGAGCGGTATTTACTATACCTCCAGAGCGGTGTTTATTATACCTCCAGAGTGGTGTTTTGTTACACCTCCAGAGCGGTGTTTATTATCCCTCCAGAACGGTGTTTATTATCCCTCCAGAACGGTGTTTATTATACCTCCAGAGCGGTGTTTTGTTATACCTCCAGAGCGGTGTTTATTATACCTCCAGAACGGTGTTTATTATACCTCCAGAGCGTTGTTTACTATACCTCCAGAGCCGTGTTTATTACACCTCCAGAGCGGTGTTTACTATACATCCAGAGCGGTGTTTACTATACCTCCAGAGCGGTGTTTACTATACCTCCAGAGCAGTGTTTACTATACCTCCAGAGCGGTGTTTATTATACCTCCAGAGCGGTGTTTATTATACCTCCAGAGCGGTGTTTACTATACCTAAAGAACGGTGTTTATTATGCCTCCAGAGCGGTGTTTACTATACCTCCAGAGCGGTGTTTACTATACCTCCAGAGTGGTGTTTACTATACCTCCAGAGCGGTGTTTACTATACCTCCAGAGCAGTGTTTACTATACCTCCAGCGCGGTGTATACTATACCTCCAGAGTGGTGTTTATTATACCTCCAGAGCGGTGTTTATTATACCTCCAGAGCGGTGTTTACTATACCTCCAGAGCGGTGTTTATTATACCTCCAGAGCGGTGTTTACGATACCTCCAGAGCGATGTTTACTGTACCTCCAGAGCAGTGTTTACTATACCTCCAGCGCGGTGTATACTATACCCCCAGAGTGGTGTTTATTATACCTCCAGAGCGATGTTTACTATACCTCCAGAGCAGTGTTTACTATACCTCCAGCGCGGTGTATACTATACCCCCAGAGTGGTGTTTATTATACCTCCAGAGCGGTGTTTACTATACCACCAGAGCGGTGTTTATTATACCTCCAGAGCGGTGTTTATTATACCTCCAGAGCGGTGTTTACTATACCTCCAGAGCGGTGTTTACTATACCTCCAGAGCAGTATTTACTATACCGCCAGAGCGGTGTTTATTATACCTCCAGAGCGGTGTTCATATACCTCCAGAGCGGTGTATATTATACCTCCAGAGCGGTGTTTATTATACCTCCAGAGCGGTGTTCATTATACCTCCAGAGCGGTGATTATTATACCTCTAGAGCGATGATTATTATACCTCCAGACCGGTGTTTACTAATACCTCCAGAGCGGTGTTGATTATACCTCCAGAGCGGTGTTTATTATACCTCCAGAGCGGTGTTTAATATGCCTCCAGAGCGGTGTTTATTATACCTCCAGAGCGGTGTTTACTATACCTCCAGAGCGGTGTTTACTGTACCTCCAGAGCGGTGTTTACTATACCTCCAGAGTGGTGTTTACTATACCTCCAGAGCGGTGTTTACTATACCTCCAGAGCAGTGTTTACTATACTTCCAGCGCGGTGTATACTATACCTCCAGAGTGGTGTTTATTATACCTCCAGAGCGGTGTTGACTATACCTCCAGAGCGGTGTTTATTATACCTCCAGAGCGGTGTTTATTATACCTCCAGAGCGGTGTTTACTATACCTCCAGAGCAGTATTTACTATACCTCCAGAGCGGTGTTGATTATACCTCCAGAGCGGTGTTTATATACCTCCAGAGCGGTGTATATTATACCTCCAGAGCGGTGTTTATTATACCTCCAGAGCGGTGTTTATTATACCTCCAGAGCGGTGATTATTATACCTCTAGAACGATGATTATTATACCTCCAAAACGGTGTTTACTATACCTCCAGAGCGGTGTTTATTATACACCCAGAGCGGTGTTTTGTTATACCTCCAGAGCGGTGTTTATTATACCTCCAGAACGGTGTTGATTATACCTCCAGAGCGGTGTTTACTATACCTCCAGAGCCGTGTTTATTACACCTCCAGAGCGGTGTCTACTATACGTCCAGAGCGGTGTTTATTATACCGCCAGAGCCATGTTTACTAAACCACCAGAGCGGTGTTCATAATACCTCCAGAGCGGTGTTTATTATACCTCCAGAGCGGTATTTATTATACCTCCAGAGCGGTGTTTACTATACCTCCAGAGCGGTGTCTATTATACCACCCGAGCGGTGTTTACTATACCTCCAGAGCGGTGTTTACTATACCTCCAGAGCAGTGATTATTATACCTCTAGAACGATGATTATTATGCCTCCAGAGCGGTGTTTACTATACCTCCAGAGCGGTGTTTACTATACCTCCAGAGTGGTGTTTATTATACCTCCAGAGCGGTGTTTACTATACCTCCAGAGCGGTGTTCATTATACCTCCAGAGCGGTGTCTATTATACCTCCAGAGCGGTGTTTACTATACCACCAGAGCGGTGTTTACTATACCTCCAGAGCGGTGTTTATTTTACCTCCAGAGCGGTGTTTATTATACCTCCAGAGCGGTGTATATAATACCTCCAGAGCGGTGTTTATTATACATCCAGAGCGGGGTTAATTATACCTCCAGAGCGGTGTTTATTATACATCCAGAGCTCTGGTGTTTATTATACCTCCAGAACGGTGTTTACTGCCATACGGCAACAAAATCCGGCGTTGCCATGACTACATCATCATTAGGTGTTTGGCTAGAGGACAAACAACAATGGGTTCCTGCCAAGTTCAATTTGCGAAAAATAATTATTATTAGACTCACATTTCTGTATTTTATCCAGCCGCCATGTGGGTAGGGGAACCCTGTCTCTTGACAAGGGAGTAAAATGTCTGTCATTTACAGTTATCGAGCGTGTTCTGAACATTTGCTTGCTAACAGGAGATGCGGTCTCCAAATACTAACAGGAGATGCGGTCTCCAAATGCTACGCAAGCTCCGCTTTTACCGCTGCTGTCGGCCGGGGGCAAATTTCAAGATTCTTGAAAAACGGTCAAATCAGCTGTAATATCTTGCAACATTTTACTTTTCAACAATTAACCATACAAATAACGAGCTGTATGTATTTAATACAGCCAAACGCATCTTGTACCGATTCGAAAAAGTTATAATTGTGACAGAACTCTTTCTTTTCCTCACCTGATTTCAGGCGTTATTAGGTTTAGGCTGGGTCCCAGCACTAATTTTTAGAAATGCGCGACGCATTTCCAGAGCGGTGTTTACTATACCTCCAGAGCGCTGTTTATTATACCTCCAGAGCGGTGTTTACTATACCTCCAGAGCGGTGTTTACTATACCTCCAGAGCGTTGTTTATTATACCTCCAGAGCGGTGCTTACTATAGCTCCAGAGCGGTGTTTACTGCCATACGGCAACAAAATCCGGCGTTGCCATGACTACATCATCATTAGGTGGGTGGCTAGAGGACAAACAACAATGGGTTCTTGCCAAGTTCAATTTGCGAAAAATAATTATTATTAGACTCTTATTTCTGTATTTTATCCAGCCGCCTTGTGGGTAGGGGAACCCTGTCTCTTGACAAGGGAGTAAAATGTCTATCATTTACAGTTATCGAGCGTGTTCTGAACATTTGCTTGCTAACAGGAGGTGCGGTCTCCAAATACTAACAGGAGATGCGGTCTCCAAATGCTACGCAAGCTCCGCTTTTACCGCTGCTGTCGGCCGGGGGCAAATTTCAAGATTCTTGAAAAACGGTCAAATCAGCTGTAATATCTTGCAACATTTTACTTTTCAACAATTAACCATACAAATAACGAGCTTAGCGTATTTAATACAGCAAAACACATCTTGTACCCTTTCGAAAAAGTTATAATTGTGACAGAACTCTTTCTTTTCCTCACCTGATTTCAGGCATTATTAGGTTTAGGCTGGGTCCCAGCACTAATTTGTAGAAATGCGCGACGCATTTTTCCTATCAATCTGCGCAGCGCCGACCTGGCGAGCAAGTGTGAAAATGCATTCAGGACGTAGGCGACAACAGAGATATAATGGAGCCCTAGCGGAGTGAGTCGAAGGCAGAGAGTGGTACAAACCGTGTGCTGCCTCAAGTGAGCCATTTCACAGTTAACTGAGGACTTGTGCATCCATCTCGTGGGTCACTTGGTAACTATTTCACAACGGTGCGACAACATATGGAGGCGGGAGTGCCCCCTCTGAACCGTGAATCCCCCAAAATAAGGGAGAGCAATATCGAATCTCCAAGATTAGGACATTTAAAGCTGGGCGCGAAAAAAAATTCCTTGAATAATGATATCGCGAATATCGAGGAATTCACAGACTGCTATGATGGATTGCAGTAACTAGGGAAAGGGTCAGACAGATTAAATTCACTTCTTCATCGCATCTATTATTGAACCATTCTCCGGCTGCCGGAACAAAACACTCTCTTCGCAAAGCTCGATTTAAACAAATACACTCTCGGACAAAAGGCACGTGAGATTCCCTTGAGAACACCCTATATTTTATTTAAAATTCAGAGCACCCTATGTAACCACAAGTGTCAACAAAATGCTGCTACAAGTGTAAACAGATTCATGTATATATAATATAGGCACCAATGCAGGAATGAAGAGGGCAAGAAGCGAGATTTGATGAAGTGAATACGAAATAATGACGACAAATCGGTGTTTTATGCCACAATTGAGCCCGCATCGGTAAAACCTTGGAAATTGCGATGAAATGATATCGAGTGATGTAGAACACTACCTCTTGACTGTTGGATTTAAACTCACCACAGGCGCACACCTGCTTTATTGATATATGATACATTTGAAATCCCACAAACCACATACATGCACAAGAGAATAATAGAGTAATAAGCGGAATGTTTCTTTGTGAATTATATCAGCCCGACATTTAAAAACAATCTTTCAAGTTCATTTAGAAAACTCATGATAAAATAGTGACGATAAACCTCTCCTTAATTTAGTGTAAACAGTCCAGGGGGATCAACACAGAATGTATATATCTATGTGCCATATAAACGCGTAGACTACTGAACACGTCGAAGAGATAACCATAAACGTACACGTAAACTGGTTGGCTGTACCAGAAAGATAAGACAAACGTACGCTTAACCGTGGTCGATGTACAAAACAGATAGGGAAATTTATTACATTCTACTGTCGACGTGAGCATCACATTCTATTGTCGAAATAATCATCACATTCTATTGTCGACGCGATCATTACATTCTATTGTCGACGCGATCATTACATTCTAGTGTCGACGTGATAATCAGATTATACTGTCGACATGAACATTACATTATACTGTCGAGATAATCATCACATTCTACTGTCGACGTACCATCATACATGCAGTACCTTATATAAGTCGCAAGACTAAACGTCTAATGAATGAATTGAGTGTTTCAGAATACTTGTGCACAGAAAAATAACTATGAGGCCATTCGACGAGAGGCTAAAACGACTCCATGCGGTCACAGGCCGGTGTCACCTCGGTCAATGTTTTAACGTTACGTGCAGCAACCTATGACGCTTGAGGTGCGCGCTCTGTGTGAAGGCCGCGGAGCAGCTTTTGCAGACGTAGGGCCTCTCCCCCGTGTGCGTCCGCACGTGGTTGACCAAGGCACTGGACACCGCGAACGCCGCTGAGCAACTCTGGCATTGGTAGGGCTTCTCCCCCGTGTGAGTCCGCACGTGCACCTTGAGATGCTGCGGGATAGAAAAGGCCTTGGAACACACTTTGCACTTGTAAGGTTTCTCGCCGGTGTGCAGCTTGAGGTGGTCGCGCAGGGAGTCCTTCGTGCCGAAGCCCCCCGCGCAGACCTCACACGAGTACGGCTTGTCCCCGGTGTGAGTCTTCAGATGACGCGTGAGGCCGTAATTTCGTCGGAACGCGGCGTCGCAGACTTTACACACGAATGGTTTGTCGTCGCTGTGAGTCTTCACGTGGTCCACCAGAGCCCGTTTCCGGGGGAAGGACTTGGAGCACAGGTGGCAGTGGAAGGGTTTCTCCGCGGAATGCGATATCATGTGGCGCTTCAGCCCAGACTTTAGGGCGTACGAGGCCTGGCAGATCGCGCAAGAATGCGGCTTCTCCCCAGTGTGCTCGGAAATATGGCATTTAAGTCGGGTCTTGTCGGCGAAGGAGCGCTGACAAATCTTGCACGTGTGTGCCTTTTTATTTTCTCCGGTATGTTTCGTCTTCTCGTGGTAGGTTAAACTGGAAGCTCGCGTAAACGATGCCGAACAGATCGCACAAACAAACGTTTTGACTCCGCTGTGTGTTACCATGTGTTTTGCGAGGTCACCCTTTCGAGCGAATGAGGAGGAGCAGGTTGCACATGGAAAGTTCTTTTCCCCTGTATGGACCAACAAGTGAGCCTTCAGGTTACTTTTGCTGCTAAATGCCTTCGCACACACTGCGCATGAAAAGGGTTTCTCGCCCGAATGTATTGTCAAATGAAACTTGAGCTGATGCGCGAGTAGGAATGAAGCAGAGCAAATTTTGCAAGCAAATGGTTTGTTTCCAGTATGCTTTTTCAAGTGATACAACATTTTAGATTTAACCGCGAATGAAGCTGAACACACTTCACATGTGAAAGCTTTTTCGTCGGTGTGAGTCGTTAAATGCTTCCGTAATGAATTCTTTCGCGTGTAAGTCGCCGAGCATTCAGCACATCCAAAGGATTCCATTTTCACATCCGTGACAGTCCTCGCTGTTGCAGATCGGACCTTCGTGTTTCACCAAACAATCACCAATGCCTCCTCATTTGAGTGAGCTAGGGATGGGAACCCTCTGGTATCAATCGGTGTCCCACACAGGCAGGAGATTGACTTGCAGGTGCAGACTCAATATCAGAGGTTTGGTTTCCCGATTTCACTGATGCTTTGCTATCCACACAGGTTCAGTCTGAAAGAAAAGAAAATGTGGATAAAACTTCATCGACAATTGAGGAATAAGCAAATTCGCCGGTTTTGTTGCGTTTCACTCAGTGCCGCTATGTTTCACTCGGTTCCGCTGTTTCGCTCGATTCTGCTGTTTCGCTAGGTTCTGCTATAACGATGCGCAAAAGAAATCAATATAAATGCACAGGTTGCTGTGGCTACCATTAAACAATTTTAAATTCAAGGTTTTGTGATTTTCCCTATGGTTATGTTACGTTTCTGTTTAGAGAAGTGGCCAGGTTGATGTAACACTTGACTCTACATCTACACTACATCTATGTTACCGTATTTCACGTATGTTTCCGGACACTTAAAAATAACTGTTTTTCTGGCTGTCCGAATATTTACAGTCAATAAAATGGACTCCCGCATCCACTGTCCGAAAACATACATACATAAAATATCGATTAAGAATTACTACATTACGAGTCGACTGATGCCGATTATATCACTTAACACCCAGGTGTTGCTGCTTCACACCTTAACAGCGGGTAAGGTGATCAAGAGTATAATATTGTTTTGAAGATACTCGGAGTGCAATCTGCTAGCGTCAGATCTCTCATCTGTTACAGGAGATAAAACATACTCGATAACTTTAATGTCAATGAAGGTATGGCTTTAGGCAAACAGTGGTTATGAATTGCAATCAGTGACAATGAACTGCAATCATTGTGCCAAATATATCGGTAACTTCTGAGAGATAAAACACAGTTACAAGAACAAAGGGGATTAATTCCCATCTGAGAGGTGCCATATATATAGCTGCGCATTCGATCCTGTGACAGTTGTTCGGAAAACAATATAGAGCATGGATCAATTCTTGAGAAACTTTGATTCTGCAGCCGACGCGCTGTAGTCTTCGGTAAAATAAACTAATCAAATACTTTCTTGCATTCCGTGATTTAAGGCTTGTTTACTTTCGCGGTTTATAAACAACTCCTCCGCCGACTGACTCGTCCACCGGCCAGCACAATGGAGACCAAAGCCCAGCTCATTACTTAGCAACCAAGGTGTTACTTTTTCACACCTGATACACGACACAAATAACCCCCTAGACAGCGACTTGCCCCTCTCGCCGAAAGCCTGCAATCACAAGCAGTGAAGTGCAATCATGGGGGCCGGCACTACGCAATAACAAAGGAGCCTAGACGCATTGTTAATTTAGGTCCGATAGTGTCCGAAAATATACATACACTTGAAAAATTATCTGCGTTGGGTGTCCGAAAACTTACAGTACACTAAATTTATCCTATTTCTACCTTTGAGGGGGTGTCTGAAAACATACAGTGTCCGAAAACATACGAGAAATACGGTAGGTGACAGATACAGCAATCTTCAGCCAGGGCAGACATCATTTGTTTCCTCTAGTTCCCTCTACCCATTTCTCTTATGTTATCTTCCATCATGGCTGGATAGGGTCACAGGCACCTGTACTACAAATATCACATTCAATTTCATCAATTAAGCATACTAGCAGACAAAACTTTCTTCCATGGTAATATGTGACAACATTGAAAGTTTGCAATATATATTTACCAAAATGGTTCTGGGTGCAGATACCACTGTTAGTATGCTGCTCAAATATGCATGCAGCCACCAAAACAACAGTGTTTATGGTAATATGACAGTGCAGACAGAGGCTCTACAGATCAAGTTGATTGATGCGAGGGAAGGGGGGGGGGGGGTAGGCTATCATAACATATATAACTATATTTGTGGTGAATGATGGGGCCCCTCCATCCACAGATCTCAATGCTTGTGCATGACAAAGCCTTGGCTTGCCAATGTTGGTCAGTTAAGTAAGATTTTTATCGTGATATTTAGTTTGTGTTTAATTACTCAAAGCTCACAATGTCAACAGGAAAGCAGCCTATGTTGAAGTCCTGATATAATAAACATTGCACAGCGTTGCATATTCATTTCCCCAACAGGCACCCAGATCTACTGACAGAACCCTGAAGTAACTAAACAACATCAATGTATTGTAGGCGCTATGCAGTAGTCCCTGCGTTATACAAATTCTGTTCTGCCAGCCCGAAAACACCATATAGCAGAAGGAGTCATATAATAGAGGGATGCCCCAAGATGGGCAGTATCACAAACAGCAACCAGCTCCGCATTAATTAACTTCGGCTGACTCTCCACTCAGCACTGGTGCTTTTATATTGTGGCATCGCTGAAAGCTGTACAGCCATCCATTAGAAGCAGACAAATCATTTAAGCCTACATCCAGTGAGAAGAGCAATATATAAAAGCTTTCCCGTCAAAGGAATGTTTTGGACTGTGCTGTGCTGAAGCAGTCTTATCGAACAATATTTTCCTAAGGTTCAGAATCTTTGATGCAGCTATGGCTCCTCTTTCCTACTTATCTATGACATCAGCCTTCAGTCTAAAAAAGCTGTTATGTTGATTATGTTTTTTTCAGCTCTTTGCTGTATAATTGCATCGAAACGCTGCTCCAAAATTGAAACATTTTGCTTGGATCTTCCAGCTATTGTGTACATATATACAAAGGATGTGAATAACAATAATGTACTCTTAACATAAATATGTAAGATATATGATGCCATGGTGATGCCAGGACATGACGTACAGCTACAGACAAATAATAAAATGGCACAGGTATTGCCTAACAACCCAAGAATATTGACCAATACAGCGGTAAGAGCAGGAGCGATTCAGATATGGCTTGACAAAATTACCTGATTACTAAAAAATTCTATATTTCATCATTATCAAGATGCAAAATGAGCACTTTGTCTCGAAGTGTCAAACTTGACGCCTTAAACTTGAAAGGTTACATCTACGACCCAGTGGGGAATCTACCAGTCTACTGCTAGGCTCTTCTCTCATTCACCTACCTAGCTGGAAGAGCAGAAGTTGGAGAAGAGGTCTTGAAAGAGATGAGGCAAAACTATTGCATGGCAGGTGATCTTCTTCCAACTCGACCCTCTCCTTAGAATGGGGCGGGGGGGTGGTAGGCAGCGGCCGATAGGAGGGGGGGGGGGGGGTGGTCGGCGGAGGCCTGTGCCGTCACGCGTCAGTGATTGTCAAAGCGATCGCGGTAAATTCGTTGAAAATATGGGCGGAAAGGTGCCTTCTTACGACACCAATGTCACTGACTTTCATTTAGTCGGCTAGAACCCTCCATACAACGGGAATAACGGTGGATTACCTGAACAAATGCGTGCAGGAATGGCTTTATAACTAAACGGAGTGAACTCCAACAACGGATTTCCCGGGGCGAAAAATAGAGCACTTGAGCACTACGGATACAACCAAAATCTTCATTGCCTGCTACATTCGCCCCCCCCCCCCCCCCCGGCACCCCTCTACCGGTTACGTTTTGGTGTAAGATGATTCCGCCTTGGACGTTTCGGCTAGACATTTTTGGGAGGGCGGACGTTTCGGCCAAGTATAATATTGCAAAACTTATATCATTGAGTCATAACAAGTTACATGTTTTACTTGGAAAACAAATTTAAAACTATAATCACATTTCACATTTGTTATTTGCACATTTGATCACCATTTAGAGATACGCAGTGATCCAAATGTGACAAGTAGATCTTGGCCTCGCTATAGAACATCAAGAAATTAACGCCACTTACCCTAATTAAATTTAATATCACTGCTCGCTTTGTTTGGTATTTGGAAAAATTGTTTCATCACAAACATACCACTCCGAGCTTCTCGTTTGCCAACCACCGGGCGCCGTCTTGACGTGACCAGCTAGTCATAAAACTTCGACCGCTTTACTTGGTAAAGAATCTTTTTCTATGATCAGGAGCTTTCCGTAATCTTCCAACGATAATCTAATTCTGAATCAAAGGCGACCCCGGTTAGAGTGCTAACTAATCTTCCATAGCAATGTCTTCCTAGTAAGGCATATACTTGGCCAGTTTACAAGCAGTTGATTACTATTACCATGCCTGTTGAGAGCAATCAGTGTTTAATCTGTAAAATAAACATGTTACTAACAAAGACAGAGCCAGCGGTGGTGTCTCTGATATAACAGATCAAATAACGATGTGTGTTACGATGATGCCTTTGTACGCATGAATGTTCACAAATACAAAACCATCAATACTGTACAACAGTCGAGAAGAGGTTAATCCGCATCCTTTAAGCCGTAAAATAAACATGTCACTGACAACAAAAACAGAGCCTGACAAAAAAATCGCCGAAACTTTGGTGGTCGCATTAGCGGGGTTGAGTTCCATAGAAATTGATTGGTTGGGTCTGGCCTTGGTGGTCTTAATACCGGATTAGCGGGGTGGTCACATTAGCGGGGTTTAGGCCAACGTTAAAGTATAGGCAAAAATTCAGGACTGGGAAAAAGTGGTCTTAACGGCGGGTTGGTCACATTACCGGGGTGGTCTTATAGCGGGGTTCCACTGTATATGCAAGCAATCACTCGGCTAGAGAATACAAGACGGTCTAGCGGTCTATAGCGCCGTATGTTATGCTTGAGGCTTAATCGTAATCGTAAGGTAATCTTCCGCCCCAGCTGGTTAAGGGTTGCATGTCAACAAAAATGTCTTATATAACTGATCGGCGAAAGACAAACACGAGGATTTACAGCGGGTGCGGCCTTTAAGGTTCTCTTATTGCAGTCCAGCGGGTCGAGATAACAACTGTTTCCTAACCGTTGGACCGCTATAGCTGATCTTCCGTCGGCCTCGCGGTTAGCTCAGGGGGGGGGGGGCGCTCGAACCGTAAAGATCCGTCTGAAAGAAACTGATGCAGTCAACGGTTAAAGTCAAGATCCCGTCACAAATTAAGATACTGTTACAGTCAAGATCAGTCAGATACGCTGTCAGTTGAAGCTGCTCATGCAGCAATTTTTTACTTTAATTACGGTTTTCGACATTTAGAACACATTGTCTGACTGTATAAATGTAGGAACCTTGAATGTAAGCCACACTTTTTTACATGGGATCGATGCACTCATTTCGTCCAAAAAAAGGGGCTTAACAACATATCTGGGTGTTTATTGCATACATATAGGTCTGGGTGCGCGCTAGCCGTTCGCCACATCGCCAATGGCGAAAGGAAAATGTATGTGGCGCAAGATTGGCCCATGCATGTCGCCACAGCGGCGAAAAAAATGGCCTGGTTTTTGATCAACGATAAAAACGCGATCTCGCGAAATGGATTGTCCGCAGTAATGTGGCTGTCATGAGAACAAAGAAAGCCCAAGGCTGAACACATTTCCAACATTTCCGAATATGAC
Source organism: Arenicola marina (assembly GCA_964019135.1). Taxonomy (NCBI): domain Eukaryota; kingdom Metazoa; phylum Annelida; class Polychaeta; family Arenicolidae; genus Arenicola; species Arenicola marina. The sequence goes on along the minus strand of OZ025250.1, from coordinate 18,172,646 downwards.
GTATTTCACTTGTACTTATTTGTTATTTTCTGAATGATTAATTGTGGGTTATGTCTGTTTCCACGCGGAATGAACTTGGCGCTCGCGTTGTCCAAGCAAACGGTGACAACATGATCCGTTGACATCCAGTAATGCCTGAGATAGCGCGCTGCCAGATGCTTATAAGCCCTGAGTGGTGAGGACATTTTTTTATAAAAAAGATACCCATCAGACCTGACATATTCATGAAGTTAAGCCACAGAACTGAATCAAATTTGTATCACTAAGAAATTCTGGTGTACTTCTATCAGCACACAACAGTGTCTATAGCGCGAGTTTGCTGGTAAAAGAAAATCCAAGAGGACTTGCATAGAAATGTGGCAGAGAAGGCCGGGTCAATAGCAAACAGATTGATGCCGCTTCAAAGCGGAACTCGCCCAAACCTAGTAATGAATTAAATGCCCACGTGGGTTTGGAGAGAGATTGGCATTCATAGCTAAAAGCGCCATATGAGTGCTCCCCACCATTTAGACTACCCCTTCTTAGCGTCAACAGTCCTCAGCCGAGCTGGAGACAAGAGTGAAATGGACTAGAATTGTATACAGAAAGGGCCCAGGATTTAGGTGGAAAGAAGATTCTGATTGCGATTTTCCTTGCATATCCCCGTGATTTCTGGGTCCGGGGACCTCAACTTTTAACTTCAACTTCTTCAATCATCTGAGACCTTAATTGCTCAATCATCGGACTTGCAAAGAGGCGGAGGTTGATTATGTTCGCAAAATTGACGACCGGTGGGACTAGGGGCCCGCTACTCTACTTTACAGTCCTTGGCATACCCTTATTGGACATCCACTTGAGGTGGGGGAGGGGTGAGCGGAGGTCCCCCCCACCACCCAAAAGGGGCTTTGGTATCGTTGGGCAAGTGCCTTTCAAAGTCCTGTATAAGTGGAGGAGGGGGGGGGGGCGGGGAGAACGCCTAATACAATGTCGGGTTTCCGAAATTTGCTCAGGAGGGATATTTTTTTCCCCCTATTGACCAGTTCTATGTCGCCGCTGACAGATGGCTAAGTGGCACTATGGATGCAAAATTTTCGGAAGGAGCCCCCCCCCCCCCCCATCGCAAGTTTTAAAACATCAGGTCAATGTTTTTTGTCAGAAATGAATGCTATCTCAGGCATTACGCTCTTAGGGACCCCACCATGGCATAATAGCCCCCCCCCCCCCGGGCATTCATCACTTCACTCGTCCACGTGGTATTGTATATCCTTAATGGATCCCATGATGCATTCCGCAAGAAAGTGTGATTTGGCTTATGAACACAATGTTTTTGGAAGGGGAAAATGCAACATATATGTGGCTAATGAGAGCTGTGTGTGGCTAAAGAAAATTAAGGTGTTTAGCCACAGTGGCTAATTGAAATGACTTGTTAGAGCACACCCAGTAGGTGTACTTCTATGCTAAGAATATAAAAACATCATTTCCAATCAAAATAAGCTTAGTTGAATTCGATATCGGTGAGAACGATAAAACGTGTAAATCACCATTTCAACATAAATAATAAAATTGTCCCCCTTTGCCAAAAGCCTGGATCCGCCACTGCTGAATAGCGACAAAGTAGACCACCCCATATCTGCATATAGATGCATATGTGCTTACTGAGAAACGTAAGACTTAACCATTGAGGCTTGGAATAGGGAATTTGGAATGTAATTTAGATGATACAAGACACGAAAATAGTTTGGCGCGCAAGTTTGGGCCGAGGAACCAGGCTGGGCCAAGGAACCAGGCGTATGAGCGCCTCCAGTGGTGGAGAATGCAAAACAACAACGAACGTGAAGAAAACGAAAACTGACTGTCAGACTGTAAGCGCTGCTGGTAATACATGAGATATGACCGTGGTAGATCGGTTTAGCTTCTCAGCCTGTCTGTCAGTGATTTAAGTGACGAACGCGAGAGTGTCTGATCGAGATGTGACATTGTGCGATTATCGTCACAGTGAAGTGTTGTTCGCCGGAACTTGTGAGCGATAATCGGGTGCGAAACTGGTAAACCGTCTAAACCACGTCCACGGCTGCCAGCCTTCTAGCCTGAATGTTCAGACGTTACAGTCTTGACACTTGTTCTTGTGACTTTTACAAGAACAAGTGTCAAGACTGTAACGTCTGAACATTCAGGCTACCAGCCTTCAAGATCTATGCAGAGATTTGAGCACAGGCGCGATAAATCAGCTGGGGGCAGGGGTTGTGCCTATAAATTCTTGCTTATAGGGGTATTTCGGCCAACAGACATTTCTGCCTAGACCGCTGTTTCGGTCTAGAGTTGGCGCAAGTGCCTCCAGGCAAGCCTGCTTCTCTAGGGGCACAACGGTAACAATGTTAAAATCCTTCGACGTTAGTAGGGAATCTACTGTAGCTTTTATTATAATGTATGCGTGAACAATCATAGTGTTTACGTATTCTATATATCTTTTTCTATCATCTGACATCAATAAAGTGTATTAACACTAGGTTGTTTCGGTTATATTTTTGCAAAGAAATATTGGAGCACACAACTGTTCCCAACCAGCCATCCGCCATATTTATTTTTGGCAGATGCCGGTACCTGTGAATGCGACTTAGTTCCTCCTCCCCATTAGCATATGACTCTACTAGAGGGCTTTGTCAGTCGCTTACTTTGAACTTAAGGACAATAGCAGCCTCCTCTTTCACAGGTCATTGACTGTTACAAAGTTTGGGACCTAGGCTACCAATGGTTCAAATGGTGTTGGGATTCGCCAGGTGACGCTGCATACGCATGGCGGTTGGTAGGGAAAAGTTGCATGTTCCAACATTTGTTCGCGAAAATATGACTGCAACAATCTAGTGTTGACATACTTTCTTGATGTCAGAAGATAGAACAAGGTATATAGTATATATACCTATTATTGTACGCGCCCACATTATAATAAAAGCTACAGTCGATTCCCTACTAACGTCGAAGGATTTTAACATTGTTACTGTTGTACCCCTAGAGAAGCGGACTTGCCTGGGGGCACTTGCGCCAAGGTCTAGGGGAGAAGTTTCGGCCAAGTATAATATTACCAAACTTTTAACATTGAGTCATACATGTTTTATTTGGTACAAAACTAAAAACTATGATCACACTTCACACTTCTTATTTATATATATGGTCACTGCTAGAGAAAAGCAGTGATTGACGCTAGCGCAAGTGCACCCAGGCTAGTCCTGCAAGCAAGCCGCTGTGGCTACCGCTAACAGCAATGTAGTACCGCGAGTGGACCCATATCAGAGTGGACTACATTACATCTATGGAACTACCGCCAGGCAGGCCCGCTTCTCTAGGGGCACAACAGTGTCAATGGTAAAATCCTTAGACTTTAATACGGATTTGATTGTAGCTTTTATTATAATGTGTGCACGAACAATTATAGTGTTGGCATATTCTATATACTTTGTTCTATCATCTGACATTTAGAAAGTCGCTCACTTTGAACTTCTGGACAACAGCAGCGTCATCTGTCACAGGTAATTGACTGTTACAAAGTTTGGGATCCAGGCAACAAATGGTTAAAATGGTGGCAAGACTTGCCAGGTGGCACTGCATACACATGGCAGTTGGGTGCAAAAAATCACATTCTCCAACATTTGTTCGCGATAATGTAACTGAAACAATCTAGTGTCGACACACTTTCTTGATGTCAGATGATAGAACAAGGTATATAGAATATGTTCGCGATAATGTAACTGAAACAATCTAGTGTTGACACACTTTCTTGATGTCAGACGACAGAACAAGGTATATAGAATATGTTAACACTAGGATTGTACACACCTACATTATAATCAAAGCTATAGTCGATTCCCTATAATTGTCTAAGCATTTTAACATTGGCACCGTTGTGCCCCTAGAGAAGCGGGCTTGGCTCTGAGTAATAAATTAATAGCACATTTTCACTTGCCATACAAACAATTAAAGTGCCACAATACCTTAATGGATATCACCAGAACAGTAGCAAACTTTTGGATAATTTTCATGCTATAGATATGATAGACATGAAAGATTAGCTTTAATAACTAAATATTATATGTCAATAAATGTATATATTAAAGTCACACTTTAAAATTGATTCAGTATGTAAAGTAAAATTCATGGTATAAAGTATGCTTCATTATATAAAGTATGTAAAGTATAATTCAGGGTATAAAGTATGCTTCATTAGATAAAGTGTGCTTCATTATATAAAGTATGATGCATTATAGCGAGCGTAGCGAGCTCTTTAGATAACACACATGTAAAAAAATTACAAAAACTATATCTGAATCTCATACTGTTATGAGCTTGTAAAAAAGTCTACCTCCACTGAGGAAAGCAGAAGAGTTCAGATGTTATGTATGCATGCATGGGTTTTTCTTTTGTCGAAGATGGTTTACTGTAAGACATATATGTATAAAACTTGCAGATTTCAAAAAGAATTACCTCTCGTTTTATGTTCTATAATTTATTAACAAGAAAAAATTGATGTTTTAAAATGAAATTCGAGAATTTGTCACGGCTACTACTGAATAGTTGAATTAATGTTATAAAAATGAAATTTTATAAAAATGACATCACAATGGGAGTTGCTAAGCAACCGAATGATATGCCAGAAGCATGTGTGTGGTTAGTCCCGCAAGCAAGCCGCTGTGGCTACCGCCAACAGTAGTTCCACGACTGGACCCATATCGGAGCGGACTACATTACATCTATGGAACTAGTGCATGGTATACATCATCCCGCCAAAGATATGCATTATAGCAAGCCAAAGTGGGATTTAATTTGAATGTTAATCTAGATGTATCCCCATGTAATACCTGAATTAATAAATATTCACTCGCATTTTTTAGGTAGCACCTATCCATATTATAAAGTATGATTCATTATATAAAGTATGATTCATTATATAAAGTATGATTCATTATATAAAGTATGATAATTATGTAAAGTATGATAATTATATAAAGTATGATAATTCTATAAAGTATGATTCAGTGTGTAAGATATAATTCTGTATGTAGATTATAATTCACTATGTAAAATATTACTAGGTGTGTAAAGTATAATTAAGTATGTAAAGGATAATTCACTGTAGAGTATGATCTATGATATAAAGCATGATTCAGTGTGTAAAGGTCTTGTTGTGTCTCTGCCGGCAGGTATAGAAACACAATCAAGAACCATGGTGGACAAGGTGTCTGACTTGGACCAGGATGTGGCGCGCCAACTGTTCGACCAGGGTGCCATGCTGGTCTTCCTGGGTGTGCCTGAGGGGACAGAGTTTGGCATCGACTACAACTCCTGGACGGTGGGACCCAAATTCAAAGGGGTCAAAATGATACCGCCAGGGGTTCATTTCATATACTACAGGTAAAGGCAAACTACCGCCAGGGGTTCATTTCATATACTACAGGTAAAGGCAAACTACCGCCAGGGGTTCATTTCATATACTACAGGTAAAGGCAAACTACCGCCAGGGGTTCATTTCATATACTACTGGTAAAGGCAAACTACCGCCAGGGGTTCATTTCATATACTACTGGTAAAGGCAAACTACCGCCAGGGGTTCATTTCATATACTACAGGTAAAGGCAAACTACCGCCAGGGGTTCATTTCATATACTACGGGTAAAGGCAAACTACCGCCAGGGGTTCATTTCATATACTACTGGTAAAGGCAAACTACCGCCAGGGGTTCATTTCATATACTACGGGTAAAGGCAAACTACCGCCAGGGGTTCATTGCATATACTACAGGTAAAGGCAAACTACCGCCAGGGGTTCATTTCATATACTACAGGTAAATGCAAACTACCGCCAGGGGTTCATTTCATATACTACAGGTAAAGGCAAACTACCGCCAGGGGTTCATTTCATATACTACAGGTAAAGGCAAACTACCGCCAGGGGTTCATTTCATATACTACTGGTAAAGGCAAACTACCGCCAGGGGTTCATTTCATATACTACTGGTAAAGGCAAACTACCGCCAGGGGTTCATTTCATATACTACAGGTAAAGGCAAACTACCGCCAGGGGTTCATTTCATATACTACGGGTAAAGGCAAACTACCGCCAGGGGTTCATTTCATATACTACTGGTAAAGGCAAACTACCGCCAGGGGTTCATTTCATATACTACGGGTAAAGGCAAACTACCGCCAGGGGTTCATTTCATATACTACAGGTAAAGGCAAACTACCGCCAGGGGTTCATTTCATATACTACAGGTAAAGGCAAACTACCGCCAGGGGTTCATTTCATATACTACGGGTAAAGGCAAACTACCGCCAGGGGTTCATTTCATATACTACAGGTAAATGCAAACTACCGCCAGGGGTTCATTTCATATACTACAGGTAAATGCAAACTACCGCCAGGGGTTCATTTCATATACTACAGGTAAAGGCAAACTACCGCCAGGGGTTCATTTCATATACTACGGGTAAAGGCAAACTACCGCCAGGGGTTCATTTCATATACTACTGGTAAAGGCAAACTACCGCCAGGGGTTCATTTCATATACTACGGGTAAAGGCAAACTACCGCCAGGGGTTCATTTCATATACTACAGGTAAAGGCAAACTACCGCCAGGGGTTCATTTCATATACTACAGGTAAAGGCAAACTACCGCCAGGGGTTCATTTCATATACTACGGGTAAAGGCAAACTACCGCCAGGGGTTCATTTCATATACTACAGGTAAAGGCAAACTACCGCCAGGGGTTCATTTCATATACTACAGGTAAAGGCAAACTACCGCCAGGGGTTCATTTCATATACTACGGGTAAAGGCAAACTACCGCCAGGGGTTCATTTCATATACTACAGGTAAAGGCAAACTACCGCCAGGGGTTCATTTCATATACTACTGGTAAAGGCAAACTACCGCCAGGGGTTCATTTCATATACTACGGGTAAAGGCAAACTACCGCCAGGGGTTCATTTCATATACTACTGGTAAAGGCAAACTACCGCCAGGGATTCATTTCATATACTACAGGTAAAGGCAAACTACCGCCAGGGGTTCATTTCATATACTACTGGTAAAGGCAAACTACCGCCAGGGGTTCATTTCATATACTACAGGTAAAGGCAAACTACCGCCAGGGATTCATTTCATATACTACTGGTAAAGGCAAACTACCGCCAGGGGTTCATTTCATATACTACTGGTAAATGCAAACTACCGCCAGGGGTTCATTTCATATACTACGGGTAAAGGCAAACTACCGCCAGGGGTTCATTTCATATACTACTGGTAAAGGCAAACTACCGCCAGGGATTCATTTCATATACTACAGGTAAAGGCAAACTACCGCCAGGGATTCATTTCATATACTACAGGTAAAGGCAAACTACCGCCAGGGGTTCATTTCATATACTACAGGTAAAGGCAAACTACCGCCAGGGGTTCATTTCATATACTACAGGTAAAGGCAAACTACCGCCAGGGGTTCATTTCATATACTACAGGTAAAGGCAAACTACCGCCAGGGGTTCATTTCATATACTACTGGTAAAGGCAAACTACCGCCAGGGGTTCATTTCATATACTACTGGTAAAGGCAAACTACCGCCAGGGGTTCATTTCATATACTACAGGTAAAGGCAAACTACCGCCAGGGGTTCATTTCATATACTACAAGTAAAGGCAAACTACCGCCAGGGGTTCATTTCATATACTACAGGTAAAGGCAAACTACCGCCAGGGGTTCATTTCATATACTACAGGTAAAGGCAAACTACCGCCAGGGGTTCATTTCATATACTACAGGTAAAGGCAAACTAGCGCCAGGGGTTCATTTCATATACTACAGGTAAAGGCAAACTACCGCCAGGGGTTCATTTCATATACTACTGGTAAAGGCAAACTACCGCCAGGGGTTCATTGCATATACTACAGGTAAAGGCAAACTACCGCCAGGGGTTCATTTCATATACTACAAGTAAAGGCAAACTACCGCCAGGGGTTCATTTCATATACTACAAGTAAAGGCAAACTACCGCCAGGGGTTCATTTCATATACTACAGGTAAAGGCAAACTACCGCCAGGGGTTCATTTCATATACTACAGGTAAAGGCAAACTACCGCCAGGGGTTCATTGCATATACTACAAGTAAAGGCAAACTACCGCCAGGGGTTCATTGCATATACTACAAGTAAAGGCAAACTACCGCCAGGGGTTCATTTCATATACTACTGGTAAAGGCAAACTACCGCCAGGGGTTCATTTCATATACTACAGGTAAAGGCAAACTACCGCCAGGGGTTCATTTCATATACTACAGGTAAAGGCAAACTACCGCCAGGGGTTCATTTCATATACTACAGGTAAAGGCAAACTACCGCCAGGGGTTCATTTCATATACTACAGGTAAAGGCAACTTCTTCGGAGACCCACGTCTTGAGTTTTAATTGCTTGTGTAAACGCTGATGTTCCTTGTCAGATCTATTGATAGTCAGATTTAATGATAGCTAATCAGATCTAATGGTAGCTAATCAGGTCCAATGATACCTACCAGTAATTAGATCTGGTGACAGTTACGCAGATTTAATGATAGTTAATCAGACCTTTGTGTGATGTGAAGGGATCCTGTCTCTACCTCAAGTGGTTAGCAGACTGAGCTGCAGATCGACAGGTCGTGGGTTCGCGCCCAGACAGGGAGCCTCCCTACCTCAAGTGGTTAGCAGACTGAGCTGCAGATCGACAGGTCGTGGGTTTGCGCCCAGACAGGGAGCCTCCATACCTCAGGTGGTTAGCAGACTGAGCTGCAGATCGACAGGTCGTGGGTTCGCGCCCAGACAGGGAGCCTCCCTACCTCAAGTGGTTAGCAGACTGAGCTGCAGATCGACAGGTCGTGGGTTTGCGCCCAGACAGGGAGTCTCCCTACCTCAGGTGGTTAGCAGACTGAGCTGCAGATCGACAGGTCGTGGGTTCGCGCCCAGACAGTGAGCCTCTCTACCTCAGGTGGTTAGCAGACAGCTGCAGATCGACAGGTCGTGGGTTCGCGCCCAGACAGGAAGCCTCCCTACCTCAGGTGGTTAGCAGACTGAGCTGCAGATCGACAGGTCGTGGGTTCGCGCCCAGACAGGGAGCCTCCCTACCTCAGGTGGTTAGCAGACAGCTGCAGATCGACAGGTCGTTGGTTCGCGCCCAGACAGGGAGCCTCTCTACCTCAGGTGGTTAGCAGACAGCTGCAGATCGACAGGTCGTGGGTTCGCGCCCAGACAGGGAGCCTCCCTACCTCAGGTGGTTATCAGACTGAGCTGCAGATCGACTGGTCGTGGGTTTGCGCCCAGACAGGGAGCCTCCCTACCTCAGGTGGTTAGCAGACTGAGCTGCAGATCGACTGGTCGTGGGTTTGCGCCCAGACAGGGAGCCTCCCTACCTCAGGTGGTTAGCAGACTGAGCTGCAGATCGACAGGTCGTGGGTTTGCGCCCAGACAGGGAGTCTCCCTACCTCAGGTGGTTAGCAGACTGAGCTGCAGATCGACTGGTCGTGGGTTTGCGCCCTGCTATCTGTATCTGGGGCATGTGTCACCCAACTCCATTTAGTAATACTTTGTCCCAGGTGTGTTTTCTGACCTTTATGTGCACAAAAGTGGCTTAAAAGACTCCACATTCCATATTATTTTGTCTTGTGGACAGTGCCACCAACAGAGACCTCCAGGGGGCGCCCCGTACAGGCTTCTTCCACTGTTTCCGGTCCAGAGAGGTCCTCATCAAAGTGTGGGACAAGCGGCAAGAAGGTCAGTCGCTCTTGCCATTGTAACTGTGTATTTTGTTGGATATTTAAAGGAGCGTCACCTTTTATAATTATTACATTTTTAGATTCAACTGGCAGTATAACCGATGGATGGGAAGCGAATTTTCCCTCTACCCTGTGTATGGTTAAATTGATATTGAACGAATTACCAAAGAAACCTAATTGTTAGTATAATAAACATATAATATAACGCTGTATTTTATTAGGCTACAAACCGGATTTTCGCCAAGATATAAGAAGTCAAGTAATTTGCTTCTTCTATGACTTCGCACGCGCACGCGCGAAACTTAAAACTTGACCCTGTGTACGTCAGTTGCAAACATGTTCTCGTGTCTTTTCCCTTGTTACGTGTAGATATGAGCATGGAAGAAATAACTGAAGAGGAACAGGTGCGCGTGGAGAGCAACAAAGAGGAACTGGATCGATTCCTGGGTCCCTATCCGTATGACAGGTCGGTGAACCCACCTCCTTAGCCTTGACCTTTTGACCCTCCGTCCGTCCAGATAATTGTATGTACTACATACACGAAATCGAGTGAAGTTGAGCCTTGACCTTTTGACCCTCCGTCCGTCCAGATAATTGTATGTACTCCACGAAATCAAGTGAAGTTGTTAGTGATGAGCTATATTAAAAATAATGGCACACGCTGAGTAAACATAGAAGAAAGACAGGTCGTGGGTTCGTGCCCCGTGGCCGGCATCAGGGGCATGGGGCATAGTCTTTTCCTAAGATGTCATACTTATTCTTGCCCGACTGTTCAATTATGTCACATGACTGATTTGTTTCTGTATTCGCATTGCTGTTGATCAATTTACATTTCTGTTTGTTCTATCTGAGGTGAACATTAATATGTGAATTCGCTGTTGTGAACCTCGTAAAATAAATAAAGTTTATATAAAAAAATCTGGGGCATCATCCAACCCCATCTCATTGTCCCGGGAGGTTTCACCCAACCCCATCTCATTATCCCGGGAGGTTTCATCCAACCCCATCTCATTGTCCCGGGAGGTTTCACCCAACCCCATCTAATTATCCCGGGAGGTTTCATCCAACCCCATCTCATTGTCCCGGGAGGTTTCATCCAACCCCATCTCATTGTCCCGGGAGGTTTCATCCAACCCCATCTCATTGTCCCGGGAGGTTTCATCCAACCCCATCTCATTGTCCCGGGAGGTTTCATCCAACCCCATCTCTTTGTCCCGGGAGGTTTCATCCAACCCCATCTCTTTGTCCCGGGAGGTTTCATCCAACCCCATCTCATTGTCCCGGGAGGTTTCACCCAACCCCATCTAATTATCCCGGGAGGTTTCATCCAACCCCATCTCATTGTCCCGGGAGGTTTCATCCAACCCCATCTCTTTGTCCCGGGAGGTTTCATCCAACCCCATCTCTTTGTCCCGGGAGGTTTCATCCAACCCCATCTCATTGCCCCGGGAGATTTCATCCAACCCCATCTCTTTGTCCCGGGAGGTTTCATCCAACCCCATCTCTTTGTCCCGGGAGGTTTCATCCAACCCCATCTCTTTGTCCCGGGAGGTTTCATCCAACCCCATCTCTTTGTCCCGGGAGGTTTCATCCAACCCCATCTCTTTGTCCCGGGAGGTTTCATCCAACCCCATCTCATTGTCCCGGGAGGTTTCACCCAACCCCATCTAATTATCCCGGGAGGTTTCATCCAACCCCATCTCATTGTCCCGGGAGGTTTCATCCAACCCCATCTCTTTGTCCCGGGAGGTTTCATCCAACCCCATCTCTTTGTCCCGGGAGGTTTCATCCAACCCCATCTCATTGTCCCGGGAGGTTCATCCAACCCCATCTCTTTGTCCCGGGAGGTTTCATCCAACCCCATCTCTTTGTCCCGGGAGGTTTCATCCAACCCCATCTCATTGCCCCGGGAGATTTCATCCAACCCCATCTCATTGTCCCGGGAGGTTTCATCCAACCCCATCTCATTGTCCCGGGAGGTTTCATCCAACCCCATCTCATTGTCCCGGGAGGTTTCATCCAACCCCATCTCATTGTCCCGGGAGGTTTCATCCAACCCCATTTCTTTGTCCCGGGAGGTTTCATCCAACCCCATCTCATTGTCCCGCGAGGTTTCATCCAACCCCATCTCATTGTCCCGGGAGGTTTCATCCAACCCCATCTCATTGTCCCGGGAGGTTTCATCCAACCCCATCTCATTGTCCCGGGAGGTTCATCCAACCCCATCTCATTGTCCCGGGAGGTTTCATCCAACCCCATCTCATTGTCCCGGGAGGTTTCATCCAACCCCATCTCATTGTCCCGGGAGGTTTCATCCAACCCCATCTCATTGTCCCGGGAGGTTTCATCCAACCCCATCTCATTGTCCCGGGAGGTTTCATCCAACCCCGTCTCATTGTCCCGGGAGATTTCATCCAACCCCATCTCATTGTCCCGGGAGGTTTCATCCAACCCCGACTCATTGTCCCGGGAGGTTTCATCCAGCCCCATCTCATTGTCCCGGGAGGTTTCATCCAACCCCATCTCATTGTCCCGGGAGGTTTCATCCAACCCCGACTCATTGTCCCGGGAGGTTCATCCAACCCCGTCTCATTGTCCCGGGAGGTTTCATCCAACCCCATCTCATTGTCCCGGGAGGTTTCATCCAACCCCATCTCATTGTCCCGGGAGGTTTCATCCAACCCCATCTCATTGTCCCGGGAGGTTTCATCCAACCCCATCTCATTGTCCCGGGAGGTTCATCCAACCCCATCTCATTGTCCCGGGAGGTTTCATCCAACCCCATCTCATTGTCCCGGGAGGTTTCATCCAACCCCATCTCATTGTCCCGGGAGGTTTCATCCAACCCCATCTCATTGTCCCGGGAGGTTCATCCAACCCCATCTCATTGTCCCGGGAGGTTTCATCCAACCCCATCTCATTGTCCCGGGAGGTTTCATCCAACCCCATCTCATTGTCCCGGGAGGTTCATCCAACCCCATCTCATTGTCCCGGGAGGTTTCATCCAACCCCATCTCATTGTCCCGGGAGGTTTCATCCAACCCCATCTCATTGTCCCGGGAGGTTTCATCCAACCCCATCTCATTGTCCCGGGAGGTTTCATCCAACCCCATCTCATTGTCCCGGGAGGTTCATCCAACCCCATCTCATTGTCCCGGGAGGTTTCATCCAACCCCATCTCATTGTCCCGGGAGGTTTCATCCAACCCCATCTCATTGTCCCGGGAGGTTTCATCCAACCCCATCTCATTGTCCCGGGAGGTTTCATCCAACCCCATCTCATTGTCCCGGGAGGTTTCATCCAACCCCATCTCATTGTCCCGGGAGGTTCATCCAACCCCATCTCATTGTCCCGGGAGGTTTCATCCAACCCCATCTCATTGTCCCGGGAGGTTTCATCCAACCCCATCTCATTGTCCCGGGAGGTTTCATCCAACCCCATCTCATTGTCCCGGGAGGTTTCATCCAACCCCATCTCATTGTCCCGGGAGGTTCATCCAACCCCATCTCATTGTCCCGGGAGGTTTCATCCAACCCCATCTCATTGTCCCGGGAGGTTTCATCCAACCCCATCTCATTGTCCCGGGAGGTTTCATCCAACCCCATCTCATTGTCCCGGGAGGTTCATCCAACCCCATCTCATTGTCCCGGGAGGTTTCATCCAACCCCATCTCATTGTCCCGGGAGGTTTCATCCAACCCCGTCTCATTGTCCCGGGAGGTTTCATCCAACCCCATCTCATTGTCCCGGGAGGTTTCACCCAACCCCATCTCATTGTCCCGGGAGATTTCATCCAACCCCGTCTCATTGTCCCGGGAGGTTCATCCAACCCCATCTCATTGTCCCGGGAGGTTCATCCAACCCCGTCTCATTGTCCCGGGAGGTTTCATCCAACCCCATCTCATTGTCCCGGGAGGTTTCATCCAACCCCATCTCATTGTCCCGGGAGGTTCATCCAACCCCATCTCATTGTCCCGGGAGGTTTCATCCAACCCCATCTCATTGTCCCGGGAGGTTTCATCCAACCCCATCTCATTGTCCCGGGAGGTTTCATCCAACCCCATCTCATTGTCCCGGGAGGTTTCATCCAACCCCATCTCATTGTCCCGGGAGGTTTCATCCAACCCAATCTCATTGTCTCGGGAGGTTTCATCCAACCCCATCTCATTGTCCCGGGAGGTTTCATCCAACCCCATCTCTTTGTCCCGGGAGGTTTCATCCAACCCCATCTCATTGTCCCGGGAGGTTTCATCCAACCCCATCTCATTGTCCCGGGAGGTTTCACCCAACCCCATCTCATTATCCCGGGAGGTTTCATCCAACCCCATCTCATTGTCCCGGGAGGTTCATCCAACCCCGTCTCATTGTCCCGGGAGGTTTCATCCAACCCCATCTCATTGTCCCGGGAGGTTTCATCCAACCCCATCTCATTGTCCCGGGAGGTTTCATCCAACCCCATCTCATTGTCCCGGGAGGTTTCATCCAACCCCATCTCATTGTCCCGGGAGGTTTCATCCAACCCCATCTCATTGTCCCGGGAGGTTTCATCCAACCCCATCTCATTGTCCCGGGAGGTTTCATCCAACCCCATCTCATTGTCCCGGGAGGTTTCATCCAACCCCATCTCATTGTCCCGGGAGGTTTCATCCAACCCCATCTCATTGTCCCGGGAGGTTTCATCCAACCCCATCTCATTGTCCCGGGAGGTTCATCCAACCCCATCTCATTGTCCCGGGAGGTTTCATCCAACCCCATCTCATTGTCCCGGGAGGTTTCATCCAACCCCATCTCATTGTCCCGGGAGGTTTCACCCAACCCCATCTCATTATCCCGGGAGGTTCATCCAACCCCGTCTCATTGTCCCGGGAGGTTTCATCCAGCCCCATCTCTTTGTCCCGGGAGGTTTCATCCAACCCCATCTCATTGTCCCGGGAGGTTTCACCCAACCCCATCTCATTGTCCCGGGAGGTTTCATCCAACCCCGACTCATTGTCCCGGGAGGTTTCATCCAACCCCATCTCATTGTCCCGGGAGGTTCATCCAACCCCATCTCATTATCCCGGGGGGTTTCATCCAACCCCGTCTCATTGTCCCGGGAGGTTTCACCCAACCCCATCTCATTGTCCCGGGAGGTTCATCCAACCCCATCTCATTGTCCCGGGAGGTTTCATCCAACCCCATCTCATTGTCCCGGGAGGTTTCATCCAACCCCATCTCATTGTCCCGGGAGGTTTCATCCAACCCCATCTCATTGTCCCGGGAGGTTTCACCCAACCCCATCTCATTGTCCCGGGAGATTTCATCCAACCCCGTCTCATTGTCCCGGGAGGTTCATCCAACCCCATCTCATTGTCCCGGGAGGTTTCATCCAACCCCATCTCATTGTCCCGGGACGTTTCATCCAACCCCATCTCATTGTCCCGGGAGGTTTCATCCAACCCCATCTCATTGTGCCGGGAGGTTTCACCCAACCCCATCTCATTGTCTCGGGAGGTTTCATCCAACCCCATCTCATTGTCCCGGGAGGTTTCATCCAACCCCATCTCATTGTCCCGGGAGGTTTCATCCAACCCCATCTCATTGTCCCGGGAGGTTTCATCCAACCCCATCTCATTGTCCCGGGAGATTTCATCCAACCCCATCTCATTGTCCCGGGAGGTTTCATCCAGCCCCATATCTTTGTCCCGGGAGGTTTCATCCAACCCCATCTCATTGTCCCGGGAGGTTCATCCAACCCCGTCTCATTGTCCCGGGAGGTTTCACCCAACCCCATCTCATTATCCCGGGAGGTTCATCCAACCCCGTCTCATTGTCCCGGGAGGTTTCATCCAGCCCCATCTCTTTGTCCCGGGAGGTTTCATCCAACCCCATCTCATTGTCCCGGGAGGTTTCATCCAACCCCATCTCATTGTCCCGGGAGGTTTCATCCAACCCCATCTCATTGTCCCGGGAGGTTTCATCCAACCCCATCTCATTGTCCCGGGAGGTTTCATCCAACCCCATCTCATTGTCCCGGGAGGTTTCATCCAACCCCATCTCATTGTCCCGGGAGGTTTCATCCAACCCCATCTCATTGTCCCGGGAGGTTTCATCCAACCCCATCTCATTGTCCCGGGAGGTTTCATCCAACCCCATCTCATTGTCCCGGGAGGTTTCATCCAACCCCGTCTCATTGTCCCGGGAGGTTTCATCCAACCCCATCTCATTGTCCCGGGAGGTTTCATCCAACCCCGACTCATTGTCCCGGGAGGTTTCATCCAACCCCATCTCATTGTCCCGGGAGGTTCATCCAACCCCATCTCATTATCCCGGGGGGTTTCATCCAACCCCGTCTCATTGTCCCGGGAGGTTTCACCCAACCCCATCTCATTGTCCCGGGAGGTTCATCCAACCCCATCTCATTGTCCCGGGAGGTTTCATCCAACCCCATCTCATTGTCCCGGGAGGTTTCACCCAACCCCATCTCATTATCCCGGGAGGTTCATCCAACCCCGTCTCATTGTCCCGGGAGGTTTCATCCAGCCCCATCTCTTTGTCCCGGGAGGTTTCATCCAACCCCATCTCATTGTCCCGGGAGGTTCATCCAACCCCGTCTCATTGTCCCGGGAGGTTTCACCCAACCCCATCTCATTATCCCGGGAGGTTCATCCAACCCCGTCTCATTGTCCCGGGAGGTTTCATCCAGCCCCATCTCTTTGTCCCGGGAGGTTTCATCCAACCCCATCTCATTATCCCGGGAGGTTCATCCAACCCCGTCTCATTGTCCCGGGAGGTTTCATCCAGCCCCATCTCTTTGTCCCGGGAGGTTTCATCCAACCCCATCTCATTGTCCCGGGAGGTTTCATCCAACCCCGTCTCATTGTCCCGGGAGGTTTCATCCAACCCCATCTCAGTGTCCCGGGAGGTTTCACCCAACCCCATCTCATTATCCCGGGAGGTTCATCCAACCCCATCTCATTATCCCGGGAGGTTCATCCAACCCCGTCTCATTGTCCCGGGAGGTTTCATCCAACCCCATCTCATTGTCCCGGGAGGTTCATCCAACCCCATCTCATTGTCCCGGGAGGTTTCATCCAACCCCGTCTCATTGTCCCGGGAGGTTTCATCCAACCCCATCTCAGTGTCCCGGGAGGTTTCACCCAACCCCATCTCATTATCCCGGGAGGTTCATCCAACCCCATCTCATTATCCCGGGAGGTTCATCCAACCCCGTCTCATTGTCCCGGGAGGTTTCATCCAACCCCATCTCATTGTCCCGGGAGGTTTCATCCAACCCCATCTCATTGTCCCGGGAAATTTCATCCAACCCCATCTCATTGTCCCGGGAGGTTCATCCAACCCCGTCTCATTGTCCCGGGAGGTTTCATCCAACCCCATCTCATTGTCCCGGGAGGTTTCATCCAACCCCATCTCATTGTCCCGGGAGATTTCATCCAACCCCATCTCATTGTCCCGGGAGATTTCATCCAACCCCATCTCATTGTCCCGGGAGGTTTCATCCAACCCCATCTCATTGTCCCGGGAGGTTTCATCCAACCCCATCTCATTGTCCCGGGAGATTTCATCCAACCCCATCTCATTGTCCCGGGAGGTTTCATCCAGCCCCATATCTTTGTCCCGGGAGGTTTCATCCAACCCCATCTCATTGTCCCGGGAGGTTCATCCAACCCCGTCTCATTGTCCCGGGAGGTTTCACCCAACCCCATCTCATTATCCCGGGAGGTTCATCCAACCCCGTCTCATTGTCCCGGGAGGTTTCATCCAGCCCCATCTCTTTGTCCCGGGAGGTTTCATCCAACCCCATCTCATTGTCCCGGGAGGTTTCATCCAACCCCATCTCATTGTCCCGGGAGGTTTCATCCAACCCCATCTCATTGTCCCGGGAGGTTTCATCCAACCCCATCTCATTGTCCCGGGAGGTTTCATCCAACCCCATCTCATTGTCCCGGGAGGTTTCATCCAACCCCATCTCATTGTCCCGGGAGGTTTCATCCAACCCCATCTCATTGTCCCGGGAGGTTTCATCCAACCCCATCTCATTGTCCCGGGAGGTTTCATCCAACCCCATCTCATTGTCCCGGGAGGTTTCATCCAACCCCGTCTCATTGTCCCGGGAGGTTTCATCCAACCCCATCTCATTGTCCCGGGAGGTTTCATCCAACCCCGACTCATTGTCCCGGGAGGTTTCATCCAACCCCATCTCATTGTCCCGGGAGGTTCATCCAACCCCATCTCATTATCCCGGGGGGTTTCATCCAACCCCGTCTCATTGTCCCGGGAGGTTTCACCCAACCCCATCTCATTGTCCCGGGAGGTTCATCCAACCCCATCTCATTGTCCCGGGAGGTTTCATCCAACCCCATCTCATTGTCCCGGGAGGTTTCACCCAACCCCATCTCATTATCCCGGGAGGTTCATCCAACCCCGTCTCATTGTCCCGGGAGGTTTCATCCAGCCCCATCTCTTTGTCCCGGGAGGTTTCATCCAACCCCATCTCATTGTCCCGGGAGGTTCATCCAACCCCGTCTCATTGTCCCGGGAGGTTTCACCCAACCCCATCTCATTATCCCGGGAGGTTCATCCAACCCCGTCTCATTGTCCCGGGAGGTTTCATCCAGCCCCATCTCTTTGTCCCGGGAGGTTTCATCCAACCCCATCTCATTATCCCGGGAGGTTCATCCAACCCCGTCTCATTGTCCCGGGAGGTTTCATCCAGCCCCATCTCTTTGTCCCGGGAGGTTTCATCCAACCCCATCTCATTGTCCCGGGAGGTTTCATCCAACCCCGTCTCATTGTCCCGGGAGGTTTCATCCAACCCCATCTCAGTGTCCCGGGAGGTTTCACCCAACCCCATCTCATTATCCCGGGAGGTTCATCCAACCCCATCTCATTATCCCGGGAGGTTCATCCAACCCCGTCTCATTGTCCCGGGAGGTTTCATCCAACCCCATCTCATTGTCCCGGGAGGTTCATCCAACCCCATCTCATTGTCCCGGGAGGTTTCATCCAACCCCGTCTCATTGTCCCGGGAGGTTTCATCCAACCCCATCTCAGTGTCCCGGGAGGTTTCACCCAACCCCATCTCATTATCCCGGGAGGTTCATCCAACCCCATCTCATTATCCCGGGAGGTTCATCCAACCCCGTCTCATTGTCCCGGGAGGTTTCATCCAACCCCATCTCATTGTCCCGGGAGGTTTCATCCAACCCCATCTCATTGTCCCGGGAAATTTCATCCAACCCCATCTCATTGTCCCGGGAGGTTCATCCAACCCCGTCTCATTGTCCCGGGAGGTTTCATCCAACCCCATCTCATTGTCCCGGGAGGTTTCATCCAACCCCATCTCATTGTCCCGGGAGATTTCATCCAACCCCATCTCATTGTCCCGGGAGATTTCATCCAACCCCATCTCATTGTCCCGGGAGGTTTCATCCAACCCCATCTCATTGTCCCGGGAGGTTTCACCCAACCCCATCTCATTGTCCCGGGAGGTTTCATCCAACCCCATCTCATTATCCCGGGAGGTTTCATCCAACCCCATCTCATTGTCCCGGGAGGTTTTATCCAACCCCATCTCATTGTCCCGGGAGGTTTCATCCAACCCCGTCTCATTGTCCCGGGAGGTTTCATCCAACCCCATCTCATTGTCCCGGGAGGTTTCATCCAACCCCATCTCATTGTCCCGGGAGGTTTCATCCAACCCCATCTCATTGTCCCGGGAGGTTTCATCCAACCCCATCTCATTATCCCGGGAGGTTTCATCCAACCCCATCTCATTATCCCGGGAGGTTTCATCCAACCCCATCTCATTGTCCCGGGAGGTTTCATCCAACCCCATCTCATTGTCCCGGGAGGTTTCATCCAACCCCATCTCTTTGTCCCGGGAGGTTTCACCCAACCCCATCTCATTGTCCCGGGAGGTTTCATCCAACCCCATCTCATTGTCCCGGGAGGTTTCATCCAACCCCATCTCATTGTCCCGGGAGGTTTCATCCAACCCCATCTCATTGTCCCGAGAGGTTTCATCCAACCCCATCTCATTGTCCCGGGAGGTTTCATCCAACCCCATCTCTTTGTCCCGGGAGGTTTCATCCAACCCCGTCTCATTGTCCCGGGAGGTTTCATCCAACCCCATCTCTTTGTCCCGGGAGGTTTCATCCAACCCCATCTCTTTGTCCCGGGAGGTTTCATCCAACCCCATCTCATTGTCCCGGGAGGTTTCATCCAACCCCATCTCTTTGTCCCGGGAGGTTTCACCCAACCCCATCTCATTGTCCCGGGAGGTTTCATCCAACCCCATCTCATTGTCCCGGGAGGTTTCATCCAACCCCATCTCATTGTCCCGGGAGGTTTCATCCAACCCCATCTCATTGTCCCGGGAGGTTTCACCCAACCCCATCTCATTGTCCCGGGAGGTTTCATCCAACCCCATCTCATTGTCCCGGGAGGTTTCATCCAACCCCATCTCATTGTCCCGGGAGGTTTCACCCAACCCCATCTCATTGTCCCGGGAGGTTTCATCCAACCCCATCTCATTGTCCCGGGAGGTTTCATCCAACCCCATCTCATTGTCCCGAGAGGTTTCATCCAACCCCATCTCATTGTCCCGGGAGGTTTCATCCAACCCCATCTCTTTGTCCCGGGAGGTTTCATCCAACCCCGTCTCATTGTCCCGGGAGGTTTCATCCAACCCCATCTCATTGTCCCGGGAGGTTTCATCCAACCCCATCTCATTGTCCCGGGAGGTTTCATCCAACCCCATCTCATTATCCCGGGAGGTTTCATCCAACCCCGTCTCATTGTCCCGGGAGGTTTCATCCAACCCCATCTCATTATCCCGGGAGGTTTCATCCAACCCCATCTCATTGTCCCGGGAGGTTTCATCCAACCCCATCTCATTGTCCCGGGAGGTTTCATCCAACCCCATCTCATTGTCCCGGGAGGTTTCACCCAACCCCATCTCATTGTCCCGGGAGGTTTCATCCAACCCCATCTCATTGTCCCGGGAGGTTTCATCCAACCCCATCTCATTATCCCGGGAGGTTTCATCCAACCCCATCTCATTGTCCCGGGAAGTTCATCCAACCCCGTCTCATTGTCCCGGGAGGTTTCATCCAACCCCATCTCATTGTCCCGGGAGGTTTCACCCAACCCCATCTCATTGTCCCGGGAGGTTTCATCCAACCCCATCTAATTATCCCGGGAGGTTTCATCCAACCCCATCTCATTGTCCCGGGAGGTTTCACCCAACCCCATCTCATTGTCCCGGGAGGTTTCATCCAACCCCATC
Source organism: Arenicola marina (assembly GCA_964019135.1). Taxonomy (NCBI): domain Eukaryota; kingdom Metazoa; phylum Annelida; class Polychaeta; family Arenicolidae; genus Arenicola; species Arenicola marina. The sequence continues at coordinate 18,151,587 of OZ025250.1, read as the reverse complement.
TCATTGTCCCGGGAGGTTTCATCCAACCCCATCTCATTGTCCCGGGAGGTTCATCCAACCCCATCTCATTGTCCCGGGAGGTTTCATCCAACCCCATCTCATTGTCCCGGGAGGTTTCATCCAACCCCGTCTCATTGTCCCGGGAGGTTTCACCCAACCCCATCTCATTGTCCCGGGAGGTTTCATCCAACCCCATCTCATTGTCCCGGGAGGTTTCATCCAACCCCGTCTCATTGTCCCGGGAGGTTTCATCCAACCCCATCTCATTGTCCCGGGAGGTTTCATCCAACCCCATCTCATTATCCCGGGAGGTTTCATCCAACCCCATCTCATTGTCCCGGGAGGTTCATCCAACCCCGTCTCATTGTCCCGGGAGGTTTCATCCAACCCCATCTCATTGTCCCGGGAGGTTTCACCCAACCCCATCTCTTTGTCCCGGGAGGTTTCATCCAACCCCATCTCATTATCCCGGGAGGTTTCACCCAACCCCATCTCATTGTCCCGGGAGGTTTCATCCAACCCCATCTCATTGTCCCGGGAGGTTTCATCCAACCCCATCTCATTATCCCGGGAGGTTTCATCCAACCCCATCTCATTGTCCCGGGAGGTTCATCCAACCCCGTCTCATTGTCCCGGGAGGTTTCATCCAACCCCGTCTCATTGTCCCGGGAGGTTTCATCCAACCCCGTCTCATTGTCCCGGGAGGTTTCATCCAACCCCATCTCATTGTCCCGGGAGGTTTCATCCAACCCCATCTCATTGTCCCGAGAGGTTTCATCCAACCCCGACTCATTGTCCCGGGAGGTTTCATCCAACCCCATCTCATTGTCCCGGGAGGTTTCATCCAACCCCATCTCATTGTCCCGGGAGGTTTCATCCAACCCCATCTCATTGTCCCGGGAGGTTTCATCCAACCCCATCTCATTGTCCCGGGAGGTTTCATCCAACCCCGTCTCATTGTCCCGGGAGGTTTCATCCAACCCCATCTCATTGTCCCGGGAGGTTTCATCCAACCCCATCTCATTGTCCCGAGAGGTTTCATCCAACCCCGACTCATTGTCCCGGGAGGTTTCATCCAACCCCATCTCATTGTCCCGGGAGGTTTCATCCAACCCCATCTCATTGTCCCGGGAGGTTTCATCCAACCCCATCTCATTGTCCCGGGAGGTTTCATCCAACCCCATCTCATTGTCCCGGGAGGTTTCATCCAACCCCGTCTCATTGTCCCGGGAGGTTTCATCCAACCCCGTCTCATTGTCCCGGGAGGTTTCATCCAACCCCATCTCATTGTCCCGGGAGGTTTCATCCAACCCCATCTCATTGTCCCGGGAGGTTTCTTGTTTAGCATTTCGTTGTTCTGCGCAAGTTTGTTTTACTTAAAACTTAATTCTGCGCAATTGTTTTTACTTAAACTATTTTTATTACGCTATTGGAACTCCGAGAAGGCACATTGCAGTGTCTGGGGTTCACAATAGACGGTGATAATACAAAGTACGAAACTCGATCAAACAAAGTGAATAACAAAATATCCAGAACGAGACTGAAAACAGTACGAATCGCGTTTTTTAAATCGCTTTTATATCGATAATGACATTGTTAGTATAGCAAGTACTGTGTACATGACATTGGTAGTTAGGCGGGGAGCAGTGGGTGGGCACTGCAAGTACTGTGTACATGACATTGGTAGTTAGGCGGGGAGCAGTGGGTGGGCACTGCAAGTACTGTGTACATGACATTGGTAGTTAGGCGGGGAGCAGTGGGTGGGCACTGCAAGTACTGTGTACATGACATTGGTAGTTAGGCGGGGAGCAGTGGGTGGGCACTGCAAGTACTGTGTACATGACATTGGTAGTTAGGCGGGGAGCAGTGGGTGGGCACTGCAAGTACTGTGTACATGACATTGGTAGTTAGGCGGGGAGCAGTGGGTGGGCACTGCAAGTACTGTGTACATGACATTGGTAGTTAGGCGGGGAGCAGTGGGTGGGCACTGCAAGTACTGTGTACATGACATTGGTAGTTAGGCGGGGAGCAGTGGGTGGGCACTGCAAGTACTGTGTACATGACATTGGTAGTTAGGCGGGGAGCAGTGGGTGGGCACTGCAAGTACTGTGTACATGACATTGGTAGTTAGGCGGGGAGCAGTGGGTGGGCACTGCAAGTACTGTGTACATGACATTGGTAGTTAGGCGGGGAGCAGTGGGTGGGCACTGCAAGTACTGTGTACATGACATTGGTAGTTAGGCGGGGAGCAGTGGGTGGGCACTGCAAGTACTGTGTACATGACATTGGTAGTTAGGCGGGGAGCAGTGGGTGGGCACTGCAAGTACTGTGTACATGACATTGGTAGTTAGGCGGGGAGCAGTGGGTGGGCACTGCAAGTACTGTGTACATGACATTGGTAGTTAGGCGGGGAGCAGTGGGTGGGCACTGCAAGTACTGTGTACATGACATTGGTAGTTAGGCGGGGAGCAGTGGGTGGGCACTGCAAGTACTGTGTACATGACATTGGTAGTTAGGCGGGGAGCAGTGAGTGGGCACTGCAAGTACTGTGTACATGACATTGGTAGTTAGGCGGGGAGCAGTGGGTGGGCACTGCAAGTACTGTGTACATGACATTGGTAGTTAGGCGGGGAGCAGTGGGTGGGCACTGCAAGTACTGTTTACATGACATTGGTAGTTAGGCGGGGAGCAGTGGGTGGGCACTGCAAGTACTGTGTACATGACATTGGTAGTTAGGCGGGGAGCACTGGGTGGGCACTGCAAGTACTGTGTACATGACATTGGTAGTTAGGCGGGGAGCAGTGGGTGGGCACTGCAAGTACTGTGTACATGACATTGGTAGTTAGGCGGGGAGCAGTGGGTGGGCACTGCAAGTACTGTGTACATGACATTGGTAGTTAGGCGGGGAGCAGTGGGTGGGCACTGCAAGTACTGTGTACATGACATTGGTAGTTAGGCGGGGAGCAGTGGGTGGGCACTGCAAATACTGTGTACATGACATTGGTAGTTAGGCGGGGAGCAGTGGGTGGGCACTGCAAGTACTGTGTACATGACATTGGTAGTTAGGCGGGGAGCAGTGGGTGGGCACTGCAAGTACTGTGTACATGACATTGGTAGTTAGGCGGGGAGCAGTGGGTGGGCACTGCAAGTACTGTGTACATGACATTGGTAGTTAGGCGGGGAGCAGTGGGTGGGCACTGCAAGTACTGTGTACATGACATTGGTAGTTAGGCGGGGAGCAGTGGGTGGGCACTGCAAGTACTGTGTACATGACATTGGTAGTTAGGCGGGGAGCAGTGGGTGGGCACTGCAAGTACTGTGTACATGACATTGGTAGTTAGGCGGGGAGCACTGGGTGGGCACTGCAAGTACTGTGTACATGACATTGGTAGTTAGGCGGGGAGCAGTGGGTGGGCACTGCAAGTACTGTGTACATGACATTGGTAGTTAGGCGGGGAGCAGTGGGTGGGCACTGCAAGTACTGTGTACATGACATTGGTAGTTAGGCGGGGAGCAGTGGGTGGGCACTGCAAGTACTGTGTACATGACATTGGTAGTTAGGCGGGGAGCAGTGGGTGGGCACTGCAAGTACTGTGTACATGACATTGGTAGTTAGGCGGGGAGCAGTGGGTGGGCACTGCAAGTACTGTGTACATGACATTGGTAGTTAGGCGGGGAGCAGTGGGTGGGCACTGCAAGTACTGTGTACATGACATTGGTAGTTAGGCGGGGAGCAGTGGGTGGGCACTGCAAGTACTGTGTACATGACATTGGTAGTTAGGCGGGGAGCAGTGGGTGGGCACTGCAAGTACTGTGTACATGACATTGGTAGTTAGGCGGGGAGCAGTGGGTGGGCACTGCAAGTACTGTGTACATGACATTGGTAGTTAGGCGGGGAGCAGTGGGTGGGCACTGCAAGTACTGTGTACATGACATTGGTAGTTAGGCGGGGAGTAGTGGGTGGGCACTGCAAGTATTGTGTACATCTCTCAATCGAATCCATTGTTTCTTTCTGCAGCTACAAGAAGTGGGTGTCGCTGTCCAGTTCGCTGCGACCTCCACTCGTCGAGTCTTTAGTTCCCGAGAGCGGCAAAGTGACCTCTGCAGTCCAGCTCCAGTCTCATCCCAGCGACACGCAGTCCCGGCGTCTGGCACAGGCCGCGCGTGCGTCATCGTCTTCATCCGGGCAACCGACAGCGCCTCCTGGCGAAACGCCGATGAATTATCAAACCGCTGGACTTGAGTTTTCTCCTCAGCGATTGAAGCAAATGGAGGAATCCTTGCTGCCGGAAATGACACCGATTCCCGGAACTGAGCTTCGGTTCACGGACGTCCCGCAGAAAGCGTATCCCCAGGGGGCGACTCCGGACGAAATCACGCGCTGCAATCTGGATCACAGCCACGTGCTGGAGACCATCCTCTCCTCCCGTTACCAGGACAACGCCCTGGATCTCCTGGGCGAACTCCAGTGCGCCTTCATCTGCTTCCTGATTGGCCAGGTGTTTGAGGGCTTCGAGCAGTGGAAGCGGCTGGTGCGTCTGTTGTGCTCGTGCGACGCGGCGCTGTCCAGCCACCCGCAGCTCTTCCTCCAGTTCATCACCCTCATGCACTTCCAGGTTCGCGAAATCCCGGAGGATTTCTTCGTCGACATCGTCTCTAGCGAGGACAACTTCCTCGTCTCCGTCCTGCGCGGGTTCTTCGCCAACCTGCGCGCGCACGCGACCTTGGACCCCGCCCTTCGGGATAGAGGACTCAAGTTCAAGGACAACTTGGAACGGAAGTTCCGCTGGGACTTGAGTGCGGAGCCCGAGGACGAGGCGCCCGTGGTGGTCGAGTGACGCTCAGCGGTCACAAGCGACAAGACTTCCACTCCACCCAGGGCTCAGTGACCACGTGGCCCAGTCGATGGCGTGTTCGTACTATGGTCGGGTGTGCTCTGCTGAGCCAGTAATAGGGGCCGGTGCGTGGTTCCAATCCCACCTGTGCAAATATCCATGAAGGGTTACCCCGTGGCTCAGTCAGTAGCGCGCTCTACCATTGTGGAGTGTGTTTTTTATCTTTGAATGTGCTGTACATTATAGTCGGGTATGTTTAATGCGTCGTGTCCATTGCCGGACTACTGTATCACGGAGCAGCGAGCGTCAACCAATAATAAACACATCGAGACGATTAGATTTGTTATTATACATTGTGTTCAACTTTCTGATGTGTTCAGCATTCATCGCTGAAAACGCGTTAGGTATTTCAGTCTAATATGGAATGAATATTATTGTAAGTACCTGTCACGGGTGTTTGTTCCGTACGCGCGCGCTCACGGCAAACGCTCGCGTGACGTATAAACCATATTGAACGCAAGCAGTTCCTTCCCACAATGCATCACGGCGTTGCTGCGGGCTATCTCATTGACAAAGTAAGATATATATAGTAGCGTACACTAAAATTGTGTAACAAAAATTGTTTTATTGGTAACTATAGGATATTTACGGGTTATCGCCACTTACTCAATAATAGCGGCCATCCATATTTTAATGTGATAATGCGGGATTGCTTTTTAGTGCTTTTTCTGTATAACTTTTATTTGCCACCAGTATATGACCTTAGACTTTACCACTGACCGATCGCAATACAGCACGCAGGGCCGCCCCGATTTTTCAGTGAGCCCCGCTGTGGTCAGGTCTGTGTGGTCGCAGAATAAAGATCCCAGGTCCTTCTTTGCAAAAGAGTAGGGGGTTACCCCGGGGACATGGCTCAGTTCTTCCCTACCTTCTGCAATTGATGCGGTATGACCAGGATTGGTTAAAGCGTCCTGAATATACAACAAACCAATGAAACGCTACCCAGCCCCCACGTAACCTACCTGTTATGACTTGAAAGGTAGCGCGTTCACTATCAAGATAATCCGTTGGGAATTTCCAAATTATTGGAACATCAGGTCCGCCAAATAATTTTTAATTTAAATTGTAAATACAAATACTGTCTTAACGCTAATCCCTCGATTCGTGCCGCCATTTATAAACATTTAATTAATAATATGACGAATTTGTGAATCCCGACGCTTCGAACCATGGGGCGCTACCAACTGAGCTTTGGTGGCTCAGCGCTGTGCTTAGAATGGTCTTTGGATTCACTACTATGCTTCCAGAAGCATTATGGAATGTATAAAATAGAATACACAAGTTTAAATCGTTATGTGTAATTTTTCTTAGCTGAGATTGAAGTGGGGGAAAAAAAAGAAGAGATTGAAGTGATAATATAGTCCAGAACAACGTTCAGAAGATAGGTGCATGGAGAGTTCGGTTATATATATAAATATGCACGACACTATAAAAGGTTCTGGTGCGACCGTCTATTTGATTGTCTATTCCAACGGTTCTGGCGCGACCACTTTTCAGCGGTTTTGAGTGCCAAATCGTTATTACACGGTAATTACAAGACACAATTTGTATTTTACAATGACGAACATTTATTTGTCTTTACAACTGTCTTGAGGAGAATAAATAATTCCCCGGCATACATCAGATGGGATTCACAGCAATCAAACCGAATGGTTGCAAGTAATAAAAATACAACTACACACTGGTATTGTAAAAACACGCACTGCGCATTTTGTCCCATGCGCGAAAGATTTTTTGTGAAGTCTTTTTCCCTTGAAGGATTTAATACATTACCTTATGTAAATTCATGGGTACTCCGGTTATCAGGAGAGAACAATTGACCATTACAGTCTCCATTACAGCTGCTGCCTAACACAGTGAGCTCCAGTCACTGACGCCTCCGAACACTGAGTCTTAGATATACTTGTGAGTGCAAAACACGCTGGGTACTTCACTATAAGAACTGTTTTATACTTCGTGTCTAATCAAATACAACGTTTAAAGTAAGAGGGGAAAAAAATAAAAAATCAGAGATAAAAGCGACAGATACATGGCACGTAATGTGTATTTCCGGCGGTTGTCAATTTCAAAGAAAACTCTAAAACTAACCGCTTGTCATGTCAAGGCCATTAAATCACCCCTCAACAGATTCTGAACTCGGCCAGTCATTTGGATATTCCCATGGATACAGAACTTCAAATATTCCACAAGTCGCCCCCCCTACAGCTCCCGCAAGACTGACCCCCCCCCCTAGAGTTCCCGCAAGACTGACGCCCCCACTCCACCCCCCTAGAGCTCCCGCAAGACTGACGCCCCCACTCCACCCCCAAAGAGCTCCCGCAAGACTGACGCCCCCACTCCACCCCCATAGAGCTCCCGCAAGACTTGACTGTTGTCAGCGACGGCACGCCACTGGACTTCCAATTACAGCAAATGTAAACATTTCACCATACGAGATCTGTGGACGAGACTCTTTACGTTGTTCGAAGGATCCACAATCCAGAGATGGGTTATTAATTAGACCCGTTGAGGCTCGGATACACGCGGCCCTTTACATTTGATATCAACAAACTAAGGTGACTTCAACGCTGTCATTAGGGTGATGGATGACTTCATCGCTGTCATTATCTGACAGGTGACTTCAACGCGGTCATTATCTGACAGGTGACTTCAACGCTGTCATTAATCCTGACAGGTGACATCAACGCCGTCAGTAAACTAACCGGCGACTTTAACGCCGTCGCGCGTCCGGTGACTCGTTCACGTGGTGGTGCGGGTCACAGGTCGGGATTTCAGGGGAAGGGCCGCGGTCCGCGCGACCACCTGGGTCCCCCCATACCCGGGGGACCCCCACGACCCCGGGGTCCGCCGCCTCGCATCATGGGTCCCGGGGGCGGGCGGGGGCCGCCTCGCGGGCCGCCCATGAACCTCGGCGGGGGTGGGTGCCTGGGTCCGCCAGGACCCCCCATACCGCCCCTGGGGTTGAAGCCCCCCGGGGGTCCTCCGCGTGGGCCGCCGAAGCCGCCACCCCGGTGACCGCCGGGGCCCCCGGGCCCACCGGGCCCACCAGGGCCGCCGGGTCCCCCTCGTCCCCGGGGCATGAACCCCCCGCGGGGCGCCCCGCGCAGGCTGCCCCCTAGACCACTGCTCCCAGGGCCGCTGCCCATGCCACCCCCCGGGCCGCCCATGTGAGGCCCCCGGGCCATGTCGCCTTTGTCCATCTCCTCAATCCTCATGTCCGAGTCCTCCCCTCTCCCTGGCACCTCCCCTAGCAACCCAGGCTTCTGAGTCGGGTCGCCAAGGAGACTCGGGGGCTTGTTGACCGAGACGCCATTCGGCGGGAAATTTCCCAGCAGAGATTCCGGTTTGGACGCGTCGTCGTCGTTCGGCTCTTCCGACATCCCCCCTCCGTTGCCGACTCCGAGCAGACTCGCAGAAGCCAAGACGCCGCCGCCGCCGATGGATGTGCCGCCAGGTGGCGACGAGAATCCCAGGCCGGGACCGGGGAAGGCCCCCAGGAGGCCGTCTCCACCGCTAGAGGGCGGTGTTTCCGACTCGGACTTCGGCGTCTCCTCGCTAGCGTCCCCCCAGCGTGACTTCCGGGGGCGTTCCTCCTTGTTGCGGCCGTTGTTCCGGTCCTGCGCGCGGCTGTCGTCTCTGCCGCGTGACCTGTCGCCGCCAGAGTGGTCCTCGCGCCCTGGCCGTTGGTCCCGGTCACGTGACGACTCGGAGCGCTCATCTCGCCGAGAGGTGGAGCGACTGTCGCGGTCTCCCATCCGGCCGCCGCCGTCATCTCTCCGGGAGCCGCGGTCGCCATAGCTACCGTCCCGGCCGTAGGATCCGTAATCCGAGGACCTCCCGCCGCCACCAGACTCGTCCCGCCCCTGGCGGCCGCTGCTGTCACCTCTCCCGCGCTCCCGCTCCCCGCTCCCGCCACTTCCACCTCCGGAGCTGTACTGCCCCTGAGCGCGGTCTCCATAGTTACCGCGCCCGAAGTGTGGCGCCGGACCATCATCCTTCCGGGACTCCTGCGATTTCTGGCCGAACTGACCTTGACCTCTGTCCTGCTGCTGGTTCTGGCCGTAGCGGCCTTGCTGCTGGGAGCCGCCGTACTGCGCGCGGCCCTGTCCGTACTGGCCGGAAGCGGAGGAGTCCGCCTCGGCGCCGCCGAACGACTGCTGCCCTCTCGCGGACCCCGAGGAGGCGTCCTGCTTGTCGCCGTCCCGGGACCGCGCCCCGCCGAACGGCTGCTGCGCGCCGCCGTAACCACTGCTCCCGAAGTCAGAGGCCCCGGCCCGCGAGTCGGATCCCGAACGACCCCAGCTGGACCCGAGATCGTCAGTGTCCTTCTTATCGTCTCCACGACGACCGCCGCGGTTCCAGCTTCCGCCGCCCCGGCCGTCGTTGTTGCCATAGAAACCGTCGCGTCCTTGCGAGGATCCGGAGTCGCGGTGAGCGTAGTCATAGACGCGGCCAGAGTCCTTACCCCCCTTGTCTTGATAACCGGATCCGGCGCCGGAGCCGCCCCAGGGCGCGCGTCGGTCGGTGTCCTTAGCTCCCTCCGTGGACGACCCTCCCCGGGCTCCGGACGAGCCCCCGCTGTCGCCATAGCGACCGGCAGTGTCGCGGCGGGCGGCGCCGCCGGCGTCCCGCCCTCCCTGTCCGTAGGGGGAGGCGCCGTCGCTCTGACCCCGCGCGCTGGCGTCCTGCCCACCCGCCCAGGCGGAGGACGAGGAGCCGCCGGCCGCCAAGCCCACCCGCCCGGCCATGGCATCCTGGAGACCCCGGCGGTCGGCGGCCCGGGCGGCGTCACCCTGGGCGACGGCCTGGGCCGCCTGCCACCACGCCGCCGCTCCCCCGGTCAGCTTAGCCTGCTGCTCGGGGATCCCCGCCGAGAGGGTCGCGGGGGTGAGGCCCCCGAGGGCGCCGGCCGACACCTGGGCCGCCATGGGGGGCAGCCCCGGGGGCGGAGGGGGCTGCGAAGCCCACATACCCAGCCCGAGTGCCGAGAGGGCATGGGGCTGAGCCACCTGACCCCCGCCGTACAGCCCCGCGGGGAGGCCCGCGTGGGCAGCCAGCCCGCCGTGGGCAGACAGCCCCCCGTGGGCCGCCAGCCCCCCGTGGGCCGCCAGCCCCCCGTGGGCCGCCAGCCCCCCATGGGCAGCCAGCCCCCCGTGTGCAGCGAGCCCCGCGTGGGCAGACAACCCCGCCCCGCCCAGCGACACCACCGCCGGGTACCCCTCCGCTGTGGCGCCCCCTACCGCCGCGCCGCCGTACAGCCCCAGCCCTGGCTCGACCTTGACCTGCCCCGCCCAGGCCACCTGGGCCGGGTCCCCCGCCGTGACCCCGTCGACGACCCCGCCCAGGCCGTCGTACCCGGCCATGGGCTGGCCACCGTACACCCCCCGGTAGCCCTTGAAGGCGGCGCCCGGGGCCTCCCCGCCCTGCCCGCCCGCCTGTTGCTCGTCGTACTCCTGCTTGAGCAGGTCCAGCGCGCTCTTCCCGTCCGTCTTCAGGCGCTTCTCGGGGGGACCCCCGTACTGACCCCCCCGGCCCGCCTCCACAGAGTCCCGCCCACCGGGGTACCCACCCCGCCCCAGCGAGTTCTGCAACAACAAACATCAATTTTGTTCGTGACCACAGACTACAATTATAAGATACGTGTTAACTAAAGATTGGTTGATATCTCCAGGTTCCATGGCATACTTAAGCGCCAAAAAATTGGCAAAAAGTAACCCGGGCTAGTTTACTTCTATGTGCTTGCTTGTGTTATGAATAAAATCTTAAAAAGTTAATACTCCCTTTCCTGCTGTAAAGTCAAAATTACATTGTAGAACGCGCTAACCAGAAATATAATATTGAGATACGTGACTCCAATTGCTGAAACAAACAATCCTTTACAAAGTGTCGTCTTTGGCCGTTATAATATTAGTTCCCAGAACAGGTAATTAAATTCCTAATTCCTAAATGATTGCCCGCCCCCCCCCCCCCCAGATGGGGGTGTTTGCAGTGGCCCACCTGTTTGAACTTGGGGTCGTGTCGGACGACCTGGTCTGAGCGAGGTCGCTTGTCCAACCCCTCCTTGTTATACCTGGCGGAGAACAGACTCAACGTCAGTAACACAAACAGACTCACAGAGAATGACAAGTTGATCATAATCGATGGGAAGAACATGAACAGACACTGTGAGAGACACAGCGAGAACTGTGTCATGAAATAGTCTGTCTCGTCGAACTTGTTGGCATTATCTATGTACCATGGGCCTGAGGCCAAGAAGTACAATAAAAAGTTTGGGTCAATATTATTATTGTGTTGATAATAATCGATGGAAATAACACAAACAGACACTATGAAAGACACACAGAGAATAACATGTTGATCATAATCGACGGAAAGAACACAAAAAGACAGAGAATAACATGTTGATCATAATCGACGGAAATAACACAAAAAGACAGAGAATAACATGTTGATCATAATCGACGGAAAGAACACAAACAGACAGAGAATAACATGTTGATCATAATCGACGGAAAGAACACAAAAAGATAGAGAATAACATGTTGATCATAATCGACGGAAAGAACACAAAAAGACAGAGAATAACATGTTGATCATAATCGATGGAAATAACACAAAAAGACAGAGAATAACATGTTGATCATAATCGACGGAAAGAACACAAAAAGACAGAGAATAACATGTTGATCATAATCGACAGAAAGAACACAAAAAGACAGAGAATAACATGTTGATCATAATCGACGGAAAGAACACAAAAAGACAGAGAATAACATGTTGATCATAATCGACGGAAAGAACACAAAAATACAGAGAATAACATGTTGATCATAATCGACGGAAAGAACACAAAAAGATAGAGAATAACATGTTGATCATAATCGACGGAAAGAACACAAAAAGACAGAGAATAACATGTTGATCATAATCGATGGAAATAACACAAAAAGACAGAGAATAACATGTTGATCATAATCGACGGAAAGAACACAAAAAGACAGAGAATAACACGTTGATCATAATCGACGGAAAGAACACAAAAAGACAGAGAATAACATGTTGATCATAATCGACGGAAAGAACACAAAAAGATAGAGAATAACATGTTGATCATAATCGACGGAAAGAACACAAAAAGATAGAGAATAACATGTTGATCATAATCGACGGAAAGAACACAAAAAGACAGAGAATAACATGTTGATCATAATCGACGGAAAGAACACAAAAAGACAGAGAATAACATGTTGATCATAATCGACGGAAAGAACACAAAAAGACAGAGAATAACATGTTGATCATAATCGACGGAAAGAACACAAAAAGATAGAGAATAACATGTTGATCATAATCGACGGAAAGAACACAAAAAGATAGAGAATAACATGTTGATCATAATCGACGGAAAGAACACAAAAAGACAGAGAATAACATGTTGATCATAATCGACGGAAAGAACACAAAAAGACAGAGAATAACATGTTGATCATAATCGACGGAAAGAACACAAAAAGACAGAGAATAACATGTTGATCATAATCGATGGAAATAACACAAAAAGACAGAGAATAACATGTTGATCATAATCGACGGAAAGAACACAAAAAGACAGAGAATAACATGTTGATCATAATCGACGGAAAGAACACAAAAAGACAGAGAATAACATGTTGATCATAATCGACGGAAAGAACACAAAAAGACAGAGAATAACATGTTGATCATAATCGACGGAAAGAACACAAAAAGACAGAGAATAACATGTTGATCATAATCGACGGAAAGAACACAAAAAGACAGAGAATAACATGTTGATCATAATCGACGGAAAGAACACAAAAAGACAGAGAATAACATGTTGATCATAATCGATGGAAATAACACAAAAAGACAGAATAACATGTTGATCATAATCGACGGAAAGAACACAAAAGGACAGAGAATAACATGTTGATCATAATCGACGGAAAGAACACAAAAAGACAGAGAATAACATGTTGATCATAATCGACGGAAAGAACACAAAAGGACAGAGAATAACATGTTGATCATAATCGACGGAAAGAACACAAAAAGACAGAGAATAACATGTTGATCATAATCGATGGAAATAACACAAAAAGACAGAATAACATGTTGATCATAATCGACGGAAAGAACACAAAAGGACAGAGAATAACATGTTGATCATAATCGACGGAAAGAACACAAAAGGACAGAGAATAACATGTTGATCATAATCGACGGAAAGAACACAAAAAGACAGAGAATAACATGTTGATCATAATCGATGGAAATAACACAAAAAGACAGAGAATAACATGTTGATCATAATCGACGGAAAGAACACAAAAGGACAGAGAATAACATGTTGATCATAATCGACGGAAAGAACACAAAAAGACAGAGAATAACATGTTGATCATAATCGATGGAAATAACACAAAAAGACAGAATAACATGTTGATCATAATCGACGGAAAGAACACAAAAAGACAGAGAATAACATGTTGATCATAATCGATGGAAATAACACAAAAAGACAGAGAATAACATGTTGATCATAATCGACAGAAAGAACACGACACCGCGAGAGACCAGAAGACTTACACTTCGACCAGGGCCTGAGTGTCGTCTCGCTCGTGCTCGATCCAGATGATCTCATCCACGAAGGGATCGTCTTCCTGGGGCAGCGAGAAGTTGGCCTTCATCTCCAACACGGCCTCCTCCGGAACGAACTTGCCTGGATCAACACACAACAAGTTTGATGTAGACAATTTGAAAACTGCTCCATTAGGTTACATTCATAAATCAGTGCGGTCAAACGAAATGTATGTACAACGGAATGCGGAATAAATAATGCGTTAATTTATTTTGAATTGTTATTAATATATTATTATTACTATTGCTAATTCTAGAATAATGTTGCTGTTCCCTGAAAAAAACCCAATGAAACTTGAATAAGACCATGGCAACACGTGCTAACCACCAGGCCGTAAGGTATGTAAGTGACGTCACAGACAGCGCGCGCTCACCTTTAGAAACAACCATTTTGGGTACAACGCGTCAGCGGGTCCCTATACTTTACCAAGGGCCTCAAACTAGACTCACGGATGTTTTGGATATAAATGCCCTGTTAGAGTTGAAAACCATGTGGAGTAAATGTTTGGGGCTGTACCTCCATACCATACTAGTTTTAAATCGAACGACGCTTTTTTTTTTTGTGCGTTTCACGCAATTACAAAGAGCTCCCCATGTTATGTATATGGGGCGGTGAAGTGTCATGTACCCAAAACCGGATTCGCTGGAGGTGAACGCGCGCTGTCTGTAACGTCACTTACAGACCCTATTCGGGCCCGGCCCAAATTACTCTCCCCGGGTCCCAATGAACGTGAATTATCACATATCTTTTATACCACCGTTGCGTTGTAACACGCAGTGGTTTGTATTTCCTAGAACCGCCTGAGCATGCTAAGGCGTTTCTGTAAGTTGCTAAACCGCAGGAATCCGGCATATGTCTTCCGCATGAACAGGCAACGGCGGTTCTACGGCAGTCCGTCCGCGGCCCTACCGGGGCCCGCAACTGCACCTCGCATGAACACGCACCGGCGGTTCTACGGCAGTCAGTCAACGGCCCTACCGGGGCCCGCAACTGCACCTCGCATGAACACGCATCGGCGGTTCTACGGCAGTCAGTCAACGGCCCTACCGGGGCCCGCAACTGCACCTCGCATGAACACGCATCGGCGGTTCTACGGCAGTCAGTCAACGGCCCTACCGGGGCTAGCAACAATTGCACCTCGCATGAACACGCACCGGCGGTTCTACGGCAGTCCGTCCGCGGCCCTACCGGGGCCCGCAACTGCACCTCGCATGAACACGCATCGGCGGTTCTACGGCAGTCCGTCCGCGGCCCTACCGGGGCCCGCAACTGCACCTCGCATGAACACGCATCGGCGGTTCTACGGCAGTCCGTCCGCGGCCCTCCCGGAGCCCGCAACTGCACCTCGCATGAACACGCACCGGCGGTTCTACGGCAGTCAGTCAACGGCCCTACCGGGGCCCGCAACTGCACCTCGCATGAACACGCACCGGCGGTTCTACGGCAGTCAGTCAACGGCCCTACCGGGGCCCGCAACTGCACCTCGCATGAACACGCACCGGCGGTTCTACGGCAGTCAGTCAACGGCCCTACCGGGGCCCGCAACTGCACCTCGCATGAACACACACCGGCGGTTCTACGGCAGTCCGTCCGCGGCCCCAGCGGGGCCCGCAACTGCACCTCGCATGAACACGCACCGGCGGTTCTACTGCAGTCCGTCAGCCGGCTTCCCGGGGCCGGCAACTGCACCTCGCATGAACACGCACCGGCGGTTCTACGGCAGTCCGTCAGCCGGCTTCCCGGGGCCGGCAACTGCACCTCGCATGAACACGCACGGGCGGTTCTACGGCAGTCAGTCAACGGCCCTACCGGGGCTAGCAACAACTGCACCTCGCATGAACACGCACCGGCGGTTCTACGGCAGCCCGTCCGCGGCCCTCCCGGGGCCCGCAACTGCACCTCGCATGAACACGCATCGGCGGTTCTACGGCAGTCCGTCCGCGGCCCTCCCGGAGCCCGCAACTGCACACCGCATGAACACGCACCGGCGGTTCTACGGCAGTCTAGGTCTGGCGGGTGAAAGGCTATTGGGTATCAGTCCTACCGTCCTCGTAGGTCCTCTTCCACTCGCGTCGCTTGAGCTCCACGTCTGATGGCTGGATGATGGCGCAGATACGCCTCAGCCCCTGGAAGTGGCGCATCTTACGCTTGCGAGCCGAGGCGTAGACGTTGGTCTGGTCCAGGATATAGTTCCGGCGCCGCTTGCTCCCTGAAGCCAGCGGAGGAATACATAGTGGGTAATGAAAAAAAATTATATGCAATAATGAGTTATTATACATATTGTTTTAGGCCGCTTTTGTGCACGTGAAGGTTAGTTATATTGGGCCAAGACATCTCCCGGCACAAGGACACGGGGTAATGTGAAGCCTGTATCAGATCCCAGGTCACCCTGGTTATCAACTCAGCCAAAGTCTCCCATGGGTGTGAAGCCGAGGAATACACGGAGTTATTATTTTCCGCGGTTTGACACGGCATAAAATAACTAATCACGGAGTAGGAGTCTGTCGATGGGTCGATAAATATAGAACGAGAGGATAACATCATGCAAGCACACACCTCCACTGCGAACCTCTCGTGACAGCCTCAACTGAGCACCTCTAGTGACCACTGCTAGTGACCACTTCCAATTACAGGGCCACCCACCTATAGTGAAGAGCTGGCTGAGGCAGTGACCACCCACCTTCACTGACCACCCACCCCCAGTGACCACCCACCTTCAGTGACCACCCACCCCCAGTGACCACCCACCTCCAGTGACCGCCAACCTATAGTGACCACCCACCTATAGTGACCACCCACCTCCAGTGACCACCCAACTATAGTGACCACTCACCTACAGTGATCACCCACCCATAGTGACCCCCCACCTCCAGTGACCACCCACCTCCAGTGACCACCCACCTACAGTGACCACCCACCCATAGTGACCACTCACTTACAGTGACCACCCACCTAGTGATCACCCACCCATAGTGACCACCCACCTATAGTGACCACCCACCTATAGTGAAGAGCTTATTGAGGCAGTTGGTCGCCTTCTGGATCAACACGTCCCAGCGGCCGTGGTAGTTTTTCTTGCGCGGCAGTCCGTTGACCTTCATCTTGTCAATCAGGGTGTCCGTGCCAATGATGTTGAACCGCTTCTCCGGGTGTTTCTTCTGCATGTTGAGGCCCCAGGTCGTCTTGCCGGCCCCGGGCAGACCCACGATCATTATCATCTGCCAAGGTCAAGGGTCAAGACGGTCAAGGTCAAATGTCAAGGTAAACTTTGATGTCTTCATCAATCAAGGGTTATATCGCTTCATATGCAAAATTCGCTTGAGATGAACTAACAGATAAATATGAATTACTATCCATGAGAGCCATATATATATAAGTTATGCATATATATGTATACAATTTATATATATATATATCTACCAGAAAATGTGTATAAACGGATGTGAAATTTTGAAGGTTCTCATATATGCAGTGTGTTCCTTGGTGTTCATATCGCTACCATGGCTGGTAATCCTCGCAAACGACCACAAAATGAGTTGCAACGAGAATGACGGAATACCTTAATTCATAAGCCATGATGACAGGCACACTGCTAGAGTGTAAGACAAAGAGATCGATAATAACACTAACCGTTACTATTTGGCAAGTTTCGCTAATGAGACCACCCAGCTATTGAGACCACTTTTGCTCAGACCCTCTTAATAGCGGGGTTCCACTGTATATAAAGCCGTTCGTTATTTTTAAAGTCATTCGGCACGGCGCGGGAACGGAGGCTAATGGCGCAGGATACAGGCAAAGGGGCAACTCACAGTGTAGTACGCAGAGCCGGAGATGCCCGGGTGGCAGGGATAAAGGGGTACATACAGGGGTACAGAGGTACAGGGGCACAGGGGTACAGGGGTACAGGGGTACAGAGGTACAGGGGTACAGAGGTACAGGGATACAGGGGTACATACAGGGGTACAGGGGTACAGAGGTACAGGGGTACAGAGGTACAGGGGTACAAGGGTACATACAGGGGCACAGGGGTACAGGGGTACAGAGGTACAGGGGTACAGGGGTACATACAGGGGTACAGGGGTACAGGGGTACAGGGGTACAGGGGTACAGAGGTACAGGGGTACAAGGGTACATACAGGGGCACAGGGGTACAGGGGTACAGAGGTACAGGGGTACAGGGGTACATACAGGGGTACAGGGGTACAGGGGTACAGGGGTACAGGGGTACAGGGGTACATACAGGGGTACAGGGGTACAGGGGTACAGGGGTACAGGGGTACAGGGGTACAGGGATAAAGGGGTACATACAGGGGTACAGGGGTACAGAGGTACAGGGGTACAGGGGTACAGGGGTACAGGGGTACATACAGGGGTACAGGGGTACAGGGGTACAGGGGTACAGGGGTACATACAGGGGTACAGGGGTACAGGGGTACAGGGGTACAGGGGTACATACAGGGGTACAGGGGTACATACAGGGGTACATACAGGGGTACAGGGGTACATACAGGGGTACAGGGGTACATACAGGGGTACAGGGGTACATACAGGGGTACAGGGGTACATACAGGGGTACAGGGGTACATACAGGGGTACATACAGGGGTACAGGGGTACATACAGGGGTACATACAGGGGCACAGGGGTACCTACAGGGGTACAGGGGTACAGGGGTACATACAGGGGTACATACAGGGGTACATACAGGGGCACAGGGGTACCTACAGGGGTACAGGGGTACAGGGGTACATACAGGGGTACAGGGGTACATACAGGGGTACATACAGGGGTACATACAGGGGTACAGGGGTACATACAGGGGTACAGGGGTACAGGGGTACAGAGGTACAGGGGTACAGGGGTACAGGGGTACAGGGGTACATACAGGGGTACAGGGGTACAGGGGTACAGGGGTACAGGGGTACAGGGATAAAGGGGTACATACAGGGGTACAGGGGTACAGAGGTACAGGGGTACAGGGGTACAGGGGTACAGGGGTACATACAGGGGTACAGGGGTACAGGGGTACAGGGGTACAGGGGTACAGGGATAAAGGGGTACATACAGGGGTACAGGGGTACAGAGGTACAGGGGTACAGGGGTACAGGGGTACAGGGGTACATACAGGGGTACAGGGGTACAGGGGTACAGGGGTACATACAGGGGTACAGGGGTACAGGGGTACAGGGGTACAGGGGTACATACAGGGGCACAGGGGTACATACAGGGGTACAGGGGTACATACAGGGGTACAGGGGTACATACAGGGGTACAGGGGTACAGGGGTACAGGGGTACATACAGGGGTACAGGGGTACATACAGGGGTACAGGGGTACATACAGGGGTACAGGGGTACATACAGGGGTACAGGGGTACATACAGGGGTACATACAGGGGCACAGGGGTACCTACAGGGGTACAGGGGTACAGGGGTACATACAGGGGTACAGGGGTACATACAGGGGTACAGGGGTACATACAGGGGTACAGGGGTACATACAGGGGTACATACAGGGGTACAGGGGTACATACAGGGGTACATACAGGGGCACAGGGGTACCTACAGGGGTACAGGGGTACAGGGGTACATACAGGGGTACATACAGGGGCACAGGGGTACCTACAGGGGTACAGGGGTACAGGGGTACATACAGGGGTACATACAGGGGTACAGGGGTACATACAGGGGTACATACAGGGGTACAGGGGTACATACAGGGGTACAGGGGTACATACAGGGGTACAGGGGTACATACAGGGGTACAGGGGTACATACAGGGGTACAGGGGTACATACAGGGGTACAGGGGTACATACAGGGGTACATACAGGGGTACAGGGGTACATACAGGGGTACATACAGGGGCACAGGGGTACCTACAGGGGTACAGGGGTACAGGGGTACATACAGGGGTACATACAGGGGCACAGGGGTACCTACAGGGGTACAGGGGTACAGGGGTACATACAGGGGTACATACAGGGGTACAGGGGTACATACAGGGGTACATACAGGGGTACATACAGGGGTACAGGGGTACATACAGGGGTACAGGGGTACAGGGGTACAGGGGTACAGGGGTACAGGGGTACAGGGGTACAGGGGTACAGGGGTACAGAGGTACAGGGGTACAGGGGTACATACAGGGGTACAGGGGTACAGGGGTACAGGGGTACAGGGGTACATACAGGGGCAGAGGGGTACAGGGATACAGGGGTACAGGGGTACATACAGGGGTACAGGGGTACAGAGGTACAGGGGCACAGGGGTACAGGGGTACAGGGGTACAGGGGTACAGAGGTACAGGGGCACAGGGGTACAGGGGTACATACAGGGGTACAGGGGTACAGGGGTACAGGGGTACAGGGGTACAGGGGTACAGGGGTACATACAGGGGTACAGGGGTACAGGGGTACAGGGGTACAGAGGTACAGGGGCACAGGGGTACAGGGGTACAGGGGTACAGGGGTACAGGGGTACAGGGGTACAGGGGTACAGAGGTACAGGGGCACAGGGGTACAGGGGTACATACAGGGGTACAGGGGTACAGGGGTACAGGGGTACAGGGGTACATACAGGGGTACAGGGGTACAGGGGTACAGGGGTACATACAGGGGTACAGGGGTACAGGGGTACAGGGGTACATACAGGGGTACATACAGGGGTACATACAGGGGTACAGGGGTACAGGGGTACAGGGGTACAGGGGTACAGGGGTACATACAGGGGTACAGGGGTACAGGGGTACAGGGGTACAGGGGTACATACAGGGGTACAGGGGTACAGGGGTACAGGGGTACATACAGGGGTACATACAGGGGTACATACAGGGGTACATACAGGGGTACAGGGGTACAGGGGTACAGGGGTACATACAGGGGCACAGGGGTACAGGGGTACAGGGGTACAGGGGTACATACAGGGGTACAGGGGTACAGGGGTACAGGGGTACAGGGGTACATACAGGGGTACAGGGGTACAGGGGTACATACAGGGGTACATACAGGGGTACATACAGGGGTACAGGGGTACAGGGGTACAGGGGTACAGGGGTACATACAGGGGTACAGGGGTACAGGGGTACAGGGGTACAGGGGTACATACAGGGGCACAGGGGTACAGAGGTACAGGGGTACAGGGGTACAGGGGTACATACAGGGGCACAGGGGTACAGAGGTACAGGGGTACAGGGGTACAGGGGTACATACAGGGGCACAGGGGTACAGAGGTACAGGGGTACAGGGGTACAGGGGTACAGGGGTACAGGGGTACAGAGGTACAGGGGTACAGGGGTACATACAGGGGTACAGGGGTACAGGGGTACAGGGGTACAGGGGTACATACAGGGGCAGAGGGGTACAGGGATACAGGGGTACAGGGGTACATACAGGGGTACAGGGGTACAGAGGTACAGGGGCACAGGGGTACAGGGGTACAGGGGTACAGGGGTACAGAGGTACAGGGGCACAGGGGTACAGGGGTACATACAGGGGTACAGGGGTACAGGGGTACAGGGGTACAGGGGTACAGGGGTACATACAGGGGTACAGGGGTACAGGGGTACAGGGGCACAGGGGTACAGGGGTACAGGGGTACAGGGGTACAGGGGTACAGGGGTACAGGGGTACAGAGGTACAGGGGCACAGGGGTACAGGGGTACATACAGGGGTACAGGGGTACAGGGGTACAGGGGTACAGGGGTACAGAGGTACAGGGGCACAGGGGTACAGGGGTACAGGGGTACAGGGGTACATACAGGGGTACAGGGGTACATACAGGGGTACATACAGGGGTACAGAGGTACAGGGGTACATACAGGGGTACATACAGGGGCACAGGGGTACAGGGGTACATACAGGGGTACATACAGGGGTACAGGGGTACATACAGGGGTACAGGGGTACATACAGGGGTACAGGGGTACATACAGGGGTACATACAGGGGTACAGGGGTACATACAGGAGTACAGGGGTACATACAGGGGTACAAGGGTACATACAGGGGTACAGGGGTACATACAGGGGTACAGGGGTACAAACAGGGGAACAGGGGTACATACAGGGGTACATACAGGGGTACAGGGGTACATACAGGGGTACAGGGGTACATACAGGGGTACAGACAGGGGTACAGGGGTACACTGACCTCGCAGTCGGCCTTGGTGGCGGGGCAGACCATGCCGCGGACCCGCTTGTCCAGGCTGACCTGGTCGACGAAGGTGAAGCCTGGAGGCGGCGGGAACCAGGCTTCCCGCTGGCCAAAGTTACACTCGAACCTGAAACACGCCGAGAAACCCACCGTGAAACGCGCGTCATGCAAACGACCTCAACAAAATGGTAAAAAATATTTAATTGCGGCGTATCACCAATTTTAAGCATTAAACCGGTATCTTGCGCGCGCACGAGGTTTTCCGCTACATAAATGGGAAATGAAATGTGTTTTAGCCCTTAATAGTGAATAAAAATGGCTAAACTAGGCCAAGAAGCTTGCTGGGTGAAGGATAAATGAATGCACACAGTTGTGACCGTTGTGCGAACCACTGGGTTAGAAGAAATCATGTATGAACTACAATGTAAAACAATAATTTATTGCGTAGATATGAAAAATGAAAGACATAATCTCCTGAGCAATAGTCCCTTATTTTGGTCGTATACTCGCCCAAGTACATATTAAGAGTTCCATATTATATTCAACTCAATAATACGGTACTTCCCTGTTGTCGGACTCCCTCCCTTACCTGCAGTTCTTGCTGAGGACGTGCGGGAAGACCGCCTTGTCCCTGACGCCCACTTTGTGCCCGTGTAGCGGGGTGGCCACGCCCAGC
Organism: Arenicola marina; assembly: GCA_964019135.1. Lineage (NCBI taxonomy): Eukaryota > Metazoa > Annelida > Polychaeta > Arenicolidae > Arenicola > Arenicola marina. The sequence goes on along the minus strand of OZ025250.1, from coordinate 18,129,205 downwards.
CAGGCGCCGTTCTTCATATAAGACACGGTCGGCGGCCTGGCGTCGAGATCCAGGAGCGCCATGATGACGTCACCCTTGCCGAAAGTCTCGCCGTAGGTCGTGAACTTGCAGCTGGTGGAGAACTTACCGGTGCCGCCGTAACCCCACGAGTTGGGCTCCTCGCCTGCGCGGATGGACGGAAGAAGAGAACGGATGAATATACGAGGACGCCGTGGTGGTTTTTGTCAACTGGTTGGTGATTGGAGGACAGAGGCGAGGTCGGTAGAGCGAGGGAACACGGTGTGTGGGATATAGGCGAGTAGATGTTGTGCTGGTGTTTTTTTTTTCCGTTTGGACTATTCTTTATATATTACATATTTTTGTCTATATATTTGCATATATATATATAAAGAAATATATATATATTTATATATACCCTGTGACATATTCCCCGAGAGAACCACAGCATAGAGAAGAGTGGCCTCATTCAGTATTTTTCGTGTCTTGAAGCGCCATATATGGGCCACATATAGGCGGATACGAAAATAACATCTTGGGGTTTTTTGGGTGCAATTTTGTGGAGGCCCCTGGGGGGTGACATCGGTAGGGAAAACACCGGGCGGCAGTCGAGGCGACATGCTAATAACACGGGTAACACATTAATAAAAGATGGCGTGACTCGAACGGTAGGTTGTTGTACATAGGTAATCTCACACATTTATATAGACATGGTACAGTATCCACACCTCAATGACTGTACTTCAGTCAGGAACATATCTGAACGTGTTTTTTTTATCTATAGGGCAAACGTTCTGTAGTCTATCGCTATGTATCTGGCGTAAACGTTACAGCGAGTTTAGTCATGGAACAATCTCATGATATGTCTAACCTACAGCATTCCTTCTTAAACGGAAAGACCTCCATCGCAACTTCATCTGTTATCCAAATTGAGACAAACAACTTTGAAAGCCATCTTAAAATGGGATGAACCTGTACTATTTTAATTTTGGTGTACAGTGAAAATCAACTTTAAAATGGGATTAATAAACACTACATACAGGTTTCTGTTTAGTACATAGACAGCAAACTATAATGACATGACAGAATTCATGAATTCTATTGTAAGACAAGTACCAAATCCGACTTTTACACCAAGGGTTTGGCTTCCAGTTGACAAGCCACCCACGTCAAAGAGACAACTGTTCGGGGCGAAGGAAATATACACATTTCTTCAGCAAGATGTTATACGTAAGCAGCCAAGATGGCGGTAAAGTATAACAAAGTGGGGCTCTCAACCCCAAGGGTATTCACTTTAATTTCGGATTACACACAGCTCCACAACCTTTGATAACATTTTGTACGTTCTCAAAAGCTATTTCTCTATAAAGGAGGGTTTCCTTTTGTACCTAACGTTACAGATACGAACATCGCATGAATTAATAAACGAATCTTCGGCCACGCCGAGAAAGAAGTAAAAAAAAAGTGTTTAAGGCCAGGTCTGGTGCACATACAGGTTTAACTGGGACACGAACGCCACCAGGACAAGGAGATGGATGGAATGAAACTTGTCCCAGACGCAGGCGCCGGGGCTCGAACCCACAACCTAGAGATCTGCAGCTGAGCCTCCTCACCAACTGAACCAGTGAACCCCCCGCGTCGAGACAGGCATTAGTTGTTTAGCATGCTGAAGTCTTAGGTATAGTAGGCAGATCGGGCCATTGAAAACAACTTGGCTGATGATAAGGACACATTAGATGATGGGGCTGAGGATGGAAGAAGCTGATAATGAAGGGGAGACGGACCCGCAGGCCGGTCAGAATGCCTAAATAAAACGGATTAAATAGGTAGCTTGTCGCAGACCTACTACAGGATGGATGGGGTATTTAGCTCATTTTGGGCACAATACAAGAACCGGGCCAAGAAACCTCCTGGATTAGATCAACGGCGGAGGATTCACCAACGTGTAGCCAGAGAGTTGAACAATTTACAGAGGTTTTGTCACACATTTCTCGGCGCTTGATGCCCCGTCGTCACTTTCACAGTACCCAGAAGTAATGCAAACAGCAAACATGCACAGATTTATCTAACATTAACTGTTATTGCCGAGCAATTATTAATAATCCGCTGCATGTCGTATCAGGAGCAATATAATGTCAATATAACGGCGTGTTGCATTCATATCGAGGCTCACTGTACAACGACGTTGAGGATCATTGGCACTAGCTTCCTAGCGGTCGATTGACACACCACACGCAAAGAGTGAATAGTTAATGAAATGCGCTTCAAACGGGGTAAATACAACCAGGGAGTAGGAGGCGCGTGAGACATATCATAACAATAATCAGGGCGTTAGGAAACACTCGCTCACACACACAGGATTTGGGTTTGCGTCACATTAAGTTTGCTTTAGATCCTGCTTTTCTGTAAAACTGGCGTTTCGTATATGGTAAAAATAGTCCATGACATCAAAACACATTTCAAGCATATCTTAACATAACACTTTGTACAAAGCCATGTAGATTTTTAAGTACATCTGAAGCTTTTTACAAATGAGAAGGTAAGACGAAGAGTCACACACACCACAAAAAGAAAACTGACGCATCGTTTTTCGTAGATGAAAGTTTGACATGGCATGCACTTTTTAAGGGAGAGGAAATGGGTGGGAAAGGTTTGTTGGAGCTGTGTTGGTCCTACAATTGTCTATCAGACACTCCTTATTTCGTTATTGACCACTTAGACACTTTAAAACACATGCGCATGCGACAACTGTCTAGTCATGGTCTTCAAAGAAACTGTTAGCGTTACCTAAAACCCACTTCATCATACACAGCGACAATTACGTTACTACGATTGCAATATTAAGCATGGTGATCATTCATTTTCAATTTGATTGCAGCCACCCAAGGTAACCATGCAGCCACCCGAGGTAACCATGCAGCCACCCGAGGTAACCATGCAGCCACCCGAGGTAACCACGCAGCCACCCGAGGTAACCACGCAGCCACCCAAGGTAATCATGCAGCCACCCAAGGTAACCACGCAGCCACCAGAAGTAACCACGCAGACAGCAGAGGTAATCATGCTAGGCCAGACTGCAACTAAAGACTTTAACACGTTGCATTCGCATTTGAAAATATAATATATTGAGATATTTTAAATGACATCATTTTAATGTTGCTTCCAGAAACGTCATCAGTTTAAGACCTGACAAAGCTACCACGGAATAACAGTGTGACTTCACAACTTCATATTTCTAATGAAACACGCAAAATAGCTAAATATGTTGATCGAAATCAGCTATAAAAACCGATGATTAACACAGCTTTAATTTCGCCAATACAACGAGAAACAGGAAGGGTTCCAGAAAGTTTTAGACGGGGGGGGGGGGTGGATTGGCAATGTAGGGATACCACAAGTACGATCCAAAATGTTATATATAATCCAATTTGACATCTACAAGTTCAGAGACATGAAACGATGGTCACAACATTGAGTTTGAGGGGTTGGCGGGTTACAAGTTGTGTTACCATGCCAGAAGTTGACAGCGGAGGGCGTTGTACATTGACAGTAGGACATCAAGAGCAGACTGGTATTGAAAGTCGCTTTGCATTTGGTCATCCCACAACCCAAGACAAACACAGAGAACCAAACTACATAGTTAGTTAAACACTCATACATGATCAAATGGAAAGTAAAATTCATTTTCGTCTGGGAAAAGACTATTGGAGCAGATATAAATTTATGATTATGATTAATATTTATTATAATTATAATATATACATTAGTTATTCACATTTTTATCTCCACCCCTTTTGATCAGGAAGAACAAATAGCATAAATGTAAGAAACAATGACAGGTTTGCAGTTTTGCTAATAAGACAAGCACCACAGCAACAAAATCGTCGTGCTAAAGAAAGACTGCTTGCAAAGGTGAAACTAATACTGTTCACCCGGAGAGCTAAGAAGATTACCAACAATGTCTGGTGAACACTGTGCACCCAGTAAGCTAAGAAGATTTTCCCCAATGTCAGGTGAATACTGTGCACCCAGTAAGCTAAGAAGATTTTCCCCAATGTCAGGTGAATACTGTGCACCCAGTAAGCTAAGAAGATTATCCCCAATGTCAGGTGAATACTGTGCACCCAGTAAGTTAAGAAGATTACCAACAATGTCAGGTGAATACTGTGCGCCCAGAGCTAGGAGACTACACCCCGCTATGCACCCAGTGAGTGGGAACAGGTATAAGACTGCTACAAAAGCTATGTGATTGGTTAGTGCGGGAATAACACACACCAGAGAGGCCACTAGCGCCACCTACAGAGAGAGCCATATAAGGAATGCATATCATGATATCTGATATTATTATCTGCCGAGTGCAATAGCGATGGAAGGACTGGCACTTAAAGGTGAAGTAGCAGTACTGAGATTGGAGGACTGGCATTATGACATTTATTTGACGGGTATACAGTGCGTAACCGCGAAGCCTATTTAAGAGAGCGAACAGGGCAGTCACAGGTCCAGAAACTAGAGGCCTCTTCCAAAAGAACATTCGGAGTGCTGTGTTAATATAATCAGAATCCCCCTACGTTACCTGCAAGAGCTGACCGAAAGATTACAATAAAACTGCTCCAAGAGCAAGAGACCAGTTTTCTCCATAAAGAGACAGACATTCCAGAATAATTTCAGAATGAACACTGTGCAATATTCATCAGAGAGAACGTTTTTTCTTTTTACTATTTTTAATATTTTATTAGCTTGTGCTGGGGGAGGGGGGGGGGTATATATTTTGGCATTAATTGTTGTATAGGATTATATAATGATTAAAGCAGTCGTAGAACAAGCAGATATTCAGCACCAGACATGATACAAAAACAAGCCATTTCCTCAGGCCTAACGAGTACTGGTTAGAAGCACTCCGAAGAAACAAACCACATGCTCTAAATGTTAATGCTGTTTGGGGCATGCAGCTATTGTAACAGCCGTAAGATTGTGTTCTTGCTTTTTCTTTTATGTTTATACTTCATAGCAAGTCAAAGTATATTCTTAGTCCTATTTGAAGGTAGGAATTCTTAGCGCTCTACAACCGTATACACCATAAGATAATTGTGTACTGTTCACGCCAATTCTCACACTGTGGACAGACCTTATTCTACTCCGATACGATATAAATGTCACATTGATAGTATAAATACCAACACACCCTAGTTAGTGATGAGACGATGTTTCTTACATTTAAAGTGGCCATAAACCCAAACCCAAATGAAATAAAATCTCCAGTCAGCGTGCATATCGGTGGGAAGCCCGTGCGTAATTTACTGTATAAAAATGTTATAATCAAATATGCAAAATGCTGCTCTTGTTGTACCTGATGAACAGACATTCAGCAACCAAAAGCGATTAACCCGAAGTAAATTGCTAAACGATTGACCAGGAATATCGTAAATGACAGATTCGGTAACTGAGTTAGATAAAGTTGATAAGAAGTTGGCAGGACTTGGCCCAAACAGAGACTGAATCTAATTGATGTTATCAAATGAAATCACCACAAATGAATTGCACAGCCACATACCCCCATTGTTGTTGTATTAGACACTAACACCTCGTTCACTTAACGAACAGAATACTCGTAACAGACGCTCTATAGATGTAAATCTAGGCAGCCCGGGTCACCCACAGACGCACATTGAACGAGGATTTTCTACACAGATCAATTCAACACAAAAGAAATATACAGTGATAAATAAAATCTGATCGAGGTAAAGGTCAAGGTCGCAGTAACGGGACGTTAATAAAAGAGTACGAATGTTAATCTGCCAAGTCTTCGCCGGGACATATCCGATATACCGGTACTAATATCAATATGGGTCGGAAAACGACAGTTTCAACCCAGTATTATTAAGGATTATTACAGCACCGGTATATGAACGCCATTTGCGGCCTTGTAACATGAAGACAATTTAAAAACGATTGCATTCCTTCTGGAGTTAATCCTAACAAGATCACACCCACATATCAACCTAATTTCTAAGAAGTCATCACACAGTTGCAAAATTGCTGTCAGAGCAGCTTTCAGGTCAATAATATATGTAGAGAAGGATTAAGTCGAATGAGGTTTCAAATTTCTTTACAAAGTACACCAACGTTGGTATTGCATCAGTATTTCGTGCAGTCACGCAAATATTTTGTGCAACTATTTGGCCCTGCCCACTTGTTGCAGGTTCCAACCCTTCCTAGAAATTACCGAGCAAAATGTAAGTGATAATACCATATTATGAGCATCAACAAGTTATCCCGCAAGTAAAACTACGAGATGAAGCAGACCTCTTCAGGTACCAACGAAGCCAGTTAAAATACTTAACAACGTGGTCTGTGTAGGTGTGATATGTGTTCGTGTGTGTTTTTTTATCCATAACAGCATCAGAAGTTATCAACAGGGCACACCATGAGACACATAGGAGAACACTAAGGACAAGGAACTCGATATACTTCTATAAGAGCAAAAATAGTATGCACATAAATTTAAACACATTAATTAAGATCTACAAATAGTTGCATGAAGTTTGCGTATCTCCAGAAAAAAAGTCATGCATATTGAATTACTCAATGCATATTCCTGATTGTTATTAGTACATTTACATATTTAATTACTCAATGCATATTCCTGATTGTTATTAGTACATTTACTTTATTATAAGGTTAATAAATAGTTCCAATAAAGCTACATGATAAGCCTTTAGGACTAAAGTTATATACATGTATAGTGTATAGCGAAAAACGGCCGTCACTCCGTCCATCAGACAGGAAAGATGGCGGAAGTTCCAAGCCAAGAAGGAAAGACTATTGCCCCTGAATTTACCCATATGGCTAGTGTTTCGCTGAGAATCGCTTAAATATTTTGGTGTTCAAAATAAAGAAAGCTGATCAGAGCAACAGTCGGTTTTAAAAGATTAAAATAAGAGGTATAACATCCCAATCATTTTTGGCAATAAATGCTTTCTTTTAAAGAAAATTATGTAAGAAAACGGTTAATTTATTTGCACCCAAACGGATATGGTTATAAAGCTCTGCACAAGGCATTGACCGGAAAGAGCAAGGCTTGCGGATGGTGGGGAGGTCGCTTAATGTATATTTCAAGAAAAGAACTACTCGTTACACCCAAGATATACTAAAATGATTACTACAAAAAGGGCACACTTTTATGATAAAGTCAATTAATCTTACGGGAAGAAGAAATCGTCAAATAGAGCGATTTTGCTTGGAGAAACTTATCTAGTCTTAAAGATCGGTTCCACCATGGGAGAACTGCATCAGAATGGCAGTGCAAGTCGAAAGCGACCCGATGAAGATGGGGGGGGGGGGGCGAACGGGGTGGCGTGGGTTTTAAAGTAGGGCAACGTTTGGGTGGTAACCATGACTACCGCGGAGTGGCGCGGACAAGCTGGCGGTAAGGCGGGGGGGGGCGGCTGGGCGGACGGGTGGATGGCGGACAGGGGTATACCTAGCTGGGTCGGAGGGGGGGGGGGGCAGTGGCGGGGGGGGACGCTGGGTGGATGGCGGACAGGGGTAAACCTAGCTGAGGGGGGGGGGGGGTGGTGGCGCTTGGCGAACGGGTGGATGGCGGACAGGGGTATACCTAGCTGAGAGAGGGGGTGGGGGCCTGGGCGGACGGGTGGATGGCGGACAGGGGTATACCTAGCTGGAACGAGGTCGCATCCAAGGACCATCCCAGTCTGACGATGTGCGGGTTCTGCTCCGTGTGATCCTCGCCGAAGTCCACTTCCAACTCGTCCTCTACTAGCACCTCATAACAGACCTGAAATCAGTCTGACGTCATCGTATTGTGCTCGGCCAAGCGTCACGGCGTTCGTCACGCGCGTGTTGGGCGCGAGGCGAGCGTCACGCGCACGCGCCACGCAGGCGCAGCACGACATGGAAGGCCACTGCGCATGCACAGTGAATCACAACAACACAGAGTAACAAAAAACCGATCTTCCCTGCGTTTATCGTGCGTAGGAATACAAGAAAGACGAGGGGAATGAACACAGAATGCGTATTGGGCACAAGCGTTTGTGTCAAGGACTGAATTGAGTCCGAAGTGGCGCTTGATTATACCAATGATTTTATCTCATCTGAAATGAGATAAGGGTCTGGCGTTGTTAAACAAGTGGGACACACAAGGCAGTGTGGCGTGGCTGGTGTTATAACAGTTGGAAATACATATTGCAGGCAACACAATCGTGACATGCAGCCCTAGAATCCACCCCTTCAGGAGAGGAAACCACGTGAAGCAGAAAACAGAAAACGTATCAGAAAACAGTGCATCCATAGACCATCTCGCTGATATGTTAGTTAGCTAGTCACTGGCAACTCTGAATGCAAGGCACTTGCGAAGCTGCTTCACAGGTCACGCAGCACGAGGAAAGGTCATTGCTGTGTGAGACACGGATACAGGGAATGGTATTTCAGGTCACCTTTGTGTACACGTTGGGTAAAACAGGCCAATGGTGGTAATGTCAAGAAAGACAGAAGAGAAGAAGGCTTTAGCAATATAGGTCAGTAGCACAAAGGGTTAATATACCAAGCGGAACACCATAATCCAAGGCACATATCATACAACATTAATAATAAACTACTTGCATATATCCGCAATGCAAGGAAAAACATGTATAAACAACGACATGTATTGTAGATATCCTCTTCCGTCCTGCGTGGCTAGAAAAGGTAAAGGCGGAAAGTTTCTTGCTTTAGTGTGTTTGACGTCAACTATTACATTTACCCTAAAACCACGTCCTGCCAGAAAGGAACAGATAACTTGTCAGTGTAGGTCCGATTTATGAAACCTATTCTGCAGCGATAAGTTGATATTGTGAGACCTTTTTTTAATTGATCGCCTAAGATACAAAAGCTTGAGACCTTTTTTTAATTGATCGCATAAGATACAAAAGCTAACTGGACATACAACAATTTACAAAACATTAACCACGTTGTCGTTGACTATTTTAAAGAGTCAATGTACAGCTACCGAATCAGCTATCACAAGAAATATTCAACAACTGGTTTCATAACGATATGACGTTTAACCATTTGTGTCAAAACGAGACGACCTTGTAAGAACCAGGTGACCTTGACCCATTTGACTATTATTTATAACTTCATTCACATGATTTATCAATGCGTTTCTTAATCTTTATTTTACCCGCCAATTGCTACACAAACCTACTTAACTTAAACAGTCACGCCTTTTATCGTGACAACCAGGCCCTTCTACCGGTGGAAAGTCGAATTATGCAATTACCAAAATTACCAAAAGCTTTAGTAACAGTCGCGTTCGTATTATGAAGAACCCATGACCATTACCAGCCAAGGCCACTGAGCTCGAGATAATAAGGCTCCCGCCCAGAGGAAAGCTGGTTCTCGACTGTGGCTCAAAAGTGTCACGTGCTCTCTCGGCCAGATTTGGTAGGAAACGAGGTACAGTTACACGACGTTACATATCCTAGAGCGGATACTACATTAGAAATAGACCTAAAGTATATGTCCAATAAACTAAATAATTAAAGATCTATCCATTTGTGTGCTTATATATACCGAGCAAAAATGCCACAGAAGAAATAAACCAATACACTATATATATACATACAATGCAGTGATTTCCATCACGCAGTTATAGTCTTTATTTATCTATTCTTAGATGGTTAGCTGAAGGGCGTAAAGAAAGGTGTATATAGCTGTTACATTTGAGAACATTACTGTTTTTATGTTGTGTTTTAAAGTTGTATCTATATATAATTCTGTTTTTGATCGTATAAATTTATAGACCGTTCGAAATAAAGTTCGTATAAATTTATAGACGGTTCGAAATAAAGCATATTATTACATTTTTTTGTCATCAGTATTATTATTATTGAAATTTCACAGGTACAGAGAAAGTGATATCACCCACAACGCAGATCAAATAGCAAAAAATTCAGGTTCATCAAATGTGTTATCTTTTTAATGTCAACGATTAGTGGCCATTGTTGGTCAGCCATTTCAAGGAAGTCGAATATTTACAGTTCATTCAAGTTTCATGCTAGAAAAGAAATCTAATTCTATACATACCGTTTGCCCGGTGTTAACATGCGCTGTGGAAGACCGGTTGGAACGATCAACAGAACATTGAACAGAGCCATTCCCCCGCCGATACTGTACGACTTAATTAAAGGGTTAATCCAGAGTATCATCACATTCTCCCGTCGAGGCTGTACAACGTAAAGGGTTAATCTAGAGTATCATCACATTCTCCCGTCGAGGCTGTACAACGTAAAGGGTAAATCTAGAGTGTCGTCACTGGCCAAAAAGATGATTAAATTACATAGATAAAGAAAACAGATGAGCCCAGTGATAGATATTGGTGCGACCACGTGGTATCCATGCGCCAATAACATGCTGTGTGTCACATGGCCCACGCGGGTTGTCCGCTAAGATCGCAGGACTGCATGAGGTGAGTGGGACTGTCACCGTCTTGTGGTACATATAATTACTTCTCCACCCGTAACCCTAGTCTTGTTTAATGTACTTACGTAATATATATATACTTTTATATATATTTAAGCAGGTAAAACGCAAAAAGGACATATTGCACAGAAAAGAAGGTCGCATCATTGCAGTCAGCGGGGCGACTAAGGCTGAAAGAGAGGTATTATGGGGTTGGTGTCTGTCACCCGCAGAATTCGATCAGTATTGCCACAGCTGGTGTTTGTTTGGCACGAGAGCAGCCAACACACCCGTTCATCTCCTGGCTCCAGATCAACAAACGTAAAACCATGGGTTCGCAACGTAGCTATAACGAAGAAATAAAAGCTACTTCATTCAGAGCATCGCATTAAAGTCGCGGTAGGCGATAATTGGGTGGAAGTGAGAGACACGCTATGTACAAGGTATGGGTGTAACTAGTACAGTTGGATATCCTGAAAGAAGAGATGTCCACACCGTTCTCGAGCTAGATGTACCAACAGGTTAACATTCACCACGCGGCCCCTTTACAAGTGCGAACACATACACAGGTAAAATTAATAAAGAGGAATCTTAACGCTGCTAATATGTATAGTTCTCACGTCCGTGGTGGCTAGAGACCCATTCCAATGGCCCAAGCAAGCACTTAAGTAACTCATGCACAAACACAAATACTGTTTTTACTAATAAAGAAAAACAAATATGGGTGTAATAGAATGAACTGGGAGCCGGCCTGTTGACGCGGCCTCCGTGCACTGGGAAAGTATACCCAGAAAACTTAGGTACCAACGTATAATCGACATTTCGCGCAAGGAGCTCTACCTGGAAATACTGCATTGTTTGAACGGAGCAGTGGAGCGTGGCAACACAGAACAGATAACCCTCGTGCTTCGCCGCATGGACGAGTAAAGTCAGTAACTATTAGTAACCACTTAATCTAATACATCACTAAATCTACTAAATACATAAATGATAATGTGTATTTGTTAACCATATATATATAAATATATAAGAATAAACACAAGCCTTAAAGTTATTCATAGCTATATGCAGCATCTCGTACGTGACGTCAGGAAACGTGACGACACATGCAAGCAGTCGACATTATGAACGCATAAATCTAGGACCCACGAGTGCCAACAGACTCTTGCCTTCTTGTGAATACATATATACAAATTTCATGCCTGTTTCTTTGCCATGACCAGCCCAACCCTGCACACATATAAAATACATGTGCAATTTATCCAAGTCTAAAGCGAGAACGAGTGTATGCCAGGTTTTTCGCATGGGATACAATAGGCGAGGGACAATACCACACTGATAGGCCTAACACATCGATCATAAAATCTCGATTTTGGTGGAAACCACACCCCCAAAAAAAACATAGCAGCATGTCGTTATGATGCACTCCATTTGTATTCAGCGTGGAAGTGTTTACGACGGGGTAGAACATAACACAAACAAACTATGTATGTCGTTTTTTTCAGTCATTATCGGATATAAATAGCCACAATAGAGATCACGCAGGTAGCAACTTGTGTAACTACATAAAGGCAATATACAACACACGTGTCAGGGCGAAGAGATGCCGGGCAGCAGAAACAATGGCGCGGCTTGACTCTGCTAGCACGTTTATATGTTATATATATATATATATTATATTTTCCCTGGCTATGTATGTATGTATATATGAATGTATAAGTGTCACGCGTGTGGCCGCCTCACCTTGCCCTGTGTCACGCCATATGTCGCACGGGCTCCAGACCAGCAGAAGCAGAATCCAGGAGGCTTGGTCATGGCTTCCGCAGAGTACCTGTCGACACACAGACAGATATATATACAGCATGATGGCAATGGTGGATTTGTGTTTTAGACTCACATTATGCACAGTAAAGCGTTGGTTGGTTGGTTGGTTGGTTGGTTGGTTGGTTGGTTGGTTGGTTGGTTGGTTGGTTGGTTGGTTGGTTGGTTGGTTGGTTGGTTGGTTGGTTGGTTGGTTGGTTGGTTGGTTGGTTGGTTGGTTGGTTGGTTGGTTGGTTGGTTGGTTGGTTGGTTGGTTGGTTGGTTGGTTGGTTGGTTGGTTGGTTGGTTGGTTGGTTGGTTGGTTGGTTGGTTGGTTGGTTGGTTGGTTGGTTGGTTGGTTGGTTGGTTGGTTGGTTGGTTGGTTGGTTGGTTGGTTGGTTGGTTGGTTGGTTGGTTGGTTGGTTGGTTGGTTGGTTGGTTGGTTGGTTGGTTGGTTGGTTGGTTGGTTGGTTGGTTGGTTGGTTGGTTGGTTGGTTGGTTGGTTGGTTGGTTGGTTGGTTGTGTAGTCAGGACGCTTTAACCACTTTTGGTCAAATCGCGTCAATGGGAGAGGGAAGGGAGAGTGGAGCCATGTCCCCGGGGGTAACAAAGGGGACCTATATCGTGCGACCACACAGACATGGCCACAGCGGAGCGCAAACCACCGATCCACGTGTCGTTAGGCTCTCAGGTGACCACAGTAAAGGTTTAGATAATACAGAAAGAAATCATCAACACAGAGAGGAAAGTTAGACTACAGCAAATTTGTCCTAGTTTTCTGCAGGTAGTCAGTAAATTTCTGGACGATTGCTTCAATGGTAACGAAGATATAGGTCAAAACAGCTGTCAATGGCATGAATAAATTTGACTATATCTTACAAGTAGCTGTGATATACGGTAATTAAAAAAAACAAACAAACAAAAAAAACTTTGATATCACTTACCCATCTCTGGATATTTGAAGGTTGAGGTCACTGTTGTAGAAGTCCAGAATGACTCTGTCTGGCTCGGCCACAGGGGCGTCCGGATCCCGAACCTCCTCTACAACCTGGGGGATCCCTTGATCCAGATATCTGCAAACAGCGCACAGAACCGTTGAGTTACACGTGGTGAGAAATGTAAGACAAATACTGGGTGCATGAGGCAAATTTTGGGCATTTAAAAAGTAAATTTGGCAAAGAACTTCCCGAACAAAAACATGCCTCAGATACAGGCGCTGCGGCAGCGCTCGGACCCAAACCTTTGCTTATCTGCAGTTTAGCAACTGAGCTAGGGAGGCTGACCCTGAGCAGTACATTGTCTGGCTGTATCATGATCATTACCAGATCACCAGATTGTATAACTATGAAAAGGTGGAAGAACTGCTCACTTTGACGTATCTATGTGCGGTTTCGATGCCAATAATGGTGCAAATAAAGATTAAAGACACGGTTTAACAACTGACCTTGTGCTTCAAATCGTTATCACTGATGGTCTTTTTAACATTGATATATAATACATAAGGCACCATCCAGATATACATATACCTGGTATGAACTAAAAAAAAAGCCCGAAATGTAATACTTAACGGCGCCATGTGGCCAATGATTACAATATATAAAGTCTGGCATACCGGTCCAAATTCTATGACAGAGCCCACGAAGGTTTTCATTATTGTAACGGGTAGGCACGAGTTATACGTGAGCTATGTTGAAACAATGGTTCTCCCCCACATGGAGGAACGACCGTTAGACCAGTAAACAGCACGCATGCTGACTTGAGTGACGTCACCGCCCCCCAGGTTGCTGTAGACGCACTCACCCTCGCGTCTGGTCAACCACGTGTTTCCGGGCTTCCACCCCCCAGGCGGCCTGGAAGGCAGCCAGGTCGGCACCCCCGGGGGCCGCCCCCGCCAGACCCATGGCAGACATCTGGGGGCTGCCCAGCAGGGCCTGGGAGGGTGACGACAGCAGGGGCCTCACCCCCAGCCCCCCGAAGGACAGCTGGTGTGCGTGGGCGTGGTGGGCGTGGTGGGGGGCGAAGCCGGGGATCCCGGAGGGTTGGATGGCCATGGGCTGCTGGCCCAGCGACGCCATCTGGTGGGAGAAGGAAGCGGAGACTGGTGCCAGGCCTCCCATGGACTGGTTCAGGGAGTCCACGTCTGGCTTGTTGTCATCATCCTCCTCTCCGGGAGATAGCGAATATGAACCTGGAAGCATAAATACCGTTAGCGTTGTCATCAGGCCAACTTCTGGTATGTGAAGGGCTAAAGTGGACCAATAAGGCTCCAGGGACAAAGAAATGGGGCTTCGTGGACAAGAGAAACAAGCCCAGTGACTGAATTGAAATAAAATCAACATCTCGTTACAAGACGAGAAAACGATTAAATTCTGCTGGATAAAGTCACATTTACATAAGTTGTTTAAGTCACATTGACCATCACTAAATCAGAAACCTCGCTTTCTGTGGGTGCTAAACTTGACCAAGCATCATAAAAGAAAACCTTAATTCCATTTCATTTGCCAATGAAGAAGGTTATGACCAAAAGCAAGCTAAGCCAGTCAACGCCTATAAGTTAACCGTGAGTCTTACAGCTGATGAACACTACTTGCGCCTCAAGTCTTACAGCTAATGAACACCACTTGCACCTCAAGTCTTACAGCTAATGAACACCACTTGCACCTCAAGTCTTACAGCTAATACACACTATGTGCACCTCAAGTCTTACAGCTGATGAACACTACTTGCGCCTCAAGTCTTACAGCTAATGAACACTACTTGCAGCTCAAGTCTTACAGCTAATGAACACTACTTCCCCCCCCTAAAGTTTTACAGCTAATGAACACTACTTGCACCTCAAGTCTTACAGCTAATGAACACTACTTGCACCTCAAGTCTTACAGCTGATGAACACTACTTGCCCCTCAAGTCTTACAGCTAATGAACACTACTTGCAGCTCAAGTCTTACAGCTAATGAACACTACTTGCACCTCAAGTCTTACAGCTAATGAACACTACTTCCCCTCCCCTAAAGTCTTACAGCTAATGAACACTACTTGCACCTCAAGTCTTACAGCTAATGAACACTACTTGCACCTCAAGTCTTACAGCTAATGAACACTACTTGCGCCTGAAGTCTTACAGCTAATGTACACTACTTGCAGCTGAAGTCTCACACTATGCGCTTTCTGTGGGTGCTAAACTTGACCGAGCATCATAAAAGAAAATCTTAATTCCATTTCATTTGCCACTGAAGAAGGTTATGACCAAAAGCAAGCTAAGCCAGTCAACGCCTATAAGTTAACCGTGAGTCTTACAGCTGATGAACACCACTTGCACCTCAAGTCTTACAGCTAATACACACTATGTGCACCTCAAGTCTTACAGCTGATGAACACTACTTGCGCCTCAAGTCTTACAGCTAATGAACACCACTTGCACCTCAAGTCTTACAGCTAATGAACACCACTTGCACCTCAAGTCTTACAGCTAATACACACTATGTGCACCTCAAGTCTTACAGCTGATGAACACTACTTGCGCCTCAAGTCTTACAGCTAATGAACACTACTTGCAGCTCAAGTCTTACAGCTAATGAACACTACTTCCCCCCCCTAAAGTTTTACAGCTAATGAACACTACTTGCACCTCAAGTCTTACAGCTAATGAACACTACTTGCACCTCAAGTCTTACAGCTGATGAACACTACTTGCCCCTCAAGTCTTACAGCTAATGAACACTACTTGCAGCTCAAGTCTTACAGCTAATGAACACTACTTGCACCTCAAGTCTTACAGCTAATGAACACTACTTCCCCTCCCCTAAAGTCTTACAGCTAATGAACACTACTTGCACCTCAAGTCTTACAGCTAATGAACACTACTTGCACCTCAAGTCTTACAGCTAATGAACACTACTTGCACCTCAAGTCTTACAGCTAATGAACACTACTTCCCCCCCACTAAAGTCTTACAGCTAATGAACACTACTTGCACCTCAAGTCTTACAGCTAATGAACACTACTTGCGCCTGAAGTCTTACAGCTAATGTACACTACTTGCAGCTGAAGTCTCACACTATGCGCTTTCTGTGGGTGCTAAACTTGACCGAGCATCATAAAAGAAAATCTTAATTCCATTTCATTTGCCACTGAAGAAGGTTATGACCAAAAGCAAGCTAAGCCAGTCAACGCCTATAAGTTAACCGTGAGTCTTACAGCTGATGAACACTACTTGCGCCTCAAGTCTTACAGCTAATGAACACTACTTGCACCTCAAGTCTTACAGCTAATGAACACTACTTCCCCCCCACTAAAGTCTTACAGCTAATGAACACTACTTGCACCTCAAGTCTTACAGCTAATGTACACTACTTGCAGCTGAAGTCTCACACTATGCGCTTTCTGTGGGTGCTAAACTTGACCAAGCATCATAAAAGAAAATCTTAATGCCATTTCATTTGCCACTGAAGAAGGTTATGACCAAAAGCAAGCTAAGCCAGTCAACGCCTATAACTTAACCGTGAGTCTTACAGCTGATGAACACTACTTGCGCCTCAAGTCTTACAGCTAATGAACACCACTTGCACCTCAAGTCTTACAGCTAATGAACACCACTTGCACCTCAAGTCTTACAGCTAATGAACACTACTTCCCCCCCACTAAAGTCTTACAGCTAATGAACACTACTTGCACCTCAAGTCTTACAGCTAATGTACACTACTTGCAGCTGAAGTCTCACACTATGCGCTTTCTGTGGGTGCTAAACTTGACCAAGCATCATAAAAGAAAATCCTAATGCCATTTCATTTGCCACTGAAGAAGGTTATGACCAAAAGCAAGCTAAGCCAGTCAACGCCTATAACTTAACCGTGAGTCTTACAGCTGATGAACACTACTTGCGCCTCAAGTCTTACAGCTAATGAACACCACTTGCACCTCAAGTCTTACAGCTAATGAACACCACTTGCACCTCAAGTCTTACAGCTAATGAACACTATGTGCACCTCAAGTCTTACAGCTGATGAACACTACTTGCCCCTCAAGTCTTACAGCTAATGAACACTACTTGCAGCTCAAGTCTTACAGCTAATGAACACTACTTCCCCTCCCCTAAAGTCTTACAGCTAATGAACACTACTTGCACCTCAAGTCTTCCAGCTAATGAACACTACTTCCCCCCCCCTAAAGTCTTACAGCTAATGAACACTACTTGCACCTCAAGTCTTACAGCCAATGAACACTACTTGCGCCTGAAGTCTTACAGCTAATGTACACTACTTGCAGCTGAAGTCTCACACTATGCGCTTTCTGTGGGTGCTAAACTTGACCAAGCATCATAAAAGAAAATCTTAATTCCATTTCATTTGCCACTGAAGAAGGTTATGACCAAAAGCAAGCTAAGCCAGTCAACGCCTATAAGTTAACCGTGAGTCTTACAGCTGATGAACACTACTTGCGCCTCAAGTCTTACAGCTAATGAACACCACTTGCACCTCAAGTCTTACAGCTAATGAACACCACTTGCACCTCAAGTCTTACAGCTAATACACACTATGTGCACCTCAAGTCTTACAGCTGATGAACACTACTTGCGCCTCAAGTCTTACAGCTAATGAACACTACTTGCAGCTCAAGTCTTACAGCTAATGAACACTACTTCCCCTCCCCTAAAGTCTTACAGCTAATGAACACTACTTGCACCTCAAGTCTTACAGCTAATGAACACTACTTGCACCTCAAGTCTTACAGCTAATGAACACTACTTGCGCCTGAAGTCTTACAGCTAATGAACACTACTTGCACCTCAAGTCTCACACTATGCGCTTTCTGTGGGTGCTAAACTTGACCAAGCATCATAAAAGAAAACCTTAATTCCATTTCATTTGCCAATGAAGAAGGTTATGACCAAAAGCAAGCTAAGTCAGTCAACGCCTATAAGTTAACCGTGAGTCTTACAGCTGATAAACACCACTTGCACCTCAAGTCTTACAGCTAATGAACACTACTTGCACCTCAAGTCTTACAGCTACTTGCGCCTCAAGTCTTACAGCTACTTGCGCCTCAAGTCTTACAGCTACTCAACACTACTTGTGCCTCAAGTCTTACCGCTGATGAACACTACTTGCACCTCAAGTCTGACAGCTAATGAACACTACTTGCACCTCAAGTCTGACAGCTAATGAACACCATGTGCACCTCAAGTCTTGCAGCTGAAGAACACTACATGCGCCTCAAGTCTTACAGCTAATGAACACTACTTGCACCTCAAGTCTGACAGCTAATGAACACTATGTGCACCTCAAGTCTTACAGCTAATGAACACCACTTGCACCTCAAGTCTTACAGCTAATGAACACTACTTGTGCCTCAAGTCTTACAGTTAATGAAAACTACTTGAGCCTCAAGTCTTACCTGAGCCGGGCACTTGCTGACCAATCAAGGCCATGTGTCCGGGCAGCTGTCCGGGCAGCTGTCCGGGCAGCTGTCCCGGCAGCTGACCTGGCGCGTAGGCGAAGCGCATTCCAGGCTGCAGCATGGGCCGCATGCCTCGACTCATTATGCCGGCCATGGCTGGGGAAGCCTGCAGCGCCAGGGACTGGGCCTGGAACCCCAGCCCACCTGCTCCCAATAGGGGGCGCACCTGCCCAGGGGAGGCCTGGATTAAGCCCCGCCCGGCGGCCAGCTGAGAGTGAGCCATTATTGGTGATCCAGCCCCCCCTACCATCGGCATGGCCCCCGGCATGGCCCCCTGCATGGCGCTAGAGGGGATCAAACCACCAGGGGTCTGGAAATACTGGATGTTCATGTCTGAAAGTACATAGATTATTTCATGTTAAATTCATATAAAAGAACGCTAAAACGATTGGAATTATGTAGTCCCAGTTGTGAGGATTTTACCAAATAAAAGTGGTAGTCTGTTGCTTTATATTTCGACCAACTTGAAATTGACAGATTGTGAACATACAGTGGAGCTCTTAGAACCAGAAATCTGTCTTTGTTTGTTGTATACATCTCTTTATAGGGAGGGGCTGAGATTAGCCCACTTTGCCTTATATAGAGTATGTAAACACTATGATTGTATGTGCACATATTATGATAAAAGCTATAGTAGATTCCTGACTGGTGTCTAAAGAATTTAAGATGGACACTGTTGTGCCCCTAGTGAAGAACAAACCAGAGAGAAACTTGCGCCGAACTCATTATCTCATACAGTCATAGATTATAGCATTTATAGGGCCCGACAAGGGTAGTGAGGTCGGACCATATTTATATTTTTTTAAATTACCAAGCAAAATATATACCATTTGAACGATCTCGTCTGGAGAAAATGATTGGTCCTAGTTTTAGCGATCTACGAAGAAGATAAATGAAGTTGTGACGATTTAAAAACCAATTTTGGGCTATTTTTCTGCCAGTTTTGAGACATGTTTATTGAGGTCCCATTCCTGGCCTAATTGGGGTCTAGATGACTATCTAATCATGCAATGTATATATCACTGAATAGGTCTTGTTCTGGGCAAGAGAATGGTACTTCATTGGGTATCATAGAGTGAATGGAAGTTAAGTTACATGCAATATTAGTCGCACAGAGGGACATGAATAAAGACGGACCGCGTTTTGGCCAGGTGGGCCATGTTACAACATGGCCAGTTTTTGGAGGTGGAGTAATGTCCCGGTGAAGATAGATTAACCTGCCAGGTGTTTTTCATTAAGCGGCTTGAAAATATTGCTATAACACAATATAATAACAGATTAGTAAAGAGACAAGTTTTTTTTATTTAACAAGCTTTATCAACACCTGATACACATTGACATAAGGAAATCATGCGAGGCACAGCTGGATCTGTGTTACTTATTCTACTGCTGTAGTGTAGCTCCCCTTGCAAACATGTATACTACAAGTTGGCCCGATACAAGTAATTGAGGCGGGAGTGTAATAATTGGAACAGCCTCCAATGTAACTTGCATACAGTCACATGAAACACACAAACTGACATGAAACCATACTTTGGTTAACAGCCTCCCACCATTACGCAGTTAGAGGTAAAGATAACATTGTCACGCGACACTATTTATGTCAAACACACTATCGTTCATCAAAATACTTGGATTTCTAGAGTTGATATAATCATCAGGCATGGATAATGGCTGATTTCTGCACGAGTTTGTAACAATGAGTTTGTAACTCATCCCTGCATTCGGACAGAAATTTCCCAGCATTCAAGCCGCTTGCGCTGCGTTGCGCTCCACTCAATGGGAACAATCTCAGTTTGTCTGATATAAATAGACCTTCCTCTAAGTAATGTACCATGATTCCCGATGATTCCCATCAAAATAAATACACACAACCACAGTGAAAAACACCAATTTCAGACTCCAATTTTAACAGAGAACTACTGGACAAGTTATTCAGCTTTTAGTACCAATTAGGCTCTAAAGCCTGGGCTTTCATTTGCATCATTGATAACTTGGGAACTCTCCCTACAGAGGAAGAAAACACCATTTGTATAAGAGAGGCTATGTGACACCGATTTGCATAATGGCCTCACTGGGGCACACGCAAAGTTAAAATATAATTTATTTAGATATATATATATCGGTCAACAGTCGATTCATGCAGCAGGATTTTATTGAATAGAAAGGAAAAAACATCTGTGAGTCAAAATGTGCAGAGATTAATCTCATTATCTACACTTGGCACAAGTGTCCCTAGGCAAGCCAGCTTCTCTAGGGGCACAACAGTAACAATGTTAAAATCCTTCGACGTTAGTAGGGAATCGACTGTAGCTTTTATTATAAGGTGGCCTCGAACAATCATAGTGTTTACGTATTCTATATGTTTCGGTTATATTTTCGCGAAGAAAATGTTGGAGCATGCAACTGTTCCCGACCAGCCGTCCGCCATATTTGTTTTTGGCGAATGCCGGTACCTGTGAATGCGACTTGGTTCCTCCTCTCCGTTAGCATATGCCTCTTCACTAGAGGGCCTTGTCAGTCGCTCACTTTGAACTTAAGGACAACTGCAGCGCCCTCTTTCACAGGTCATTGACTGTAACAAAGTTTGAGACCCAGGCTACAAATGGTTCAAATGGTGGCGGGATTCGCCAGGTGGCGCTGCATATACATGGTGGTTGGTAGGGAAAAGTTGTATGCTCCAACATTTGTTCACGAAAATATACCTGCAACAAACTAGTGTTGACACACTTTCTTGATGTCAGAAGATAGAACAAGGTATATAGAATGTGTAAACACTATTATTGAGCATGCCCACATTATAATAAAAGCTACAGTCGATTCCCTACTAACGGCGAAGGATTTTAACATTGTTACCGTTGTGCCCCTAGAGAAGCGGGCTTGCCTGGGGAGCTGGTGTAAAACGAGGACTGACTGCCGAAGTAGGAGGAAGTACTTTTAGGGCTGATGTCCGGCAGATTTGGTGGCAGGTACACATATATAATTGATATGAGCTGAAAGACTTACTTGTTTACATGACGTACACGAAAATCCAACCTATTTGGTATCCATTTGACAGAGATATATCCACTTCTGTCGAGGGCTGTTATTCAAATGACCAATATCGCCGTTTGCGGCCGGCGGAAGTTTCGTCGGCGAGCCGAAATCTCACGCCTGTCTCACGGGGGGGGGGGGGGAGAATTGCTGGCCGCGTCGACATGGCTGGCTGTTTGGTGAAGCCTAGGCAAGAGTGGCATGGGTACTGGTGGTGGGGGGTGGGTGGATTAATTCTCCATGCCCACCCCCCCTCCCCTCCCGTCACACCCTACGCCGACACCTCGCACCCCGGCTGGCAGCCACGGACGCTAGATTTCGGTTCGTCAACGAGACTTCCGCCAGTCGCAAACGACGATATTGGTCATTTGAATAATAGCCCTCAACAGAAGTGGATATATCTCGGTCAAATGGATACCAAATAAGTTGGATTTTCGTGCACGTCATGTAAACAAGTAAGTCTTTCAGCTCATATCAATTATATATGTATACCTGCCACAAAATCTGCCGGACATCAGCCTTAAAAGTACTTCCTCCTACTTCGGCAGTCTTCGGCAGTCAGTCCTCATTTTACACATCAGCCCTAAAAGTACTTCCTCCTACTTCGGCAGTCTTCGGCAGTCAGTCCTCATTTTACACCAGCTCTGGCTGCCTGGGCCAGTGGGGGCACTTGCACCAAAACCTACACATGAAGTGCATAAGAGAAATTATTTCATATTGCCTATAGCCCATGTTAGCAGAAGGTAAGCAAAATCCTTCCCTTTGTTGGGAACGCTACCCCCACCCCCCCCCTCCACAAGTTTATTGTGCCTTTGGAGTTTGACCGCCTGCACTTGGTTCACGCCTTCACTGACCCTGACTTCAGCTCGGCGAGCCCGAGGGCGGCCGAGGCCCGAGCTGGTCACTCGCAACAACGCAAATTACATGTGATATAATTACACATTCCCATGTCTATGATATACAAAAAACATGCTATACAATACCTGAATCGTGTCTCAATCCAAAGATTATAAAATTGTGTGCACTGCCGCAGCCGAATTTCTATAAGCAGCAAGATAATTTTAACAAAATTGCAGCCGTGAAGACACGTCGGCCATATTGAGTTATTGACGGCGCAGTACTTCCGCTTTGCAGCGCCCTCGTGCGGCCGGCGCAGGCAACCCAAGGGCAACAAAATGCCCGCGATAAATTACCGTGATAAACGGGGTGGTTGCCCGAAGCGGGTCCGAAGTGGTGGTCTGTGGCATATAGCTAGTGATGACCAGTTTGTGTTGTGCTTCGTTGATCAAAACTGATAAGACCTATACGTTATAGATTAATATGTAACGTTATGACTAATTTTTCGGGACGGCGTGTGGATATGACATATGTTTTTCTATATAAGCTTATATGTATGTAGATCTATATATACGGCGTATATTGTGATATAGGCAGGAACTATTAGACATGCGATTATCATGAAATGTAGGCCTATATGTTCACGCCACCCCATTTTTTTACGCCCCCCCCCCCCCATTTTATTGTAAAGTATTTTCGGCGACCCCCCCCCCCTCCCCTCACACCCCTTTTTTCAAATTGGACCCTTTGTCTGTAGTGCGCTTTTCTAAACCATGGAGGAGTACCCCATCCAGTGCTCTTCACACATGGAACATATATGGGGGGGGGATACCGGTCTGAATCACGAAACCCCAAGAATTATGGAATCTCCAAGATGAGGCGCGACCGCGCGGGCGCAAAAAAACACACCTTAAACCTGATATCGCGAATTTCGAGGAATTCACAGACTGCTATATAACAGATCGCGCTAAATAGGGAAAGGGTCTTCGCGTTGAACCAGGAAATGTACGGATAACGATCCGCAAAAAATTTCAACAGCTGATCGCGAATTTCCAAGAATTCCTGAATGCCAATCGCGGAGATCGGAAAAGGTATTCCCTCCTCTCATTATAATTACCAGACATCCAGGGTAAATAAGTTTATTAGGAGAGATTTACTTATAGCAGCGCTCGCTGGCATTCCATGCTGCAGCCCACCAAAACGACAACTGTATTAAGTAAAAGGGCTCTATAAGACGTCAGATTTCAGTGTCGTATTTTCGAAAACGCTGCGGATTTTGGATTTTGCGGAAAACTGTGTCGGTGTCGAATTTTGATGCTGTGAGGAAAGAATTGCCAATTGTAACAACGCTGGCATACAAATATCCGACAGATACAAATGTTTGTGTCAGGAACATTTAACCAGAGGCACCTTGTGGACTTGACGGGTCCTTCAGAACAGGCATTCGCAGCTGTTGTACGAAATAAGTGTGTTCTTTTGGATTTGTGGTTCGTCATAAGTGTGTTCTTGCGGATATCATAATAAGTGTTCTTTTGGAGGTTGTGGTTCATCATAATAACTGTTCTTGTGGATAGTCATAATGAGTTTTTCGGATTTGCGATAATCATAAGTGCGATTTTTCGGATTTGTGTTTCATCAGGAGTGTTCTTTTGGATTTGTGGTTAGTCATAATAAGCGTGTTCTTTTCGAATTGTGATTAATCATAAGTGAGATTTTTCGGATATGCGGTTCATCATAATAAGTGTTCTTTCGCAGTTGTGGTTTCTCACAATAAATGTGCCACCACATGCGCCGAGTGCATAACGAACACAGAGGTTTACTGGATATTTCTTTATTCTAGAGTCGTTGACACATGCTCTTCACAAATATGGCAAGCGTTTTCATAATGAGCCAGCAATGTAACACGATCTTGATGTAGCCATGGCAACGACTCCGTCATAAACATTCCGCCAGCAGAGCAATCTTTTTATGCGTCGGTTTCCTTGGTCGTCCTCGTGTAAATAATCTGAGAGTGATGCTTGGAAACCAGCCTGATCAAACCTGCATGAGGAATATAGAATAACAACATTTACTAAATTGTACAAACAAACGTAGGACATTTTATCACGTTCATTTATTCGTGTATTACGGCGCAACATAATCCACCGTATGACATGTAGTGTAACACTATGCGTTGGGGGTAGGGGAAGGGGGTGATTCGAGATTCAGAAGGTATGGGATGTACAGAAGGTACTTCAGTAATTATTACAGCTATAGCCCTTGTTTTGAGTTGTAAACAATCTTTAGATGCACTTCCAATTTACTTTAGGAAGATCAGCGCATGTATATTTCATATTCTACAGCATCCAGAACAAACCAGAGACATGTGTGGTATGAACTACGGCAAATATCACGTCTATCACTCCAACAACTTACTGGCTGTGTCAATACTACTGGCAATATTGAGAATGCAATGCGTCAATAACATGAATAGTCATAAGCACATGCTCACTAAAGTATTGTGCGCTGGGGTGCGTTGTTTATGGGTGTCGATCGCATGCGCACGCCATCGGCAACGACTAATAAGGATTTGAACTTGGTGGATTGGTCAAAGACGCGTACAATTTTAAAACAAAAGTGGGGTATGGTTCGCCGCGGTCAAGAGCAGTCCCGCATATTAATATTACACTCTGGACTAAGATTCTTCTCAAATAAGTGGGGATAACCCGTAAATATCGATGCTTTATAATTATTTTTTATCTAGCAATATTTTACACCATTTAGATTGTGCTGCTATTTCCAAAGCAAGTATAATTATTTAGTGGATATCCCCACATCAAATGGAAATAATTTGGTGACCAATGTCGTTGCACATCGAGCTCCGAGTGACCAAAATGTTCGCGGCGGTCGACCGTGCTCGGCAACTCAACCCTGTCTGTGCGTATAGAGCAAACTTACACCTGTGTGGCCTAGGTTCAACTTTGCATCACATAGGATCCCAGTTGTTTGGTTTATGTAAGACGCTTTACCCTCTGCAGGTCATATAGCGACAATTGGAAGGGTCAAACTAGAAATAAGCCATGTCTACGAGAGTAATCCCCTACCGACATTTTTGCATCAGAAAGATGTGTGATCTTGAACTTGCAAGAACAGGCATTCGCAGCTGTGGAGCTGCGAACCACGCACTGACCGCATGAGTTGGCCTAGGAGAGGACACCGGACAAAAAAAATAGCCGACCGCTAGAAACGCTTACTTCCTGGCCACGAGGTGTTCCCTCCAAAAGAAACACATGTGAATAGTATAGACTTTCTATTAAAATGCCACAAACCTTTAGCCTCAAGTTCGCGCAGGGCAAATCGGGCCAGTGAGCCTCGGACCTTCAGTCTCTCAGACACTACAGAGGGAGTGATCAGCTTGTAGCTGGGAACCTCCTTATACAGCTTGTCATAAGTGCCCTTGTCGAACAAGACCAAGTTGTTAAGCTTGTCCCTGACTTTTCCCTTGGACCACTTCTACAAAAGTTGGAAAACAGCAACGCCAATTTAGTCACAGAAGTAATGTTACAAATCTGTGTACAAATTCTGAAACATGAGAAAAACTTAGCCATGTATCTAGCATAATTTGCATATTTTCAAGTTAAAACAAAATGCAGTTGGAAAACACTTTCGTAGTTATAAATGATAAAATATCAAGAAACTTATCAACTGAATTATTTTAGATTCTTGTTGATAACTACTAGCTAGGTCATTATTACTGCTTCTAATTTTCTATGCTTCCCAAGTGTATGAATCAGCAAAATAGATTAACCCACATATTTTTAGCTGTTTACATACCTTCTTCTTGGCCTTGCCGCCGGAGGATCCTCCCTCCTTCTTCTTCTTGGGGGCAGCAGCTGCTGCCTTGCCCTTTTGCTGCTGCTTAGGTGGCTAAAGGGAGCAAACACTTAGTTAGTTTCAAACCACTTTACAGATTCATAGGCCATATGACAAAATCACAAGCAATGTGAGAGATTTTTTGTTCAAAAGAGAGCAGGGCTTCTGAGCTAACTTGCCCTATCAGTGGCAAGTTTCACTGGCTCTGACCACAAATACAATAATAGTCTGTTTTCTCATTCGAAACAAGTTTTAGCCAATCAGCAGTAGCAAGACATAGATCATTTTTCCCTATGACAACAAGAGTAGTTTTCAAGAAGATGACAGAATATTAGCCAGATGGAAAGCACATGCCTGGTTGGGCAAGTGCTCCACCAAATTTACTTGTACCAGGCTATCGGGCAACTGTTAATGGAAGGAGAGCCTGGGAAACAAAAGTCATGCATCATTCTCTAGAACCTCAGTCCCACAGGGTTGATATTTAATCTGAAGTAAATCAGTCCTCTTTGGCCTGTAGACAAGTTCTTGATGATTTATCGGTTTGCATATGTTACACATTACAAGGCTGCATTACAATTTGATATTCGTCCTGCACTAAGCACTCATCCCCTCTAAAAGCAGTCTGACAGTAGGGGGTGGTGACAAAGATTTCTGGATTTCACAAAAATGTGACAGGACACTACACTTGCGGCATTGCCAGCATTCGCAACTGATCGACTGTTGTTCATGACCTAGCTATAGTTATTGCCTGTCATAGACAGTTCAGCACTGTTAACATAAAGTGTTTTCGTATTTGATTGGCACATTTTGCTACCGTGTTGGCATGTAGCAATGCCAGGGCATTGCATGAGACATGGCTAGCAAAATAGGGTATTTCACTATTTTACCAGCTGGTTCAAATGCATTGAGACATGGCCAATGTTTTAATGCAGATGGGAAATACAGCATGTTAACACGTCAGCATTGTAAACATCGAAACATGCTGATAAAATAATGAAACACTCCATTTTGCTGGCTATGGCTCAGTGCAATGTCTTGGCATTAAATTAGCCTGTAAAATAGTGCTGAACAGTCTATGACAAGCAATAACTATAGCTATGTCATGAACAACAGTTGATCAGTTGCGAATGCCAGCAAAATAGCCCCATATCATCGGTAGCTGGTCACAGTCAAATATCTACTGCCTGTTAATTACATCAGGTCGAGACTCACTCAAATTGAAGTAATCAGTATTTTCCTTTAACTGAGGTCACTATCATTTATACCTGAATTATAGTATTTATAGCAATGTTACTTCAGTTTAAGTAAATTCATGCAGGACTTCATTGAAATTATTTAATTGAAGTAATAACTGACACTGCTAGAGGACGCACACAGCACATTTGTATCAGGAGTTACAGGTCGATTCGAGAGTTTGAATCAGCGAAGTAAATAATGGTTAATGCAATTATCTACAATGATTTACCTTATTTCTACTATAGAAATATAAAGCTGGACTCCCATCTAAACACCAGTTACTTTAATTTAGGAAACACTTGAGAAAGTGAGAAAGTTTTGAGGTAAAAATGTCAGATTACTTTGAATAGTAACAATACAAGTTTTACTTCAATTTGAGTATGCGCCTCAACCTGTACATTGACTTCGCCACAGGATATCTTTTCTGGGTTTTCCTTTTTATTGACAGACCAAAACCAGAGCAGAAAGCCTGAACAGTGACAGCGTAAGTAAAAAGACCGGTCCAAAAGACTAGCCTGACGCCAAACTGGGGTGACTGGCGGCGTGTTTGTTAACAGCCATTCTTTGATTCGTCAAAACTATGCCATCACAGCTGTAAACCCAATAGCCTGGCCATAATTTTACACAACAGCTATTTAAGTGATAAGCTAACACAAGCAAAGTTGCTTAATCGACAATTATCAACGAATATTTCAACATTTTGTGGACAAATTTGAGAAACCGACCATGCTGATTAGGACCGGAACAGGAAAGGAAGAGCAAGCCCCCGTGCGCCGGAAGTCATGTGACCTCTAGGGAGACCAATCTCCGCGTTCCGATTTCCTCCGCCAGGGGCACATTACATTCTGTCACTGCCAGCAGAGGGAGCTCGTTCTTCACATCACAAATGCTTAAGGGGGGCATAACGAATCCCGGGGGTGCAGTGGCGGATCCAAGGGCAGGGGGAAAGGGGCAGGGGGGGGGGGGGGCACAGGGGAAAAAAGGCCGCCCCCCGCCCCTTTCTCTGAAGAAGGGGGCACAGGTAACACAGTCACAATTCTTTCTGCACAACCTCACCAACACCCCCCACGTTCGTAGGATCCGTACCAGCACCACCCCCCCCCCCCCACCACCACACTCCCGCTCATACGTTTCTCATTAGATCCGCGCCTGGATAAAACTGGTTGTCTGGTGGCCCCCTTTTGTAAATTTCTGGATCCGCCACTGTGTATGTATTGGCAGATCATCGTGAGTTAATAAGGTGGTCAACAAATAATTAATGTTAGTCGATTTGCCGCATGACATTTTCTCCGACCCAGACCATCCTGTCTGATAAATAAGACAGATAGGCTTACTGTGATCATGATGATGGAGTGAATACTTTCGTTACAAAAACAAGGCTAGCTAGGCTGTGATCGACTAAGGTGGAGATATATTACTATTATTAGTTGTTCGTTAATCGTACAGCCCCCATACACACACACACATTATGGTTTCTCATATATCTACCTAGCTATATTTGCCAGTTTTAGCGAGCGCAACATGCATGCATATTCAAAGTCCATTTCAAGCATAGGCTTAGGACTTTCATTTCGCGTAACAACCCCCATGAGACGTTTTCGGATTCGGAGTAAATATCAGCTGTAAATAATAATATTCAAGCAATTAAGAGAGGTCGAAGCCTATTATGTCATATCTTTAATAATTAAATCAGCTGCGCCACAAAATTAACGAATACGAAATTATTCAATGTTAACAATGGATGTAAGTTATACTTCCAATTAAAGATAATTTATAAGCGACGCGCTAAATGTCTGTTGCCAAGCAGAACGCTCTTGGTGACCGCCCATCGGCTGCTGTCATAGTGAGTATTCTTTATGGCAAGCCAAAGTGAGATTAATTTTCAATATTAATCTAGATGTATCCCCTCGGAATATCTGAATTAATAAATATACGCTCGCATTTTTTAGGTAGCACCTATCCATATTACTCACCATTAACGAAAAAGGACTCAATAGTGGGCGGGGCTTAGTGTCGGAGTGTGGATTCGTCTATTATGATAGTGGATCCCATTAAGACAGTGGTTTCGGTGGATGGCGTCATCTCTTGACATTATCACCTACATTCCACGGTTGTAATAGGACCACAGCTACAAAACCGTTCATTTATTGGATATCAATTTTGAGGCTTGCAGATGTATCACATGTCTAAGAATGTTCTAAGTATTTGTTGTGAATGTCTCATCGTTTTATTTACCAGCATGTCATGCCATTATGTACTTGACCTTGCTGGCGTCAGCATTGGCCGCTTATCTGAGCCAATCATCAGGTACGGAACTGGGGCTTGGGGGGTGATGTGGCCGGGGGCTGGTAGACGTCTGTTGTTGACGCATATGTGAAAGGTACTGTATTTAGCTGCCGGTTGACCCACCGCCGAGTTTAAACGCGCCACTGCCTCATGTCACTCCATTATAGCATCTTAACAAGGATGCATACATGGACGGTGGTTTTATACCGGTCAAGTCAAACGTGGCCCTCATTTGTAATTAGCTCTTTTTAAATGACGGAAACAAACGAATAAATGGGAGGATATTCCCCAGCCGGTAACAAGAAGCGATGTAACATTAGTTGCAGCCAAAAGTCACTTTTCTCATAGATATATCACGCTCTCCACAAGTGATCTTTAACTGAACTGAAATGTTGGGGGTTTTAGAATACGATTGCACACGTGTGCCTCGCACCTCGGCTGACAAGTGGCGCCATCTTCTGGCTGTTCTGCTTCGTTTGGCGACATAACAAATGAAAATCGGTAATAGGAAGTTTTTTAATGCATAACGCAACCGTTTTTGTTGTCACTGTATACACGCAATGCATCAATCGGGTTACGTACAGTATTCGCCAGGTGGCAACCCCACTCAGGGCCCCAAGTTCAAGGTAAAGCGGGAAAACACCAGGCATGGGGTGATTACATTGTAAATGTAATCGATTACGATTACGATTACTTGGGAATTTCATGATTACGATTACGATTACAGGAAATATGAAAGTAATCGATTACGATTACGATTACATTCAGTGTGATCATGATTACAATCGTGATGACATGGACTGTCTTTCGACGTAATTGAAATAAAAAACACAACACTGACGGATAATCGCACCTCTATCTTGCTGGATTCATTTAAACTTTAGAACTTTATGATTCTCGCCGGAGAGGGAGGTGTCGCGCGTAAAAACTTATTACCTCTATGTTAAATACCATGGAACAAAAGGAAGCCACACCGTTATATGACACAAGGGAATCTAGTCCAGCCACCACACCATACATCGCCGTGCACCAGTCCCGATCGAATCGAGTTCGTTTTATAACAACACCTCTTCCAATCAATCTATATACTGAGAACAATAACACAAGCATCTACCACCCTTCCGTCACAGCCCCCACCTACCTACCTACCTACCCATCACAGCCCCCACCTACCTACCTACCCATCGCAGCCCCCACCCACCTACCTGCTCCCAACATATAGACCCCTAAGTCGCTCTGGACTACTTCTAGCTATCCAATGCAAACAAGATAATGAGGGGATTAGAATGTGGCACCCCCAGCCAGCTTAATTGGTTATGTCTGGTTATTTGTTTTCAAAACACTGGGCGCATTTCTTTGGTAATCCGCGTGTATCCCCAAGGTGAACCGAATACGCACATTACGCATCGGTTTAGGGCGAGACACTTCTTTCACCTGGGTCGGGTGCGCGCGCATCCATTCGGTAAGCCGATTGTAAAGCGTTCAAAATAGCACGGGCATTCGGGAGAACCGATGCGTAATGTGCGTATATTCGGGTTACAGCAGGGATATACCGAGCTACCAAAGAAATGCGCCCAATGTTTTGCGCCACGGCGCGCCATGCTAATCGCGCTGCTAACAGGGCGGGTGGCGGCCTGTAATCGGTTATAATATGCATTATATATACATACCTACATAACATTTTGTGATTTCTTTGAGTTTGTGACCTGTCCCTGTCTTTGGTTAAATAACGGAACTAAGGCTAACAGAACCGACGCTATAGGCCTAACGTCATTGGCTTGCTTCCACCACCAAGTTAAACGCCACACGGATGTAAAACCACCATGAAAAAAGAACGATTATTGCCAACCCCACAAGAAGCAGATTTATCAAACCATTGGCGGCTCTATGGTGGGGGTGGCACTGATGGACCTAGACATCGACAGACCTGGAGGCTTCAAGGTCCCCGTAATGGGCACTTTTTGGCCTACAATTTTTGCATGAGCACGCATTTAGCAAATTAGCGCACGTTATTTGGTTCCGTACGAGGTGGAATCGTCTGCCAGGGGGAGCTCTGGTTTGAGAAATTACACGCGAAACGTCAGACGATGAGACATGTATCGATGTGACGGCTGGTGTCTGTTAGATTCTGCTGATGTGCTTCACTCTGTGTAAAACAGCGATTTCAACACAAAACTGCGCGGAATAGTTTATCGCGAGCGGACTTCCTTGCGAGCCGCGGTCGACACCACACACAAAATACCGAACAGCTAACAGGCGAGCGGGGATATAAAGCCGGCCACCAACTTCTGCTCCGGTGAACATCTTATTTGAC
This sequence comes from Arenicola marina, assembly GCA_964019135.1. Lineage (NCBI taxonomy): Eukaryota > Metazoa > Annelida > Polychaeta > Arenicolidae > Arenicola > Arenicola marina. Next base: position 18,096,936 of record OZ025250.1, on the reverse strand, counting down.
ATGGAGAAGAGATGGGCAATACACAAATTACAGAACATTACAGAAAGCGACAACAACTGTTCTGCTCAGAACAGTATCTGTGGGGCTCCAATGGAAAATAACATGACTCTAGATGTGGTTGTCACGATGAATTTGACCGTGTAATACCAAGATAGCTGTGTTATCTCTCTTTAAAGAGAACACTTTCTTTGCATCCCACCCACGGGATGGCTGAAGGAAAATCGTGACCGTCACCCACAGGGTGAAGGATAACGAAGGATTTGGTCTCTTCGATCCAGATTTGACATCCCAGATCCAGATTGACCATTAAGATGCACAGTTGACCCCTTAGATCCAGATTTTACTGACGCTACTAATCAATATTCGACTCCTAAAATACGGATTCGAACCTTATAATATCCAGATTAACCCGGCAGATTTGACCCGGCAGATTACGATTTGATTCCCATGATCCAGATTTGACCTCTAGGATCAAGAATTGACCCCTAAACCCCTAGAATCGTTGGGATACCGAATTGACCCTTAGGATCCCGATTTGGCCGTTCGCTAGTCTAGTGGACCTGCTTGCGCATACTACGCTGACTGCATCCCTGTGTCACTGACACTCAGTGACTGTCTGACACTGTGACATTTACTGAGTGTGACTGACACTGATACTGACAGTGCCACTTCTCAGGTCCGTCGCTAGCCTGGTCAGTGTCAGTCAGTGTCACAGTCACAGTGAGTTTGGGTGTGTAACTGCCACCCAGCCCTAGGCCTAGGCTATACTGATCAGATACCTGTCTGACCAAAATTTGTATCTGGACCATGCATCCAGGGAAGGTGGGCGGGGGATGGGTGGGGGGGGGGCACTCTGCGGTACATTGAAAAGAGCATACGTGTAGGGTTACGGGAGTAAGCATTAGAAATCACTTGGCGGGTTCATTAGGTTCATGTCTAAGATGCATTGAAAAGGACATCCACTCTCTCAAAAAACGGGGATGAAGGCGAATGATCATGTTTTCTAGAATCTACAGACTATCGTAAATAAGAACAAAAGATCTGATGAAAAGTATTAAGGCACAAATAAAAACAAAAGATTTGATGAAAAGTATTATCTTTCTTTTAACCCTCCCAAACCCCACATTGCCTCCAAAGCGCTGTCAGTTCTGGGTGCCAAATGACGTTATCATACCTACGACGTTAACATATTGATTGTTATTACTGCAAAGTTAAAAGTGTACATGTCCCAGACCGGTTTTTCTCTTTCAAACTGCATCCGTTCTCGATTTCACATTTGTTTGTCACTGCGCGCGAAGGTAATTCGCTCCGTCTTCATAACAAATGAGTGCACATTTACTTCGAGACACAATGCAAGGTATAGAAATAGAAACCCTCTTTTTATATCACACCACTTGCCTCAGATCCCGATTTGACTCCACTGATCAATAATTTAGCCTCTAGATCCGGATTGGACCCATAGAATCCGGGATCAACCACTAGTTTTCAGATTAACCCGTCAGATCCACATTTGACCCGTCAGATCCCGACTGGACCTATGATCCCGATTTGACCTCTAAGATCCAGATTGACCCCTCAGATCTTGATTTGACCCTTCAGATGACATTGGCCTCTATGACCTTGACCTTGGCCACTTGACCTTGATCAATATCGTCACCAACGCCCAAATGCTAATGTTATGTCCCACGGAAAGTGTCTCATTTTTGTTTTAATAGAGTAATTGTTTCTGCACCAAATAGAGTTATTGACAACTATTCGATCAGGTTCTGGTGGACGTTTATTCTTACCATTATACCACTATTTATCTAATACTGTGTGGAGTTTGGGGATCAAACTTGCCCATATTGATGTCAGCACCACGTCCTCACCAGCCCCCAACTATTATACATCTCTGGTGTAGGGTCCGCGGGTATCCATTGATGCGGACATTTGTGATGAAAAAGATACCCCTACAGAGCGGACATTTGTGATAATAGAAGAAAGAAAACTTGCATCGGGGCGGGGGTGGGGGGGGGGGGGTAGTTGTGGTATTGAAGATAGGCTTTTCATAAAGCGGGTTTTTCAGCATGGAACTGCGACATAGAGCGGGTCAACGGATTTGGGAAGTGAAAAAGGAGCATATATAAACATCGACTCAACTTGTCCAGAAATATTCTATTAAGGAGTTCTAAACTAAGACCATCATTTCTGATTAGTTTGGCTCAAATGACAATAGCACTCTAGGGAGACCTTCCATGTTTTGTAATGTCCTGCTTGAAAATCCAACGGAGAAGTGTTTTGCAGAGATCGTGTAGCAGTTGGCATACCGGCATCCACTCTCAAAGCCGCGACAAATGGTTCTGCCAAGCGTAACCGGCAGTGATTAGTCCATTAAATCATTCTTTGTAAGTTTTCTCTTTGAAACGTTGCGCCAACGTTGTCACCGGGGAGAATCCGTGTGACGTCATAATGTCTCGTTTTCGTAGGAAATGCAAAAAAACATGAGTTTCTTATTAGCCGCGTTGTCCCGTCTTAATAAATATTCGTCATTGTGTTGGCGCAAAGAATGAAAAATATGTGGTCTGTGCGGTTTGTGCAGATATATTTCTTAAATATTCTTAATTATATTGCTAGGCCTTCCGCAATGGACCCACCCCTCGGTGCCTGGCTCTTGTGCAGGTAGTCGGGTTCCCTGGCTCTGTCTTTGCGTAACATAAACGTTACGCCTACGTCACAGATAGTCAGGACGCCATGCAGTGTGCTCAGAGATTTTAAACTCGTTCCGAACACGTGCTTCGTTTGTTCGTCCCCCAAATAAGTAAACCAGAAGTCTTGGCAAACGATACTTTATAGCCCGATATATGTTTTGGCATTGCGACAACAAAGCTTTAGCATTGGAATAATGAGAATGTGTGTCATGCTAACATTAGGTAAACTTCCGTGAGCGACAAATATACCGGTTGCAATACTCAGTTTGATAACTAACTTAAATGGAGTTATATTGTACTTATATGTATGTAAATGCAGGAATCTTGCAAGCAATAAATAAAAGATTTACACATAGCCCATTTCTAGTGATATATAATACAGGGGAAGACCTCTAATAACCTAATCATTCTTGCAAATATAACAATTAACTAAATGACATTCTAGTGAATATCTGTCGACTAAGAAATGTTTGATATATTTTGAGAATCCATCCAGTACATGTGCCTCAATCTTATTTATTATAATATCTGGCATTTGGTTTATACATCTAGCAACGCGATATCCCAAACACTGTTCTGCAAACTTATGCTTTACACGTGTACCTAACAGATCATCCTTGTGTCTTGTGTTGTAATTATTAAGATCCGACAATTTGGAGAAAGACAAATCAGTTAGAAAATAATCTGTCAGCTCACCGTGGAGATACTTGTAATAAAATATTAGTTGGTGGTAAATCGTTATGTCAGCAAACTTCAATATACTAAATTGTTTACATAATGGGCCCAAATGGAAAAGGTAAGAGCTCTTGGCTATGATACGAATCGCCGTGTTTTGCAATAGCCTTATACGATCAGCTTGGTAACCCCATGCTAGAACATATATTATAATGTAAATGGGGTAGGATTAAAGACTTGTATGCAAGTTTAAGAACATAGGATGGTACGCTATGTTTTAACTTGAACTGTCAGTCCCAAAATATCAAACTCATCTACGCACTCAAGAGGTATGTTATTTATAGACAAGTGCGAAATTCTAACAACGTTGCGCGGCATATAAAATATCATAAATTTAGTTTTCGAAACGTTAAGTGATAACTCATTTACACATGGCCAACCGTATATCTGGAAGAGTTCATTATTTAGCACATCATTAACAATGTTATCAGAAGATGACGCAGTCAACGTGCAAAGTTGTATCGTCAGCATATACAATAGTTCTAAATAGCTGACTAGCGTGTGACATGTCGTTCACATATATAATAAATGGCAAGGGACCCAGCATAAAACCTTGAGGTACCCCTCGAGATGTTTTCGTTGATTTAACATCTCCCAAGCGTACATATTGATGACGATTTGGTAGATAACACTTTAGCAATGATATAGCTGGTTCAGATATGCCATAGTGTTTTAGTTTATGGATAAGAATATTTTGATTCAAAATGTCAAACGCCTTCGACAAATGCAGATATATACTCAGAGGAACCTCGCCCTCATCCAGCTTTTGCAAAATTCTATCAACTAATTCAAGCGCGGCAAGCTGAGTGGAATGTTTCTTTCTTAAACCATATTGACCATTGTAAAATAGTTTTCTTTCTGAAAATAGTCATAGATTTGATATCTTTTCAAATACCTTTGAAATTGCCGGATGAACCGAGATAGGTCTATACTTGTCGATATTAGAAGCATCTCCTTTCTTAAAAACAGGAGTTATCTTTGCAAGTTTCAATTTGTCGGGGAATATTTCTATAGATAGCGATTGATTAGTGATTAAGGCTAATGACTCACTTAGATTTAATTTTAATACCTTAAGTAGTTTCACAAATAGTCCATCATCCCCATTGCTCTGTTTAGGTTTGAGACCGTCGATGATTTTTTTCTACTGTTGCTTCAGTTATAAGCTTAAAGTTTATTTTGTTGAACTCGATACCTTCTGCTGTATGTCTAGGCTGAAAAAATACCAGAAATGGTCATGATAGTGATTTCACTAAAATACCAGAAATAGCAGACTGCATGACAGGGGAGATCCGCACCAGATAATTATCTATAAGGGTTCTTTTATACTTTGAAACTTTTGAAAGAACCCAAAGGATGTTATACTGTCAAAATAATTACTAACTGCAGCTTTTTCATGGATTTGTAGCATGTCAATATTGAAAGTTTGAAAGTTCGACCAATGAGTTCTTTTTTTAGCTCCTCCTAACTTGCAAAAAATCATTTACATTCATAGGCATTAAATACAAGCATAAACAATACTTTCATTGCCCCAATGAGACCAACGCGAAAGTGATGCAATGAGATGAAAATATAATATAAAATATAGACAACTAGTAACTGTGTCTTATAGCAGTGTACGTGATATCATTATCATGATGTACATTGCAATACTAACAATAACATATTCACGAATATTGCCCATGGGGCAATGTCTAATGAAAACGAAATATGTCAAAAAACCACGACATATGTGTTCTATGTATGCATTCGTTAGTAAGACGCAGATTATGTACTGTCTTCATTATTACACCCGAGTCCCAAGGGGATCATTTCGCCAGTTATGGCCGACGACCGTTGCAAACAATGATTTATTTATAATGGAAAACTGTGAACTCAAATCCATTTGCAAAGGCACATACTGAACATTGCATTACACATTCGATGCCCGAAAAAGAATGGACGGGAAAGGTGGATATGCATATCTGACTATCTGTGAACCTATTTCAAATTTTCGTCTCACTTTATTTTTCGAAAGATCAATCGATTAACTCAATTGGACGCAAACGACGGCACATTCGCTGCCAACAGATGTGTTCCTGTCACCAGCTCTGTCAAATAAAAACTGCTCCACCTCGTCGAAATTTACATCGAGAGGAATGTGTATATTCAGACAAATACAAGTGCCGATATATCGGGGCTGCGAGACAATGATATGTCGCAGAAATGTTTCCAAATGATGCAAGCAATCCTCAGTTTCATGTCCGTAGAAAAACAAATCGGATCGAAATCCGCCAGGAATTGGGCGCGAATGTTCGAAGCTAACTGCCGACGGTCGTTTTGACTTTGAACCAAGATCCTGTCCTGCAAACGAAGCTCTTACTTCGGTATGACGACTAGCAAGCTTCAGATTGGCGATGGTAGACATGAGAGGGGTCCAGGTGTAACCGAAGACGAACAAACCGCTCTTTCTCCCCAGAAGGCCACGGGTGTCTTGTGATTGGAAGAGTCGATCGCACTCTTCAAGCGTCAGCGATGGTAGCGCCACCTCTCCGAACGGTTTCGCATTTTTCATCGTGCCGTGCAGCTTCTTGACCGGTACGTTCGTATACAGCAGATTTCGCTGTAGAATAAAAATAACTGGATCAAAAGGCAGGTAATGAAATCAAATGGAAGCAAATTTCAATGATTGTCAATATTATGTTTGGTGACATGCAACAGTAAATATATTGTGGCTACGAATGTAATCTCACATCTCACAATAACAATTTTAACATGTACGCAACCTGCCACTTTCTAAGGACTACTTATCCAGGGTTGTCTCTTGGTCCTGTTAACGTTAATGGGAAAGTAAACGGCCCAAAACACCAATACTTCATTGATTTCAAAGATAATTTAACTATATGCGTCGTGAATTGATCCATATATAACATAAATACTGTCACATATAAACTGTCAACCAAGATGACAAGTACCCATTTAAACGGAACGGTTTGAGTCTCGGGGTGTTTTTCCAATCTCCGCAACAGCGACTCGTTGGTGATAGTCGTATACACCTCATTCTTCACGGACGGCACCAGGCGTCTGACGTCATCACGGGCGAAGTCCTTCATCAGATTAACCAATCCTCGCCCTTGGTGGTCCTTGCGCACGCGCAAAGCTACGGCGAGCATATCAACCCCGTCGTTGATGACGTTGTAATTCACGAACGCCACCTGTGTGAGACATCTTCACGATTATCGGATATAATGCCATATCAAATCTGAGCATTTGAAAACTTCGGCCTTGTACAACATATTTGAGGGTCATCTCTCTATTGCTTAAACGTTAAAATAATAGGTTAATCAGGAATTGTGCAGCCTGTATGTATCATATTTCTAAATTAGAAAGGGAAGGTTGTATGTAATCGGTCTGCCTTTGTTTTCGTGTCGCTAACTTGCACACTTACTAATATTGCTAATGACATTGCATAAATATCATCTCAGGTTAACATCATAAGTTCTGACATCAATTTGTTGGTCAGAAAAATGATTATGCTTTGGGGACGGACAATTCGATATCAAAGGGAGGGCGCTATGTTATTTTGCTGAGAAAAGAAGCTCTGGCTCGGAATATTGTTTGAAAAACAAATGTTGCATTGCCGGGTACCGAAAAAGATGTCATCTAATTAAAAAGAAAGCTAAATGGTACCCTGATAACATTAAACATGCATTTTGCAGATGAAAATCATCATCACAAGAACCCTCACACATCTCCCCATGGCAAAAAAAATTCAGCCCTCGTCGCAGCCAAACAAATTTGTTGGCCTCCACCCGAACACAATAGCCCTGAACACCATTCTGCGGCTTTTCGTGATGGCGATTTTCATTTGATACCTGGGTATATCAAGTGGTCCAGCCCTTAGCTTCATTCGCCACTAGGTGCCCTCGACCCTTACCAGTTCGCCGCCAGTCTCCACCACGTACATGTAATGGTTCGGGGTGTGGCAGTACCAGGGATAGGTCACGGGCAGGTAGTCTGTCCCTTCGTAGATAGCCTTCCCAATGGCCAGCACTTTAGCCATATCCTTTATTGTGGCTCGTCTCACCACTGGATCCTCCATGTTTTCAATGTCACTCGCTGTACTGAAACCTGTTAAATGACCATGAGGCATTGGGTTCTGCAAAACAAGAATTCACTTTTGTTATGGACATCGACATGGACATAAGGCATGTAAGTTCTCGCCCTTTTTTTCCATTTCGCTCGCATATTTCAATTAATATTGTGATGATCCTGTACGCATTCAGGATCCGTGAAACGGATGGAGGTCGTTGAGTGGGGGGGGGGGGGGAGGGGGAGGACTTACCGGTTTACCTGACACCGATTTTGTATTTTGGAGCATCTGCCACAACGAAGACTGAGTGACTAGCACATTCGTCAAAAGGGTCAACACCATGCCATAAACGATTCAGGCTGGCGAACGTTTGTCTGAATTGCTATTCCATTAAGCTGTACCATTATGCTGGGTGAATGTTTGCCCAGTACCATTATGCTGGGCGAACGTTTGCCCTGTACCATTTAGATGGTCGAGTGTTTACCTTGTGCCATTAATATGGGTGAACGGTTGCCCTGTACCATTAAGCTGTACAATTGGGTCAACGTTTGCATGGCACCATTAAGTCGGGTGAACGTTTTCCCGGTGCCATTAAAATGGTCAAGCATTTAGCTTGTACCATTAATCTGGGCGAACGGTTGCCCTGTACCATTGAGCTGGGTGAACGTTTGCCCAGTATCATTATGCTGGGTGAACGTTTTCCCTCTACTATTGAGCTGGTTGAACGTTTGCCCTGTACCATTAAGCTGGGTGAACGTTTGCCCTGTACCATTGAGCTGGGCAGACGTTTGCCCTGTACCATTATGCTGGGTGAACGTTTGCCCTGTACCATTGAGCTGGATAAACGTTTGCCCTGTACCATTGAGCTGGGTAGACGTTTGCCCTGTACTATTGAGCTGGGTAGATGTTTGCCCTGTACCATTGAGATTGGTGAACGTTTGCCCTGTACCATTGAGCTGGTTGAACGTTTGCCCTGTACCATTAAGCTGGGTGAACGTTTGCCCTGTACCATTGAGCTGGGTAGACGTTTGCGCCGTACCATTGAGATGGGTGAACGTTTGCCCTGTACCATTGAGCTGGGTAGATGTTTGCCCTGTACCATTGAGCTGGGTAGATGTTTGCCCTGTACCATTGAGCTGGGTAGACGTTTGCCCGCCTTGGCGATAGCTTAAAAATTGAAAAAGTTGGATTCGAACCCCCAATTTCCAGGCGCTCTGGCACCGTTACGTTGCGCGCTTCGGGTTCAAGTTGAGACCGGATTTGGCATAAGCTACATCACCTCTATATCCAACAGGTCAAGTTTGGTGCTCAGGTGTCTTTCAGTTTTTGAGCTACAACCGAGCACTCGACATTTACAATAGTCAAGGTCACGACCCTGACCCTCGACCCAGGTTGCTGAAATATAATCAATTTTAAGATACGGCCTTCAGTAATCTTTGTTTTAAGGATAAGTCACGTGGCTTATAGGTGTCTATGTTGTGAGCTCCTAGTAATTTCAAAAATGTCCTATCTTTTACCATTGGGCAATTTTTGCGTTGCCATGGAAACAAAAAGTAACTGTCCGATCGGGATGATTTGTGTGTTTTGAAATTTCCAGAGCCTGTAGCGTGAAAACTATTGCCCCTACGTAAAATTTGATAGATATTCAGGAGCTGAGAATATAGACACCAATTTCGTGTTTCTAGCTGTAATATTAATCGAGTTAGACAGGGAAATGTGTTTTGGACGTATGACGTCACCGTGACGTTGACGTTTGATAGATTTCACCCGGCAACGCACTTGACCTGAGATTAGACTTCTGGCATCTGTTGGTGAAGTTTGACAACGATAGCTGCAAGTGTTCGACAGTTATCGTGCTCACAGACACACAGACACACACACACACACACACACACACACACACACACAAACAGGACTGACTCACATGATGGCGATTTTCGCCATAACAAACAGAGCAGAGTCACATGATGGCGATCTTTGCCATAACAAACAGAGCAGAGTCACATGATGGCGATTTTCGCCATAACAAACAGAACTGACCGACATGATGGCGATTTTCGCCATAACAAACAGGACTGACTCACATGATGGCGATTTTCGCCATAACAAACAGAACTGACCGACATGATGGCGATTTTCGCCATAACAAACAAGACTGACTCACATGATGCCGATTTTCGCCATAACAAACAGAACTGACCAACATGATGGCGCTATTCGCCATGACAACATCTGTGTACCAAACTTACCCTGGCAGATAGGGGTGACTTAGCTTATGTCAAATCCAATCTCAGCTCGAACCCCACGGAGTGAGAAACGTAACGGTGCCAGAGCGCCTGGAAGTTGGGGGTTCGAACCCGACTTTTCCAATTTTCTGGAAATGTTCTCTTGTCTCTAAAGTTTCAGTTACTTTTTGGGACGCCTGGAAGTTGGGTGTTCGAACCCGACTTTTCCAATTTACCTCTAAAGTTTCGGTTACTTTTTGGGACTTCGGTTACATGTTTGAAAAGTAACCGAAGTCCCAAAGTAACCGAAACTTAGATGTATCATGGCCATAAGATGCATGCAGAATAAGGGCCCTGGTCCTTGAGTGTTTCGAGATGTGCTATTCGTTTGAGCCGCGAAATTACTACACATGTATATGGTGCATTCTATGTGCACCCAGGCATTGCATCCAAGGACCTAGGTCTTCGTTATGCCCCCTTCTTTGTCAATGTCAGTCAGTGAAATAGGTCACTGCAGCGATACACGTAATAAATAAAGCTTGCGTAGCTCGGCGGGTCGACGCCCCCAAGCCCGTCACGGTCTGCCTCCACCCAAAAAACAATCTTTTTCACCCCTTTGTGGTGAGGTGGGGGTAAGAGGTACCTTATCGCTAATAATATATGTAGCGCTGAAGTTTCTCATATCGGGTGCTCAACAACACTCATGTATAATACATGTATAGTCATGTATAGTACAAAGTCAGACAAATAAAGAAACAAGACCCGGAATATATATTACCCTTTTACAGGGTCGCTATGGTGTAAATATTCTTCAGGCATACTCATGCAACAAGGTTTTTCTGTCATTGCTGTCCCCATCCCCCTCACAAATCTCGCCATAATGATCCTATCGTGTATCACGTGTCTGTATGACGTATCTCGTGTCTCGTATCATGTTTTATCACATGCTCGGCGGGCCGAAGCCTTCAAGCCGTCTCAGATTAGGGTTGCCTGCCCGAAGAACACGAGCAGCCAGCCGCCCCTTCCACACCGAGTGCCAATTGATTTTGGAGGTGAAAAAAAGAGGGGCTTTACCGCGCACCCGCCCCCCCCCCCCCCCCACCCCTCCCCCGTAGTTTGCGATTATCTAGATAACCGACCGATACCCAGATCAACTGCTATTTGCAGTAAATTTATTCCACTCTCTTCATTTGGGTGATTGGCAGATAAGGATACATTGCGTCGCCTAGAATACACATATCACCTTCTGTCTTGCACAAACATTTCGTCTACTATACCAAATCTTAAGATTATTACAAGGCAGTATTTTACAAACTGGCGAATCAATTCTGTCGTGTTTAATCAGCCGCAGGGCGCGTATCTGTCTACCGACAGATTCATTAATTTAAATGTTTGGGCCCTGTAGTACAAATAAAATACATAGATACATGGCAAGTGTTGGGTAAATCAATTGGTTCAAATTGAAGATATTTCATTACAGTAACATGTGAATATTTACAGGGTGTATAGGCCAACATACAGCAACACATATCATGAGCTTTTTTTATCGTTAGGCCGTTTTGCGTCACATCTAATGATCAAACGTTCTCGGTACGCTTCATTAACAACTGGGAGGGCGGGTTAGGGGCTTTTACCCCCCCCCCCCTCCCTCACACACACACTCGTATACGCACACGTCTATGGCGCCCTTTAAGCGCCGACACTAATGTACATAGGAAGACATACAAAGAAACATACTAAAATAGACTAGTGTCAGTTGCAACATCAACTGAGCTATGAAGGTAACGCTCTCTGTAGTGATCGGGTGCCCACGCCAAGCACACTGTCTGAATTCTGCGCAAACGCCTTTTTATCCATGATTGATCCCTACTAAGTGCCGCAAAGATCGCAGCTCTAGCTTGCTTATTTTTGACACATTTTCCAATTTGGCCAAGAATCTCTATACTTTAGCAATGGGCTTACATCCCTTACCATGGATACGTCAACGTGACGTCATAAAACGTCGCTGACGCTTACCAAAACGTAGCAAATTGGCTTCTAATTTGCCTGTTTAATTACTTATGAACTGACAGTGATTAAAACTTTTACTAAAGTAGGTGAACACCAAACGAGTCCAAAATGACGTCGGCTCACTTTAACTACGACGTCATTTTTGACGCACACGTTTAGGGACCGCAAATAAATTTACGAATGGCAGTATTGTCCTTGGGTATAATGTACAAGGTACAAATAAACCGAAGTCACTACGACGTATAGCCGAGTAATGGCCTTTGTAAAACACATCATGATGACGTCATGGCATGACGGCAAAGTCAAAATAATAAGAAGCGAACGTTTTGCCCGACAACCCCAAAATGTTGACCAGCACGGCGGTATGCGCATCAGCCTTTCAGATATGGATTGACGAAATTACGTTTTCCTTTCCTAGTTATTAGCCGCTAAGATCTCATGTCTAGCTTGGTTTTTCGATTTTTGACGAATTTTCTAACTTATCCAGAATCTCTATACTTTATCATTGGGCCACTGTTTCGTTGCCATGGAAAATGAATTGGAAAGCGAAACGGACACGCGTCCTCCATGTGCGTACCCTAAGCCTTTTGTACGCGTCAACATCTCCCACTATAGTAAAGGAAAGTGAAATCGTCCAACCAAAAGTACGTCATATTGAGTGAAGTTTGATTATCTCCATAGGGTCCCATGTTAAACGATTTCGGCTCTATACCAAAAAGTAATAAGATTATCTCACCATGTTTAAAGTTGATGGCTCAGCTCAGCAATATCCATCCAAAGCTGTAAGCATAGAGTGATATCTGGAATAGGACGCCCATGGGAGCCGTACTAGCACCAAAAATCTGTAACTTTTGGTCAAATTTTGAAAAATGCCTCTGACGTCATTTCGTGCTCGAATTCCATATGGTAAACTCAGTGGCTATTGGGTACCATGTTTAAGCAAAGAACAATTTCTAGTACAGTTTGACGAAGAGATGAGAGATTGAGGGGTTTAACATGGGAAGTCCCATTGAGAAATGCAGTCACCCCTGGAACCGGAAGTAAGATAGGAACGTTTCATTTTTAGTTTGCAGTTATGCGAGGATCTCCTCGTTCTACAATATATCGGTCCTCTTGCATTTTCTCCATTTTTTTCCCGAATTGTTTCCGATTATTTTGTATGCAGCAAAAGTGACGTCATCGTGACGTCACCTGACGCATCGGAAACATCTAAGATTAGACAAAGGTCGTCTCTATTCATATTTCTATGACTTATTAGAATATCATAGTGATAGCTTGATGTTATTCATGTAAAACAGCGAAAAAAACGGGCAGATGTCATTTAGTGTAGTTTTCCCCAAAATCTAAAACCTCCTTTTACTCGAAAATGAGTGTGACGCATCAAAAAGTAGACAATACTCGAAATCTGCGCTAACATATCAATGACACCCCAAGTGACATAGAAAAATATATTTTCTCATTAACAAAGACGCCCCCAAACACACACAAATATTTACAAACCAGACATAGCAGTATATTGACAGAAGTCTTTAGAATGCTGTCAGTAATAAAGGAAGTTCAAACATAATTACCGGGCACGTCATCTCGTAACACCTCATCTCCAAACCATTTTCGGACACGTTATCTACAGACAAATACCTTTTTTGGACAAATTACGACAGGACACGGCACACCAGACACATCCGTTCGTGAAAAGGAATGTACGAGGCCCAAACTGTATAATCTCACTGTTACACGGGCATTCCCCTTAATGTATTAACCCTACTAGCCTTACTCGGCTTTTTATTAGACCTAATTGCGATTTAATTGCCCAATATTAGTTTAGTTTTTTAAGCAGATTATTTGTGGTTTGTTCACTTGCCTTTGCTTTGTGACAGCTGCGTTTTGTGACAGATTGGTAGACCTGATTGTGAATATTTCTTCAACATTATTTTCTGCACATCAATGAATGTTGTCGCTTAAGTAATAGACAGAGATTGCATTTAATGTACAGTATAAGCGGAGAACAACCATCATGGAAGAAGACCTTGGAGGGAATTCTAGCAGAGGAGAGATCGAGATCGCCTTCGCTTACTATTTCTTACTTTCCTTTTAAAAAGGAAATTTAATTAGTTGTAGCAGTGAGTCAAACCATTCCTACTAGCCTCGGCTAGAGGGATCACCCCTTTAGCCGAAGAGGTAGAGTGGTTGACTTGAGATCGGGAGATCGTGAGTTCGACTCCCGCTTGGGACCAAACCGGCCCCCGCCGTTACATTCACCAATTAGTGCTTTGGTGAATGGATACAAATGTCAGTAATTAGCGGATTACCTTTTCGCAACGGCCAGCAGCGGGCTTGTTGGTTTATTTAATGTATTCCAGGTCCGTAGGCAGCATGTGGAGAGGGCAGAGGTTCGGTATCTGTGAAGATCTGTGAACACACCCCTCCGATTGACGAAATTATATATGTTGATGCGCAATAAACACATCATGCTCCTCCGGCTCCCCTAGATTGTGGCAGCTTTTATTCTGACAGAAGGTGCGAGGTACGTTTCGCTCTAATACACCCCCGCGTCATACGGCCTGTGTTCTCTTGTGTACGTTTAAAGTTGCATATCAAGCTCTCTCCCGCCAAAGCTAAGTCAAGGCGACATCACAATTTGCTAAAAACTATTCACGGCGGGGGACGGGTCAGGAGTGCTAGAGTCTGGTGGGCGTCGGTGGGCGAGCGGGGGTGGGGGGGGGGGGCGGCAGTAGTGCAGCAGTGGTGGGTACCGGTGAGCGGGGGACGGCGAAAGGCAGTGCAGGAGTCTCGTGGGTGTCAGTGGGCGGGGTGGCGGACCCGAGTGCAGCATTTTGAAGCGTGTCGGTGGGCTGGGTGACTGCAGGAGAAGGGTGGATTGGTGTGGCGGATGGGCCGAACCCACTGGGTACTCGACGAGATTATGACGTCTTTTACTGGTTGAAATAAGTCGTTGATCAACCACATTTCAACGTCAATTGACGACCAAAGAATGACGAGTCTTACGTCGGCAGACTGGTTTAGCTCATGACGAGATTATGACGTCATATTCTGGTTGAAATCACGTGTATCACGTTCGCTGTGTCATTCGCCGCGAGGCGGAGCCACTTGTAGAATACGATTAAACACAGAAGGCAAAACATCTAAGTGGAGTATATCTTAACGTGAATCAATTTATTATTATTACGTAAAATCTTCCATTTCACGGCATCAATCACTACGTTGGTGTGTTACGGCGAAAATCGCCATCATGTGAGTCAGTCATGTTTGTTATGCCGAAAATCGCTATCATGTGAGTCAGTCCTGTTTGTTATGGCGAAAATCGCCATCATGTCAGTCAGTCTTGTTTGTTATGACCAAAATCGCCATCATGTCGGTCAGTTCTGTTTGTTATGGCGAAAATCGCCATCATGTGAGTCAGTCTTGTTTGTTCTGGCAAAAATCGCCATCATGTGAGTCAGTCCTGTTTGCGTGTGTGTGTGTGTGTCTGTCTGTCTGTGAGCACGAAAACTGTTGAACACATGCATCTATCGTTATCCCACTTCGCCAACAGATGCCAGAAGTCTAATCTCAGGTCAAGTTTGTTGCCGGGTGAAATAGGTCAAACGTCAACGTCACGGTGATGGCATACGTCCCAAACACATTTCCCGATCTAACTCGCTTAATATTACAGCTAGAAATACGAAATTAGTGTCTATATACTCAGCTCCTCAATATCTTCCTCGGCCCTGCTATCAAATTTTACGTAGGAGCAACAGTTTTCACGCTACAGGCTTTGGAAATTTCAAAATTTTCCACACCAAATTTTTTTCCTTAAATCTCAAAGCGATTGTCACGAGACTTTGCAGAGACATTAAGGGCTCCACTCAGGTACCGTATGTCAAAAAGCATGGTGATCCCATCAATACTGTCGGTTTCCAAGGCGACGAAAATCCCCATTATGAGCCAATGGAAGTTTTGTCCACCCGATTTCGACAACTTGCCATACAGGTATCTCAGCGCCGCTTGGCAGATACATTCAGTCCACCACCTAGATAGATTATGCCAAAAAATACGGCGATCGAACTCGCAGTATTCGTTTCCAAGGCAACGGAAAATGCCATGATGAAAGATACAAATTTCACTTTTTTCCATGTTTGGCGCAGTTACAGTGCACATAGCGTCACGCTACTTGGTACAGGTTTCGTATGGGTCGGCCTTATATATTAAGAGCAAGATAAATGCAACCGAATGGTTACTTTTTGTTTCCATGGCAACACAAAAAAAGGTTAAATGGGGAAAGATAGGACATTTCACAATTACCAATGTGCCAAAAAAATATAGAAACCTATAAGCTACGCGTCTCTTGTTGGATACAAAGATTATGCAAGGTAATATCTCAAAACTGACCGTCATTCAGCCACCTAGATCAAAGGTCAAGGTCGCGACCTTTACTATTGTAAATGTAAAGTGCTCCGTTGTAACTCAAAAACTAAAGGACACCCGAGCACCTAACTTGCCCTGGTGGATAGAGGTGATGTAGCTTATGACAAATCCAATCTCAGCTCGAAAACGGAGTGCGCACCGTAACGGTGCCAGAGCGCCTAGAATTTGGGGGTTCGAACCCGACTTTTTACAATTGTTAAGCTATCGCTCTCCAGTATTTACCACAGGCTGGGGCATAAATTAGGACCTTATATTTAAAATTTCACTAAAATCGGACAAGCGGTTATCACGTAACGGGTCATTTCACTTAAAAAAATTAACGAAATTTACGGTGCCCTCAATATTGACCGTACAAACTTTAAAATAGTATAGGACACAGTGACTGTGGAATTTTATTGCCCGTCAGGAAAAAAATATGGTTAAAATTCGCCGTGTTAACACTTTTGCGTAAATCGACGAAAAGATCGTTGCAATATTAAACTATACGGCATTCCCGTTGTCCTAACGCGACACCCGCTCCTCCACCTCCCGCCTCCCCCCCCCCCCCTCTCGCCGCCCCCACCCCGGCCTTCTCCATGCCCGCCAATACACACACGCATTCTGGCTTTGATGGGCTGCGCTGGCGCACACTCCTGCCCTTATCCACACCCACCCCCTACCTTACACCCCTGCCCTGTGTATTGCTCACCGGGCCGCTGCCGTTCTGCTGCTAGCTACATGGTGCTCTTACCGTGAACGGAGAGCCTCCCCCACCCCACCCCCCACTCCTGAGGTCGAGGTGACAGCGGTTGCATCACCTGGTTCTAGGGATTAGCAGCATATAAGTCGACTGGGCCGGTGTATATATACGGGTCGGTCTCGCTGTACCTGGAGAGTCGACTCTCCAGGCACAGCGAGACCGACACGTGTGTATATCCCGACAGATCGTCACACAATGCACACTTTAGTAGAAACAGAGCTTGTGGCTTCATCTACCCAGACACGATGACAATGGATGTATAGCCTTTCCAGAAATAGTACATTTAAATATCGACCTTTTCGATCATTAAATTATGCGTTAGATGACGAAAGGACAACTAATACACACAGGTCAACTTTTAATGATTTTTTTTTTTCCTTCGTGGGTGTTTTCTATATTTTGGCGAGAGTGCAAATATCACATTATGCCGAAGCTGCTGCAGGTTCCGTAAAAATTGTCTGTTGATGCTTTGTCTCCCTAATATTTTTCGGCGGTCCAGTGGTACTATGTGCCAATATATAGTAAATTTACTCGTGAAAATAGATCTGTGACCGCCATCAAAATGACCTTTTTTCCGCTTATCCAGCGGCGAGTTGTCGGGGGTCAGAAATAGGTCAGGCACGTTGTTAGTCACCATGGTGATGTACCGCATGGCTTGGCATGTCTGACCGCTAGGTGGTGGTCTATCATTGTCTCTCCTGTACAGCAATATGACTAGACACTTGTATCTCAGTCCTTTTGGATATAACGCCAAATGTTCTCCACATCCACATCGACAGTGGGGACACGTTGTCTTTGGATGGGCCAGTGAATGGTCTCCGTTCGTGGGGTCATGCTCAGGACCTGTAGTGTGGTCCGTGTAATCCCTGCAATGGAAGGTAAAATGACTATCATAAAACACGCGACCGGAACATCTATAGTGTTGAAGTCTTGAAGCCAGGAAATTAAAATCATTTTCGTTTAGGTATTCGTTTATCATGGACAACAGTCTCTAACGATATATTTTATTAACATTATTTTAATGCTGTCGAGATATTTAAATAATGTCGAGATATTTTATTAATGATAATAATGATAAGAATGATGGTAAAGAATATAGATAATTAATAATAATAATAACATCTTACGTTAATCCATAAAGTTCATAGTTCTCTCCTGTTCCAATTCTCGAATTCTCCTCTGTAGGAGCTCCACTTGACTCTTTTGCAATCTCAACTCCTGATTTATCTGTTGATAGAAAATAAAGTGATGCACCAACCGGATATGAGGCTATTTATAGCCTCCGTGACACTTCAGCTGTCTTATGCCAGTCACACATACCTTCATGACGTCATAGACTGAAGCTGACGTCACGGGATACGCAATAGACACACCTCCTTATACAAACTGTCGCCCGAGTGGAATGAATAAGACAACGTTACTCTACCCCAATGAATATTACAGATTACCACATGATAAACACCTAGGTATAAGGCTATATATAGTTTCGCAAAAAATTATGTTATAATGGGGGTAAATGTTACTGCTATTTTGCACTGGACTTACATGATCCTTCATGAGCTTGTGATATGCAATTTCGCTTTGTTCTTCTGTAAGTTCGTCTTCGCATGCTTTCACCTGCACACGAAATAAAATTATGAAGTTATACGAGGTACCATTGCTGACACACAGGCAGTTATTGCCATAATCACATAATCGATCAGAACAATACACCGTACATTTGTCCGCAAATTGCTATCTCAGTAACACATATTGCGCCGGTGAGGATAAACTGATGAAAATGTGGATGATGTGTCGCTGGCGTCATTTTCGCATTTTTTTGGCGAGGCTTTCAACAACATCAATCACATGTGAATGATCACCTCGAATACGATATAAAACAGTTATGAACTAAACGGATCAAAAATTCAAATTAATAATAACTACATCATAAGGCACAAGTGAAAAAGGTCAACAGATGATTCTACACACTGGCGTTATGCATATTCATGAATCGATCCATCATCCATGCTTTGGGCTTGCATGACTCACCTCTTGCCGGATCTGGCTCCGTCTCTCCTCTGCCGCCGACAGACATTCCTGGAGCCTGTTGGCTCTGACATCGGCCTCCGCTTGTCTGCGACGCTCTTCCTCGGCGTCCGCGGTGTATACGTCAATCTGGAAGGTCAAAGACCAAATCACCGGATTAAAATACAGGATTACAAGATGCATTGCAACGCTGTAACTATAGCAATGGTAGACGTGTCGATTACTTTAAGTGATTGCGGAGGAAACATGTACTGTAACTGACCGACACACCAGATTTGATGCTACCCTTAACCCCTCCCCCCCCCCCCCAACTCCTCTATCTATCTGCCAGTGAACAATAATCATTGTGGCACAAATGGATTTATCCCGAGATGTGACTGGACTGGACACACGTACTGGATCACTAATCATCATCTTAAAATGATTCTGGTGGCTTATTATACAAATCACCGCCACAAGGGCCTGTGCTTCCATGGCCGTGCCAAGCTGAGCTAACTGTACTTACCTCCTGCTGTAATTGAATACACACACCCGAGAAGGGTGCTTTATTCATTCCTTGACGTATTTAGAGTATCCCACTAAAATGGATTATACGTAATCCTCTGCGATATGACTGTGATGCGACTATGATCCTAGGCGTATTTAGAATATCACAAATTGTATTATACATAATCCTCTCCGATATGACGGGACCGACACACACAATGGCCAAACACGAACTACGACTCTCCGTTGTACTTATATAGGCAGGCTATTAGCAAGACGTACGTGGGAAGCACGACGTATTTTCCGCCGCTATATTTGAACGGCCATTCGCAATCGCGAATGCATCGGACACTTGACCCAGACGAGTCACATCACGCCTCTAAGCTGGTACCGCTGCTCGTATACACGGGTTTACACTTCCGCGGCCATTTTGACCTACTTTAAATGGTGAGTAAACAAGAGCACATGTGCCATTGACCGACAGCTTGAAGTGAGGGCGCTTCGAATTGTTTCTGCATGTGAACCGGTTTAAGGGGACTTACTTTTGCATTATTTGAACAACTAGTGTTTAAAATGTTTTGCCAATGGTTTCAGAACAGATATACAGCCATCTATCTATTTTTAAGCTTTGATTTGGAGTTATGGAAGCAGTGTGAGCCTCGGCCAGGTTCGGGAGATCCACTCAAGAAACAGTGTCGCGAAGCTATATATATATCATTGCACGACAAAGAGTGTAAGAGACCCTTAGCATCGCTGACTTTACAAGCTGTCAAAGGCATTCCAATATTATACACCTGTATACACTGATATCTACTTCACTTAGAGTAAATTAATGTTGTAATGTGAAAGCTATTTTGCGACCGACACACACAAATGCCAAACGCGAAATAAGCCGAATACGGCTCGCCGTTGTAGGTCCTACTTATAGGCAGGCTACTGGGCAACTACTCTGGAAAGCACGACGTATTTTCCGCTGCTATCTTTTGAACGGCCAATCGCAATCGCGAATGCATCGGACACTTGACCCATGACAAGGAGTGTAAGAGACACTCAGCATCGCTGACTTTACAAGCTGTCAAAGGCTTTCCAATATTATACACCTGTATACACTGATATCTACTTCACTTAGAGTAAATTAATGTTGTAATGTGAAAGCTATTTTGCAAGGAGATATCTAGCCTAGTACACATATTGGTAGCCAAACTTCTTATGCAATCATGTATATTTTTCACTTTAGATATACTTGTCTTGGCACCATGCCGAAAGGTTAGAGTAAAGACAAGGGAAATAGGAACAACATTCCCAGTGGTCATGATAAAGGAAAACACTCCTAATCTGGACCAAATATGATGTTGGAATCATTAAAACTTTCTCCCATTAAACCGTTATCGGTCCTGGCCTAATGAGCAAGCCTAATGCTGGCCCATTTGATGAATATTGCTTTATTATATAAATATCTATATAAATATATATATAGTTCATTATTAAACTCATATTAATTTATTTCATTAATACATTTATTTCATGACTAACTTTACCGGTATATTATTTTATTGATATGGTTGACTCCATCAGTTATTATAGATATGGCAATCATAGTGTGATATACTAATATTGGTATGAATTTCTACGCATCTGGTATGTTAGAAGTAGATATAAGTCAACTTCACTTTATCTATAACGATAAATGCAACTTTCATGTATACAAAAAATATACAAGCTGCGAAGAGACATGAAATATTAAGTAACAGTACAATTTATTAATTCTACATGTAGGCCCTATGCATATTTAATATAATTAAAAAAATTGTCAGACTCATAGAAGCTATACATGAAGCTCAGGCCTACTGCATGTAACACGTGCGGACTGTTTACTCACAATTGGGTCTCATTCTGATTCGGCCACGCGACTTCCTTATAAGGCACAGTGCAAAACCCGTGTATTCAAAAAAGTAAGCCTGGCTGAGCGAGCGACGTTGGACCGCGGCACCAGGCTGATATATCACACTTCATCGTCGCCACCTAGTGGGGCAAGATACAAATTGAGA
The DNA here is from genome assembly GCA_964019135.1 of Arenicola marina. Lineage (NCBI taxonomy): Eukaryota > Metazoa > Annelida > Polychaeta > Arenicolidae > Arenicola > Arenicola marina. The sequence goes on along the minus strand of OZ025250.1, from coordinate 18,075,484 downwards.
ATGCGCCTACGTATGACTCGCCACCAATCAGATTCCGTAACCTCCCACCTGTGCATGACCATAGTAATTTCGGGGTTCATTATGGCGAAAATCGCCATCATGTCAGTCAGTTCTGTTTGCGCGTGTGTGTGTCTGTCTGTCGTCACGATAACTGTCGAACACTTGCAGCTGTCGTTGTCGAACTTCGCCTACAGATGCCAGAAATTTCAGGTCAAGTTCGTTGCCGGGTGAAATCAGTCGAACGTCAACGTCACGGTGACGTCAGACGTCCAATACATATTTCCTGGTTTAACTCGCTTAAGATTACATTATTAAATTAGTGTCTATATGCTGAGCTCCTAAATATCTTTCTCGTTACTGCCATAAAATTTTACGTAGGATCAATAGTTTTCACGCTACAGGCTTTGGAAGTTTCAAAATTTTCTACACCAATTTTGTTTCCTTAAATCTCAAAGCGATTGTCAGGAGACTTTGCAGGAACATTAAGGGTACCGTATGTCAAAAATCCTGGTGATCCCATCAATACTGTCGGTTTCCAAGGCGACGAAAGTCCCCATTATGAGCCAATGAAAGTTTTTGTCCCCCCGATTTCGACCACTTGCCTTACAGATATCTCAACGCCGCTTGGCAGGGACATTCGGTGCGCCGCCTAGATAGATTTTGTCAAAAAAACGGCAGATCGAACCAGCAGTCTTCGTTTCCAAGGCAACGGTAAATCCCATTATGAAAGATACAAATTTTACTTTTGTCCATGTTTGGTGCAGTTTCAATGCACATAGCCTCACGCTACTTGGTACAGGCCTCCTAGGGGTCGGCCTTATATACTATGTGCAATATAAATGCAATCGAACGGTTACTTATTGTTTCCATGGCAACACAAAAATGGTCCAATGGTGAAAGATAGGACATTTTACAATTAACAATGTGCCAAAAAAATATAGAAACCTATAAGCTACGCGTCTCGTGTTGAATGCGAAGCTTATTTAAAGTAATATCTCAAAATTGGCCGTCTTTTAGGTACCTAGGTCGAAGTTCAAGGTCGTGGCCTTGACTATTGTAAATATCAAGTGCTCGGTTGTAGCTGAGAACGTTCCCGTTCTCCTAACGCGACCCCCCCCCCCCCGGACCTCGCGCAGCCCCAGCCCGGCCTTCTCCATGCCCGCCAAAACACACACACATTCCAGCTTTGATGCGTTCATTCGTGCGCCCAGGGATTAACAAAAGTGGGTACAGTTTATTAATCAGGGTTCCCACTAAAATCTGGTAACAACATTTCATGACTATTTCATGATTTGTCCATGACAAATTCTATTAGGATTGCCTTGATTTGTAGCATCCATACGTGGATTAGTCACCCAAGTGACAAAGGTCGTTTACGGGTACAGGTCCAAAAGACATTAATATTTATGCAAGATGGTCTCCTGCTCCCCTCATAGACATCAGATTGCCCCATTTTATTAAACTGTCCCATAGACACGTAATGGCTACACGAGCCAATGTGGAGGTCCTGGGTTCGATTCCCGGTGACGACATCATGATTTTCACATTTTTTTGGATAAACAAAATAGTCCAATTGGTTCGGTATGTTGTTCCAGAGCAATACACAAATGTCCATAGGAAAATTAACGTCTTTGTAATAAGAAAGAAAAAAGAGTATTATAGCATTTCCTAATTTGCAAAACGGATAATGCCACAGCCATGATTATGACTAAACCTACACAAAAAGACATACAATGATTCGTGAAAACGGGGGGATGGGTACAATTGCAGGACTTTCTCGTTACTATTAATTCACCGAAGCCACTTAAAACTGCCACGACTTCATAAACATTTGTCGTTCTTTAAATTTCCAGGATTTTCCATGACCGTGTGAACCCTGATTAATTCGTTCCCAGGAGTTCAAAAACCCGTGCGCCCAGTTTGGTTATCTATTCTCGCAGTTTGGGTGTTTCTGTAAACCTGTCAACAATGGCGACTCCAGAAGACATGATCGTGAGTGACTTTGATTTGGGCATTAAATACAAAGCCATATTGACCATTATTGCTCAAAGAGATGGTACTACCAGTCACTGAATCCAGTGCACTAGCAGTTTAACTGAGCTGTTTCTCCATATAAATCGGTATTTTATTCGCAAACTGTTTGTCAACATGTATATATTGAGACCCAATGTTGCGTTTTTCTGTCTGTTCGCGCCCTGTAGGTCGCAAAACGCAATATTTTGATCTGACGGGTCAATCCGGATACTAGGGGTCAAATATAGATCTCAAGGGTCAAATCGGGATTTGAGCGGTCAATCAGGATCTGAAGGGTCAAATATGGATCTAAGGGGTCAAATCTGGATCTGAGGGCTCAATCTGTATTTGGGGGGTCAATCTGGATCTAAGGTGTCAAATCTGGATCTGAGGGTGAGGAACATAACATTTCCGTCATAATCCTTCAAAAAAGTTGCAATTAACCGAAGTTGCGATTATCCGAAGTTGGCGATTTTGACGGGTCAGAACGCACTACATGTACATGTATGTACACGTATTGGGTTTATATACGCTTCAGATACACGTGTACACGCTAATCATTCATTATACAACACTGCTCATCATTTTTCAGGCGAATTTGTGTTGCGATTAATAGTGGAGCAGATAAGTGAAAAAATCGTAACAATATACAAACAATATTTCTCCATGCTGACACTCCATTGGCAGCAGACACTTTGTCGCAAATAGACTAAATCACAGACAATGAGAGGCTCTATAGTTGTCATGGCGTTCGTGGCTGGTGCAAATATAGAGCATGTCTTGTTCAGAGGACGTTCGTCGCCATGGCAACTACGTCATCTTATTAGGTTTGCGAAAGTGCGTTTGGTGCCAATGGAGTCAGCATGGAGAAATATTGTTTGTGTCTTAAAAAAGGATAACATCGCAGTACAAACGTAAGTTTAGTATCATTAAAATGGTCTAGTGTTGCTTTCTCACGTCAGTGATTTTGAGAGAGATCGAGGCAAATTCGCGGAAGATATGGCCCGAAACGTGTGTCTACGGCATTTATTACTTTGACTTTAGGCTTAGGACTTTCATTTCGCGTAACAACCCCCATGAGACGTTTTCGGATTCGGAGTAAATATCAGCTGTACATAAATATTTTCTGGCAAAGATAGGTCGAAGCCTATTATGTCATGTCTTTAATAATTCAGCTGCCCCACAAAATTAACGAATAAATTATTCAATGTTAACATTGGATGTATACTTCAAATTAAAGTTAATTTATAAGCGACGGGCTAAATGTCTGTTGCCAAGCAGAGCGCTCTTGGTGCTGTCGTAGTGAGTAGTTGTGACGTCAAAATGTTATAAACATGACGTCACAATGGGAGTTCCTAAGCAACCGAATGATATGCCACAAGCACGTGCATGGTATACGTCAACCCGCCAAAGATATTCTTTATGGCAAGCCGAAGTGAGATTAATTTTGAATATTAATCTGGATGTATCCACTCGGAATATCTGAATTAATGAATATACGCTCGCATTTTTTAGGTAGCACCTATCCATAACAGGTACGCGGCTGCAAACTTAACTAATCATGTACCCTAACGTTAATCTTATCTCAGACAGCACATGACCAGGCTGGTCCGCGACTGTTTTTACGACCCGACAAGGGGAGCTTAACTTTGAATGGAAAAACGTCAATTAATTTCTTCCTCAAAATGCGTCGTTGATCAATAAACTTTAATAGTCCTTAACATCCCCTTGCCTGAGGGAGGGGGTTTGATTCCCCGCCCCCCGCCCCCCGCCCTCTCTTCCCCCCCCCCCCCCCCACCCGTCACTTGGATCCGCCACTGCCCCTGGCTGGATGGCAGAACACTCGACTTCTGAACAACAGGCTTGACACGTGGCTTGAAACCTGGTCTACATGGGCGGCCCTCCGAAATTTATACCATTTAACATATGAAAACCGAAACCGGCACCCCCCCCCCCGCTTATTCAGTATATCTGGATCCGACCCTGAAACCAGCTAGCCCTATCCAGACTTTTCTGGATCCCCCCCTGGTCTGTGTGATCCAAGGTGCGGCAGGTTTCCTGCGTATCGATCACTGTCCCCGTAAGGCCCCTGGCATAATTTCTTCAGATCGTCGTTTTTGATTTCATCTCTCCCCGCCCTCACCCCCATCCAAAATCTTATTCTGACATATATCTGGCACGTGGCCACGCTTGGGCGGAGCGCGCGACGTGAGGCCCGACAGAACTAGGGTACTAAGTTCACGCACCGTTCGAAGCGCACTCTAGCGAAGGAATAAATAAACGCAAAGGACAACAAGCATATTTGCACTGAACAGCTGAAAGAAGACTTTCAACAAGTGAAGGGTTTTGCTCTGATTGTATGGTTGATCTTTTCCGCTTGATTACAAATAATCATAACATGAACATATAACTAGATCTAAAAATAAAGTATGCAGTTTGAACACCGTATCAACTAGTGTCACTTCAAGTTATCATTACGCCGCTGTATTATCGCCCATCTGTCATTTTTGTTTTGAGTCCCATTTCTTTGCCTTGGGCTGTTGGGCTTTGGCATTGTGGAATTGAGACCTACAGACTGTACACTGATTAATCATTGGGGTGTGGATCTGTGGATGACTATAGTTGCCACAGATACTTTCTGAACAATGACAATTTTAAATTATTTTGTTTTGAGAGGCAGGGAACAATTATAGATCTATTGATATTTTTCGGTAGGCCCAAATTGTGAAAAGAGCTTCTTTTTGCGAAAAGAATACCACTCCGCGACAAGCAACTTGCAGGGGTAAAATAAGTAGAACAATGGTAATACGATGATACATAGACGATTGATATAACCTAGCTACAGGGAAAGATATAACTGACTGCTCGGGACAGTTTTAATTTACATGGTTAAGCAGGTCAGAATACTGGTTGTATGCCTGACGGGGTAGGTGAAGATTTAGAACTCTCGCTATTCAACACTGTTCAGTAGTCACACTGAGCAAACAACTTGCAGGCACTGATCAATGCGTACAATAACTGTGTTGTAGATTCCGTTTTTATCCCATTCAGTATTGGAGAACTGGGTGCTCAGTAATAGGTGGTTACGTTTCTGAACATGACGTTGCCAAATCGTCGAAATCCTTGTAAATAGCACAGTAAATAAATTGCTTCTTAGTTGTATCGACGTTGTTTCTCAATTTGATAGGACAGGTAAATTTTCAGGGGGACAGGTCAATCTCAACACTGGGTACCCGACAGGACTGACGACATCCAAAGTTAATGTCTGTCCCTGAGCTAGTCGCTATAAATGAATATCCAGCTCTATAGGTATTCATTTGACCAAATTAAATCCAAATATGTTTATATGCTGACCCTGTTCAGCGAGCACCATATGGCATGCTTTATGCAGGCCGTAAAAATACCTGACCAGAAATGTGTCTGATTGAAAGATGGCCTCTTGCTAGTAACGAAAAAGAAGTGTCGCCAAGATAATAAATATCAAACAGATGAGATCAAAAAAGATAACTCAAAAGCTCAGTGAATAAGAATGAAGTGAGATTAAATATGTCAGATATGCCACCTTATATTTTTTACATTTCAGAAACAGTACTAAAAGTATCTCAAAATTATGATGCATATGTTTTATATATCTTTGAGTCTGTAAAACAACAAGTTCACCATAAAACTGTGCAGTTTATTTATATTGCGCGCAGACATGATAGCGAGCCGCGATCAACATCACACAGAATACTGTAACAGCGAACAGATGCGCAGGGATATAAAGCCGGCCGCCAACTTTCTGTCGCGTTGTGCCTGTCTGGCCCACTTGATCTAAGACAGCAGCTGTATCAAGTTTCAAACCTTTGACCGCCGCTTCTCGAACCATGCCCCGCCACTCTATGAGTCAAGTCAAAATTGGGTACCCCACTCCACTCCCTCCCTACAAATGCTACACGGCTTCACGGACCACACAACCTGTCAACCATCTATATAAACATGGCCTAATTGACTCGCCGGCTCTTTAATTTGGTCGACTGTCAGCCGCGGGGTTAAGCCGGTGCCGCAGAAACTGCTCCGAGTACCCATCAAAGAAACACAGATCCTTTCGTTCTAACAGCGTTGACAACAACACATTGAGTTAAATGCAATTAAGGGGAATAGTTAACAATGGGCGGTCCACATCAGAATATCAAGTCTAGCTTCAATATTACAGAACTGGGGTAGTGTACATGCACACATTGCTTCGACATGCGGGCGCATCTCACACCGAAGGTGCGACTTCTACACCAGTGCAACTTATATAAAACTCCAGTCTAAACATTTCTCAAAATCTGCAGGTGCGACTTATACCCTGGAAATTACGGTATAGGCCTACATATTGTTTCGGTAGTTGACTTAACTCAATATTTATGTCTTATATCTACATTTAAACATATAAAATGACATTGTACTACTATTTATCAGACTATTTAACAAAAGATGCAATGTTTTAGCACATAACATTTTTATATTATATTTCACCCTTAGGCCTGAAGGCTGGATCCCCTTATATAAATCAACTTAAAACTGGATAATAGAAAGTGCCCAGTATCATATTCGTACCTGTCAAGGCTTTGCAAATGTCAAGTTGTAAACAGCTATATAGGTTTCTGATCATTTGTACCTGACCCAGCTGGTCTATAAGGGATAGCAGAGTCTTTGTCCTCCCCATTTCTTATTTTTCTCTTATATGGATCAGACATACAAGTCCTGTAAATTGAAAACATATTACCTCATTATGGTTGCCTGTTGCATACCTTATTCCCTGAAATGTTGTCTTTACCTTTCAGGGGTTTCAAAATGTCAGATAGTGGACAAGGCTCTGAGGTGTGATCCATTCAAGTAACAGCTACAGTAAATCATGGGAGACAACATGAAGCTTATTGTGGCCGGCATGGTCAAGGGACTCAAGGACTCCATTCTAGGTAAGCCACTCCCACTCTTGTAGCGACTCTATACCACAGTACTACATACATGCACAGGCCTCAGTATCAGGCAACATGTTGGTCCACTAAATAAACACACAAGCTTCATGATTATCACTTCATTTATAAGTTCTTAGTCATTAAATACATTCACAGACCTCATTAATGGAATTCATGTTCCATTAATAATAGTAATGCCACAGGAGAGATTTAGACATGCAACTCTTGTGTCTAAATTCCCTTCAACTCCAAAGCAACAGATTCCAAAGCCATTAACAAAATGTGAACATGCCCTTAAATTTTGTTTCTCTCGGGACCCCAGGAATAATGAGAGTGTTTCAACTGGATAACGACTTGGAACAGGAGCGAGAGGAGCGAGAGACACAGGAACCAGCTCAGATGAGTACCCTGGCCAAGAGAAGGGCCGAGAAGATGAAGGTCAAAGAAACAAAGAAAGAAAGGTTAAAATAAAAAGAAATCCCCAAACAACGAACAGCTTTGTCATTATGTCTTTTCTTATTCTAGTAAAAGTTATCAGCACCTATCTTAATATATGTAAGGATATATATTGTTAGCAAAGTTGTAACATACACATGTACAATGCTACCGGGGCATACTAACTATTGGACGATTCAGTATTGTTTTCGTTGCAGGGAACCTAAAGTGATTCATCGCATTCTCATGTGCTGTGGCTGGAATGGCGGAGTTTTCCTGGTCAGTGAAGAGCTTTTTATTATCGATTTAAGTATAAATGACTTGGTTTAAACATATTTATTTAAACACGATTAGATAAACAGAAAAATCTGATACAAATGACTTGCTTTTGTAAACAAGACAATTGCTGAGTAAACGTTTCATAACGATATCTTGACTTTCCAAAACTATTAAGTTATCATGCTTATAATATGGATTTTCTCCCTCAAAGACCTCCTTTTTCTTCAGCTAAGTATTCTTGTCTTCAATGGATTAGTTCTACCAGGATTGAAGCTGTTGACACATCTGTTATTTGGTAAGATTACTACCATACACTCCATCTAGCTCCGGCGTTCTTATGAGAATATGTACGAACATAAATCCACCTGACAATTATGTATAATGAGAAACTCTGAACTGAGAAGAAAAAGGTAACTCTATAATCCGATTTCAGATGCGGTAAAATAAAGATATTAATCAATAAGGAAAACTTTAGCTGACATATATACTGAGAATAAAAATAGTAATAGGTAAGTTATAGGTAACATTTGACTATGAAATACACAGAGAAGAACATATAATTGAGGAGAAAATATCTACAGACTTTCATAAATTACAAGCATCTTGATATACCTGGTAAGATGAACAAAAGTCTGGTCTTCAGAGAAGAAAGATAAGAATACATAATAACCAACTTAACCAACGATGTATACAGTGGAGCAAATAATAAACTGAACAGATCTTGTTTAATTTTAGGAAACGACAAATAAGTAAGAGCCTTATACAGTTGTATGTAATTGCCATGGTGATGGGACGGAGTGTTAATTGGTCTTCAGGAGGGTCGGAGACCCACGGCACAGTCTGGTCCTGGATCGGCCCCGTCCTGTCCTGGACCTTCAGCGCCCTATGGATCTTACCGCTGTTCGTGCTCAGCAAGATCGTCAACAGCCTCTGGTTCCAGGTCAGTGGAGTCACACCAGTGGTGGATTTCACGAACGTAGTTTAGCCGACTACGGGGCTTAGTCGACTAAAGTTACCATGTAAATGATGGGCGATTTTAGCCGAATAAGCCCCGTAGCCGTCTAAACTATGTACGTAAAATAGGCACCAGGTGGCGTCCAGATTGTCACGGCGAAGATTGATTGTTTTAAATGATTATATTTGCAGGACGACTGGTCTAGTGATGAGCGGGTTATAGGCTTGGCGCGGTCCATTATGCTCTGATGGGTTAGCCCAAGCGTCTGGTGCGGGGTTCGATTCCACCTACATGCCTCCCAGCACTCCTATATTCTTATATGGTCCTAAAAATCCTGTATTTTCTAGAAAAAATCCTATATTTTCTAGAAAAAATCCTATATTTTCTAGAACAAATCCTATATTTTCGAGAAAAATCCTATATTTTCGAGAAAAATCCTATATTTTCGAGAAGAATCCTATCTTTCGAGAAAGAAATCCTATATTTTCGAGAAAGAAATCCTATATTTCGATAAAGAAATCCTATATTTCGAGAAAGAAATCTTATGTTTTCGTGGTAGAAATGCTCCGGTGCAAATGTCCATATTTTTGCAGGATAAAGATCCCATTTTATTCTGCGCGAAGAGTAGGCGCTACTGGCGAAGACCTGGCCTCTCTTTTCCTTGACCCTTCCCGTTATCGCGATATGACCTTCAAAGCGTCTTGCATAACTGTATAAGAGGAACACCTTCACATCATGATATCAACATAAACACCAATGATTCAAATAACGCCTATAACTATAATTGTATGGTGCTGGTGTATTCTTTTTTAAACTGAATGTCACGACCTTTTAACCAAGTATCATATGTATCACGGGATCTATGTCTGATCTCGCGAAACTCTCGTCTCATCAGGATATCGCGGACGCCGCCTACCGGAAAGCGAGGGGGCGCCCCCAGCTGCTGCCCAGCCTCAGCAAGATCATCGCCGACATTCTCTTCAGCCTGCTGCTCCAGGCACTCTTCCTGATCCAGGTGGGTGGGTACAGGAGTGGGGGGGGGGGGGGTACATGTCTTCAGCCTGTTGCTCCAGGCTCTCTTCCTGATCCAGGTGGGTGGGTACAGGGGTGGGGGGGGGGTACATGTCTTCAGCCTGTTGCTCCAGGCACTCTTCTTGATCCAGGTGGGTGGGTAAAGGGGTGGGGGGGGGGTACATGTCTTCAGCCTGTTGCTCCAGGCACTCTTCTTGATCCAGGTGGGTGGGTAAAGGGGGGGAGGGGGGGTACATGTCTTCAGCCTGCTGCTCCAGGTGGGTGGGTAAAGGGGGGGAGGGGGGGTACATGTCTTCAGCCTGCTGCTCCAGGCACTCTTCCTAATCCAGGTGGGTGGGTAAAGGGGGGGAGGGAGGGTACATGTCTTCAGCCTGTTGCTCCAGGCACTCTTCCTGATCCAGGTGGGTGGGTACAGGGGTGGGGGGGGGTACATGTCTTCAGCCTGTTGCTCCAGGCACTCTCCCTGATCCAGGTGAGTGGGGGTGTGGGGTGGGGGGTACATGTCTTCAGCCTGCTGCTCCAAGCACTCTTCCTGATCCAGGTGGGTGGGTACAGGGGGTGGGGGGGGTACATGTCTTCAGCCTGCTGCTCCAGGCACTCTTCCTGATCCAGGTGGGTGGGTAAAGGGGGTGGGGGGGGTACATGTCTTCCGCCTGCTGCTCCAGGCACTCTTCCTGATCCAGGTGGGTGGGTAAAGGGGTGGGGGGGGGGGTACATGTCTTCCGCCTGCTGCTCCAGGCATTCTTCCTGATCCAGGTGGGTGGGTAAAGGGGTGGGGGGGGTACATGTCTGCAGCCTTCTGCTCCAGGCACTCTTCCTGATCCAGGTGGGTGGGTAAAGGGGTTGGGGGGGGGGGGTACATGTCTTCCGCCTGCTGCTCCAGGCACTCTTCCTGATCCAGGTGGGTGGGTAAAGGGGGTGGGGGGGGGTACATGTCTTCAGCCTGCTGCTCCAGGCACTCTTCCTGATCCAGGTGGGTGGGTAAAGGGGGTGGGGGGGGGTACATGTCTGCAGCCTGCTGCTCCAGGCACTCTTCCTGATCCAGGTGGGTGGGTAAAGGGGTGGGGGGGGGGGGGTACATGTCTTCCGCCTGCTGCTCCAGGCATTCTTCCTGATCCAGGTGGGTGGGTAAAGGGGTGGGGGGGGTACATGTCTTCAGCCTGTTGCTCCAGGCTCTCTTCCTGATCCAGGTGGGTGGGTACAGGGGTGGGGGGGGGGGGGTACATGTCTTCAGCCTGTTGCTCCAGGCACTCTTCCTGATCCAGGTGAGTGGGGGTGTGGGGGGGGGGTACATGTCTTCAGCCTGTTGCTCCAGGCACTCTTCCTGATCCAGGTGGGTGGGTGTGGGGGGGGGGGTACATGTCTTCAGCCTGCTGCTCCAGGCACTCTCCCTGATCCAGGTGAGTGGGGGTGTGGGGAGGGGGGGGGGGTACATGTCTTCAGCCTGCTGCTCCAGGCATTCTTCCTGATCTAGGTGGGTACGTAAAGGCGGGGGGGTGGGGGGGGGGTACATGTCTTCAGATCGCTGGCATTCTCTTCAGCTCGGCATTCAAACTCTTTTATTGAATACGGCTGGCCGTGTACTGGGCCTCTGGTAAATTACAGGAATTTGAATTACATGTGTGAGTGATATTTTCTAATTGTTGCAGGCGATGTTGGTCAGCCAGCTGCCCATCGCAGGCCTCAACCAGCTGCTCTACCTGCTGCACCTCTGTCTGCTCTACTCGCTGTACACATTCGAGTATAAATGGTTCAATATGGGTGAGTATGGGCGATAATGGGGGATTGTGGGTGAGTATGAGTATGGGGGATTATGGGTTAGTATGGGCGATAATGGGGGATTATCGGTGAGTATGGGGCATTATGGGTGAATATGGGGGATTATAGGTAAGTATGGGGGATTACGGTATGGCGCCCAAGACACTTGTTGTGGGGCCGACAACAATGTAAACATGTTATTTCATATTATAACAAATTGATTAGCTTATAGTATCGTTAAACTTTAAAGTGTTGTTGCCACGTTTTTGTTCAGTTCGAAGTTAACTTCTTGTAAATATAAACAAATAAGAATGTGTTTCAATAAGTTGTTTCTGTCTTCATCGTATGAAATAACTAACAATTACGCTATTTAGAAATTACTCTATGATGTCACAAGATTGACATGTGAGCTATAGCGCTGTACATGGGCACCTGTTGTCGAGGGGGTGTACTTGTGTTCATGCTTGAGGCTTTTCGTTGAGTTGAAGCCAATGGCAAGGGAAAGTCTGAATCTTAGCGTGATAGCATGTGGGTTTGTGTTTCTCTATGACGTCATTCTCCTCTAAAAAAATCATTAGGAGTTAAAATGAATGAGTTAAACACGTGTATAATTGCGAGGATCCACTACTAAGTCGTCCAAGCGTGGCGTAACGCTGTCATGAGCAAGACAGGCGTGTCTCCGTTACTCATTGTCAGCAAACTTAAGGTCTGATCCTTGTGTCCCCAGTTAACACGATTGCGAACTCATTTCATTTTTCTTTCACCCGATTTACCCCAGCCTTCACCAATATGATCAGAAAGGTCTATTTATTCAGGAATTGGGTTTAATAATATTGGCATTAACCAGCACTTAATGTAGTAAAATCACTCTTATTATTGTTAATATTATAATTGATGATAGTTGTAGAAGCAGTAGCTATTTATTATTATGATATATAATATATATATATTTAGTTTGGGAGAACAGATTGTTTATTGCCCTTTGTCGTTGCAGGATGGGAGGTGCATAAGCGACTCTCCTACATCGAGTGTAACTGGCCTTACTTCGTGGGCTTCGGCCTCCCTCTCGCCTTACTCACGTCTGCCTTACTCACGTCTCTCCCCTCCTCCCACGTGGTCAGGTAAGACGCGTCACTGCGCAGTTTTGGCGCCAAAAGTTCCCTACAAGTCACGGTCTGCCTGGGGCGTTGCATTATTTCAGTTTAAAAAAGATATTTTGTTTCCACGAAGTAATTTTTAACGAGAACCAGAGAATCAGGTATTGTTATGACTCATCATGTCAAGATCTGTTCTTTGTAAGTGTAAGTTTACATTTGTGCGTTTTACGTTACCAATGTTTGTAATGAAGTACGGTAGACATGACGCTGTGCTTCAACACAGGGTGCGCACTATTTTATTCCATAGTTGGTGATTAAAGTGGTTCGGGCTCATGTATAATTTTAGCTCCCGTAGCCTTATAGTATGCGTCTTGCGCATCTTTCTAGCCTTGTTAGGTTTCGTGGTTAGTAGTTTGTCTTATCCGCAGAACTATGACATTTTTTCTGACCTGTTACTGTTTCAGTTGTGGTGTCCCCAATAGTTCATTAAACAAGACACTTGTGGGGCCGGCCCGGTAATTCAGTGGGCTAGAGCGCTCGCCTTGATTGAGCTGGTCACCGGAGAGAGCCTAACGGCGCGTGTATCGGTGGTTCGCGCCCTGCTGTGACCATGTCTCTGTGGTCGCAGGATAAAGATCCCAAGTCCTTCTCAAATAGTAGAGAGTTACCCCCGGGGACATGGCTTCACTCTTCCTTCCTTCTCCCATTGACGCGATATGACCGAAAGTGGTTAAAGCGTCCTGAATATACAACCAACAGGCAACCAAGAGACTTGTTACTGTTTGAGTATTCAATAGCGCATTTTTCTGTTCCTTATGTTTCAGTGGCTGCGTCTTCTCCATCCTCTTTCCCCTGTTCATCGTCAGTGGCAACGAGGCGGAGCCTATACAGCAAACATTGTATGTATGCTGTACCAAATACATTATCTCTATGTGGTATAGTTCTACTAAAAGCAGAAAAAAAGACATGTTGCTTTGTCGCCACCTCAACATTGGAGTTAATGCTACCAAAATTAAGTTATGGAATACATAATATAATGTATCTGACGCGGGATTACTGCAGACACGCACAGAGTTCAGTCTGTATGTCAATGTAGATTTCTTATACACGTAGTGACGTATAAGGACATGCAATATTCTTTTCCTTATTATGTGTGCGACGACTGATATTACCATTAACTAATAATGCTATATTTAATATATTTATTATGTAAAGAAGCTAACGTACGCATTTTAAATTCCATGGAAGATATATTGATCTGTTCGTATTTTAGGAGAACGTTATGATATAGCAAACTGGGTGGTTTGTTTGTTTGCTGTCTCCCCTCTTGTCACATAAGTTTGTAATGTTTTCTTGTTTACCTTCATTTCGTTCCAGTGACTTCCCGCTGAGATTGTTCGCCGTCGTAGTTGCCATTAGCAACGCCGTCTTTCAGCATTCAATCAAGAAGACCGGCGTCTCCTCTGTCGGCTCTGAGCGGGGTGGCAGCCAATCAGGAAGCAGACCTGGAACGCCGGCAAAAACCGTCCGCCTACAAACTAATTCGTAGTGAATAACACTCGTAGCAAAAAACGCATCCAAAACGTTCTCGTCAACGTCTCCGGAATGGTTCTCGTCAACGCATCCAGAACGTTCTCGTCAACGCCTCCAGAACGTTCTCGTTAACGCCTCCAGAACGTTCTCGTTAGCGCCTCCAGAACGTTCTCGTCAACGCCTGCAGAACGTTCTCGTCAACGCCTCCAGAACGTTCTCGTCAACGCCTCCAAAACGTTCTCGTCAACGCCTCCAGAACGTTCTCGCCAACGCCCCCAGAACGTTCTCGTCAACGCCTACAGAACGTATTCGTCAATACCTGCAGAACGTTCCCGTTAGCGCCTCCAAAACGTTCTCGTCAACGCCTCCAGAACGTTCTCGTCAACGCCTCCAGAACGTTCTTTTCAACGCCTCCAGAACGCTCTCGTCGTTCGCATCAACGCATTAGAACTTTATTTTTATTTATTTGTTCCATCTTTTGAACGAAACCCCACCAGAAGTTTGTTAAGAATACCTCTAGAACGTTAAGATACCTCTATAGCGCCTGTAGCAACACCTCCTAAACACTGTCTCCAAGATATTCTGTGTTACACTCTGAGATACGCCTCCAGAACGTTACGGCTCCAGAATGCTACGCCTCTAGAACGCTACGCCCCAAGAACACTACGCCTCCAAAAAGGTTCGCCCCCAAGAACGATACACCTCCAGAACGCTACGCTTCCTGAACGCTACGCCTCCTGAACGCTACGCCTCCAGAACGCCCTTCGCTGCACCACAAGAACGATCTTCTCTACGTCTTCCCAAAGCCCTGTTATACTTCACGAACGCTATTCACTATACCTAGACAACGCTGTTACACCTTTAAAACACACTACACTACAGACCGCTCTGTTACTCATCATTGACGATATGTGGCGCCTTCCCAGGACCCGTCGTGTTTGCAATATCTTTACCGTAGATCCGCCAGGGCGTGCTAAACCGTTTCTATAAATAGCCTAACTGCAGGTTCATGCACAACGCATGAACACGCCACGGCGGTTCTACCGTAGGTCTAGCGGTTTAATTAAAGGATATATATATATTTACCATAGCCAGCATTTCTTTACGGCTATTGATATGGGCCGTGGTGGCCCAACATGTCATTTAATGTTTATACTTAGCGGAGTGTGCCTGTAGACCCATCCTGTCTGTAGACCCATGAATCTGTAGACCCATGCGGTCTGTAGACTCATGCGGTCTGTAGACCCATGCGGTCTGTAGATCCATGAGGTCTGTAAACCCATGCGGTCTGTAGACCCATCCTGTCTGTAAACCCATGCGGTCTGTAGATCCATCCTGTCTGTAAACCCATGCGGTCTGTAGACCCATGCGGTCTGTAGATCCATGAGGTCTGTAGACCCATGCGGTCTGTAAACCCATGCGGTCTGTAGACCCATCCTGTTTGTAGATCCATGAGGTCTGTAGACCCATGAGGTCTGTAGATCCATGAGGTCTGTAGACCCATGAGGTCTGTAGACCCATGAGGTCTGTAGACTCATGCGGTCTGTAGACCCATGCGGTCTGTAGATCCATGAGGTCTGTAAACCCATGCAGTCTGTAGACCCATCCTGTCTGTAAACCCATGCGGTCTGTAGATCCATCCTGTCTGTAAACCCATGCGGTCTGTAGACCCATGCGGTCTGTAGATCCATGAGGTCTGTAGACCCATGCGGTCTGTAAACCCATGCGGTCTGTAGACCCATCCTGTTTGTAGATCCATGAGGTCTGTAGACCCATGAGGTCTGTAGATCCATGAGGTCTGTAGACCCATCAGGTCTGTAGACCCATCAGGTCTGTAGACCCATCAGGTCTGTAGATCCATCAGGTCTGTAGACCCATGAGGTCTGTAGACCCATGCGGTCTGTAGATCCATCAGGTCTGTAGACCCATGAGGTCTGTAGACCCATGAGGTCTGTAGACTCATGCGGTCTGTAGACCCATGCGGTCTGTAGATCCATGAGGTCTGTAGACCCATGAGGTATGTAGATCCATGCGGTCTGTAGACCCATGCGGTCTGTAGACCCATGCGGTCTGTAGACCCATGAGGTCTGTAGACCCCATGAGGTCTGTAGACCCATCAGGTCTGTAGACCCATCAGGTCTGTAGACCCATCAGGTCTGTAGACCCATCAGGTCTGTAGACCCATCAGGTATTTTTGCTCGTAAATTTTTGCTTGTAACTTTCTTTCCAAAATATACTAGATGGATTGCACGGCTAAATGTAGCTCCATCGCAATAGATAATTTAAATATAAAAATATTGTCTAGAAATATATTATATTTTAATGGTTACGCCGAAGTAATAGTTTGTATTGAACGGCCGTGAAGTGTGAAACAGTTGTGACATTAACGTAAGGTAAGAGATCGGGTTACGGGCTCGTAACTCTACGTAACTCACTGGCCGCTGACCGTTGTGGATTGTGGGTGGCGTTGGCATGCAAGTATGCACCGGCAAGAGGCTTCTACATTTCAATGTGATCCGAGACTCTCTGGATCCGCCCCGAATAATATATCGAGATTGAATTTTTATCGTCGACTTTAAGCAACAGCCAGTGTGCATATGTTCAATGTGAGCTTTACGTGAGCAATTCTCTTGTAATATAATAGAGCCGTAGTGTGACATCTACCGCCGGTTTCAAGATCTTCTCTTTGCATGAGATTCGTGATGTATTTATTGATTGATGAATAGGATATTGTTGTCTTTTAACATGAGTTATGAAACCGCGATTATATATGAAATGAAGGACTGTGAACTGGTGGTCTAATTTTTATTACAGGGTGCCTAGGTATTGTCTAAGTAACTAGGCTGTAGCCTAGAAGCATAACATGTGTGTACCCTAGGTTGATACGACCTAGTTATAGCCATATATAGGTATCACATCGGTATAGCGAGGTATAACCTAGGCATAGCTTGTTAATATAGCAGCATAGCGGTTACAACAACATGCCATACAATGTATTATCAGCATTTGGCGATTTATTTTTGTATTTCAGTTGACGCTCCACCGAACAACACTCGGCGTCTCTTGGTGCTATGCTCAGCAGATGGATGACCTTGGGTGACCTTGTTGTCTCTCTGTAGCACCAGACGCTGCCATGCATGTAACATCTGGTGTACGTGTGTGTTTGTCTGGTGTGCGGTGTGCGATTTCACGTGTTCCGTGACCACGTACGTGGTACCTGCCACCTGTTCCCTGACCACGTGGTACCTGCCACCTGTTCCCTGACCACGTGGTACCTACCACGTGTTCCTTCACCACGTGGTACCTGCCACGTGTTCCTTGATCACGTGCTTCCTGCCACGTGGTACTTGCCACCTGGTACCTGCCACGTGTTCCGTGATCACGTGCTTCTTGCCACGTGGTACCTGCCACCTGTTCCCTGACCACGTGGTACCTGCCACGTGTTCCTTGACCACGTGGTACCTACCACGTGTTCCTTCACCACGTGGTACCTGCCACGTGTTCCTTCACCACGTGGTACCTACCACATGTTCCTTCACCACGTGGTACCTGCCACGTGTTCCTCGATCACGTGCTTCCTCCCACGTGGTACTTGCCACGTGGTACCTGCCATGTGTTCCTTCACCACGTGGTACCTACCACGTGTTCCTTCACCACGTGGTACCTGCCACGTGTTCCTTGATCACGTGCTTCCTGCCACGTGGTACTTGCCACCTGGTACCTGCCACGTGTTCCGTGACCACGTGCTTCCTGTCACGTGGTACTTGCCACGTAGTACCTGTCACGTGGTGTCCTGGTTATGGTTATGATAGTTATGCAGACGTATTTATGATAACGAAAGTGACGTCGCCTGATTATCACCGTGAGTTATACTAGATAGAGTGGGCTCAGCAACGTGGTTAGATATGGATCGGTGTCAAATGATTTCGCTGAGTCCCTTGTCCTAGCACAAAGCCGGGTGGGTTGGGATGGGATGGCGTGTGGCTGTGTGTGTAAGTTAATGTCCAAGGAACACGACATTACCGGATAATAGTTGAGTCCGAGGGCGAAGCCATTGCTATCCGGTAATGTTGTTTTCCGAGGACATCAACTTACACATACAGCCACGCGCCATCCCATCCCAACCCACCCGGCTGTAACTTTGTCTTTGTCTAAAATCTACGTCCTTATGACTCAAACACACTACATTACAGAAAAATAATGACGTGAGAAAACAGAGTGACGTCACCAGTGGATTTTACGGGGCGGGACGGTGTATCGCCTGGCTGGGATTGGTGGTGGGGAAGGGCCGACTGGGCGGAGCCGATATGAAATAACTCGACTGAAGTATCGGGATTGTAATCAAGCTAGGCTTTTTCGGTTAAGAGGGGTTTGGACAGGGGGGGTGGGGGGGGGGGTCCAGTATCCAGTGTCGATTCTTCAGAATTCTCGGTGTCGAATGTCGATGTTTCAAAATTCTCGGTGTCGAATGTCGATTTTTCACGACGTTACGCGTCGCCTTTTGGCTAAGTTCAGTGTCGTTTTTATTTTCTCAAAAATCGGTGTCGATGTCGCTTTTACCGATCCTCAGTGCCGGTATTTGGGGGTCGATATCGAATGTCGATTTTTCAAATATGCCTGTGTCGCGTGTCGCCATTTACTCCTTCCTGTTAAGGGGTGTAAATGACAAGGATATGTTGTAGCCAGTGTTTTCCAAGTAGCTCGCTGGATTCAAATGAAGATTGCGCTCCTCCTGTTATAAATGTTGGCTTTATTTATATCCGTTTTACTTGGACGCTTGTGTTTAAGGATGTGGGTAATACTTAAAGTGTTTAATACGATTCGTGTGATGCAATACTTTATGGGAATATGTTAGTCACTTGACGTGAATGTGTTTGTCTCGCGTGATGAGCATCCAAGTCTCGCGCTGATATCGGATGACGTAATCCGTGTTGTGTATTTATGGACAAATAAAATAAGCTGCAGTGAGACTTGCGACATCATTTTGATATGTATGTGGTTTAGTTGTCGCTAGGTGTAATGGATCACTTCCAGAAGCCACGAAGAAGCGCTCGCAATAAGCCACGAAGAAGCTGTCATCAGAAGTACAGGAATGAGCCGAAAGCAAATACCATCATTAGCTCCATAGCTACGCTAGACGATTGCTAAAACGCCCAAAAGACATCAGTCGGAGAAAATCAACAACAGTCACAAAAGACCATCAGCTAGCAGAGGTAACTGAGAACCGTCACCTGAACAGAAGGATCATCAACAGATGCCAAAGAAGATAATCAAAGTTCACAAGATCGCGAAAAGAAGCCACAACAGACCTTCACCGAATTCACAGATCAACGATAGCTCATCAGCAGAATCCATAAAATACCGCAATCGTTTTAATGTAGAGGAAAACTCGCCCCACACAAAGTGATTATATTAGGACACAGCTAAAAGAGCCATTGCAATTAGCAAGTTGGCATTTTAGTTTTGGGAAGTGCGATACACTATTTATGTAACAGACAATGCGTTCCCATTATTATATCTCCAGTAACTTGACTTTCGAGGTGAATGATTGTTACTTTAGTAAGTCCATATAGCCATAGGCTAGGTTCTCGATACACGCCGCGTTCCCATTAATAGATCTCCAGTAACTTGACTTTCGAGGTGAATGATTGTTACTTTAGTAAATCCATATAGCCATAGGCTAGGTTCTCGATACACGCCGCGTTCCCATTAATAGATCTCCAGTAACTTGACTTTCGAGGTGAAGGATTGTTACTTTAGTAAATCCATATAGCCATAGGCTAGGTTCTCGATACACGCCGCGTTCCCATTAATAGATCTCCAGTAACTTGACTTTCGAGGTGACTGATTGTTACTTTAGTAAATCCATATAGCCATAGGCTAGGTTCTCGATACACGCCGCGTTCCCATTAATAGATCTCCAGTAACTTGACTTTCGAGGTGAATGATTGTTACTTTAGTAAATCCATATAGCCATAGGCTAGGTTCTCGATACATGCCGCGTTCCCATTAATAGATCTCCAGTAACTTGACTTTCGAGGTGAAGGATTGTTACTTTAGTAAATCCATATAGCCATAGGCTAGGTTCTCGATACACGCCGCGTTCCCATTAATAGATCTCCAGTAACTTGACTTTCGAGGTGACTGATTGTTACTTTAGTAAATCCATATAGCCATAGGCTAGGTTCTCGATACACGCCGCGTTCCCATTAATAGATCTCCAGTAACTTGACTTTCGAGGTGACTGATTGTTACTTTAGTAAATCCATATAGCCATAGGCTAGGTTCTCGATACACGCCGCGTTCCCATTAATAGATCTCCAGTAACTTGACTTTCGAGGTGAATGATTGTTACTTTAGTAAATCCATATAGCCATAGGCTAGGTTCTCGATACATGCCGCGTTCCCATTAATATATCTCCAGTAACTTGACTTTCGAGGTGAATGATTGTTACTTTAGTAAATCCATATAGCCATAGGCTAGGTTCTCGATACACGCCGCGTTCCCATTAATAGATTTCCAGTAACTTGACTTTCGAGGTGACTGATTGTTACTTTAGTAAATCCATATAGCCATAGGCTAGGTTTTCGATACATGCCGCGTTCCCATTAATATATCTCCAGTAACTTGACTTTCGAGGTGAATGATTGTTACTTTAGTAAATCCATATAGCCATAGGCTAGGTTCTCGATACACGCCGCGTTCCCATTAATAGATCTCCAGTAACTTGACTTTCGAGGTGACTGATTGTTACTTTAGTAAATCCATATAGCCATAGGCTAGGTTCTCGATACACGCCGCGTTCCCATTAATAGATCTCCAGTAACTTGACTTTCGAGGTGACTGATTGTTACTTTAGTAAATCCATATAGCCATAGGCTAGGTTCTCGATACACGCCGCGTTCCCATTAATAGATCTCCAGTAACTTGACTTTCGAGGTGACTGATTGTTACTTTAGTAAATCCATATAGCCATAGGCTAGGTTCTCGATACACGCCGCGTTCCCATTAATAGATCTCCAGTAACTTGACTTTCGAGGTGACTGATTGTTACTTTAGTAAATCCATATAGCCATAGGCTAGGTTCTCGATACACGCCGCGTTCCCATTAATAGATCTCCAGTAACTTGACTTTCGAGGTGAATGATTGTTACTTTAGTAAATCCATATAGCCATAGGCTAGGTTCTCGATACACGCCGCGTTCCCATTAATAGATCTCCAGTAACTTGACTTTCGAGGTGACTGATTGTTACTTTAGTAAATCCATATAGCCATAGGCTAGGTTCTCGATACACGCCGCGTTCCCATTAATAGATCTCCAGTAACTTGACTTTCGAGGTGACTGATTGTTACTTTAGTAAATCCATATAGCCATAGGCTAGGTTCTCGATACACGCCGCGTTCCCATTAATAGATCTCCAGTAACTTGACTTTCGAGGTGAATGATTGTTACTTTAGTAAATCCATATAGCCATAGGCTAGGTTCTCGATACACGCCGCGTTCCCATTAATAGATCTCCAGTAACTTGACTTTCGAGGTGACTGATTGTTACTTTAGTAAATCCATATAGCCATAGGCTAGGTTCTCGATACATGCCGCGTTCCCATTAATAGATCTCCAGTAACTTGACTTTCGAGGTGAATGATTGTTACTTTAGTAAATCCATATAGCCATAGGCTAGGTTCTCGATACACGCCGCGTTCCCATTAATATATCTCCAGTAACTTGACTTTCGAGGTGAATGATTGTTACTTTAGTAAATCCATATAGCCATAGGCTAGGTTCTCGATACACGCCGCGTTCCCATTAATAGATCTCCAGTAACTTGACTTTCGATGTGAATGATTGTTACTTTAGTAAATCCATATAGCCATAGGCTAGGTTCTCGATACATGCCGCGTTCCCATTAATATATCTCCAGTAACTTGACTTTCGAGGTGAATGATTGTTACTTTAGTAAATCCATATAGCCATAGGCTAGGTTCTCGATACACGCCGCGTTCCCATTATTATATCTCCAGTAAAGGGCTTTCGAGGTGAATAATTGTTACTTTAGTAAATCCATATAGCCATAGGCTAGGTTCTCGATACACGCCGCGTTCCCATTTATATATCTCCAGTAAATGACTTTCGATGTGAATGATTGTTACTTTAGTAAATCCATATAGCCATAGGCTAGGTTCTCGATACGCGCCGCACCTTCCATATCTGCCTTCGTCTGAAGACTGGTATGCCACAGGGGATGTCACAGGGGAGTGTGGGAAGCCATGCATAACTTATCGTTTTATTAACATTTCTCACCAACTGGAGAAACGCATATGAGCTGGTTGGTTGGTAGGTTGTATCTATAGCTAGGAGGCTTTACCCAATTATCGTCATATCACGTCAATGGGAGAAAGAAGGGAGAGCGGAGCCATGTCCCCGGAGGTAACGCCCTAGTTTTTACGAAGAAAGACATGGGAGCTTTATCCTGCGACCACACACACATGGGCGCAGCAGGGCTCGAACCACCGATCCACGTGCCGTTAGGCTCTCAGGTGGCCAGAGCATCCAATGCGAGCGCTCTATCCCACTGAGCTATCGCGCCGGCCCCGGGAGAAAGAATGGAAAGCGGAGCCATGTCCCCGGGGTAACCCCCGACTCTTTGCAAAGAAGGACATGGGATCTATATCTTGCTACAACAGACATGACAATAGCGGGACTCGAACGACAGATCCACGTGACGTTAGAAGGTAGCTGGGAGAAATGAAGTTTCTCGTCCAGAAGACGTTTCACGATAAGAAACAGGAGGGTTGCTATTGACCTTTTTCAGAAGTGTGTAAAATGTTGGTCTCGCCTGTGGCAGCGCAGTTTGGCAGCCACTCCTGAAACTCATTGAAACATTCTTCGCCTGATTTATTCTGGAGTTCCAGAAACAAGCCATAATTGTGAAAACGCCTTTGTAAATGTTACCGCGTGGTTTATTATGCCTTTATAACATTAATTTAATAATTAATTGGACGAAGTAATGATTATGCACATTCGTTTCATACATTTTAATACCTTTTATTACAAATTTCAGCATGAATATTACAGTTACTTATACCATTACTATGCCCTACCCCCTCCCCCGATAAACCTGCGACGTTAAACATCAAATTCATACCCTACCTGGAATGTAACCCATCTGTGCCTCTAAATATAACATGTATGATACTCGAAGCCGAATACACATGTTTTTTAAGGCATGAAACGCATTAAACTCACACCTAATACATGATAAGGGGTCTGAAAGGGGTAAATGGCGACATGCGACATCAATATTGGCCGCTGTGAAATATCGACACCCGACAGTGGCATCCAAATATCGACACCCGACAGTGGCATCAAAATATCGACACCCGACAGTGGCATCCAAATATCGACACCCGACAGTGGCATCCACATTTTGAAGCTGAAAATTTAACACAGTTTTACAGTTTTTTTTCGAAAAGACGTCAACGACATCGTTATTTGAAAAATCGACCGATATTCCAATACATGTGTCTGCAAAACATCAAATTTATTTAAATAAGGCTGACCCCGCGTAGCCCAGTAGGTAGCGCGTTCGGCAACGTTGGAGTGTGCTCCGCTAGGCCAGCGCAAGCGGCCGGTGCGGGGTCCAGTGTGCTCTGCTGGGCCAGCCCAAGCGGCGGGTGTGTGGTCCAGTGTGCTCTGCTAGCCCAGCCCAAGCGGCGGGGACGGGGTCCAGTGTGCTCTGCTGGGCCAGCCCAAGCGGCGGGTGCGGGGTCCAGTGTGCTCTGCTAGGCCAGCCCAAGCGGCGGGTGTGTGGTCCAGTGTGCTCTGCTAGCCCAGCCCAAGCGGCGGGGACGGGGTCCAGTGTGCTCTGCTGGGCCAGCCCAAGCGGCGGGTGTGTGGTCCAGTGTGCTCTGCTAGCCCAGCCCAAGCGGCGGGGACGGGGTCCAGTGTGCTCTGCTGGGCCAGCCCAAGCGGCGGGTGCGGGGTCCAGTGTGCTCTGCTAGGCCAGCCCAAGCGGCCGGTGTGTGGTTCAGTGTGCTGTGCTAGGCCAGCCTAAGCGGCGGGGACGGGGTCCAGTGTGCTCTGCTGGGCCAGCCCAAGCGGCGGGTGGGGGGTCCAGTGTGCTCTGCTAGGCCAGCCCAAGCGGCGGGTGCGGGATTCAGTGTGCTCCGCTAGGCCAGCCCAAGCGGGGGGGACGGGGTCCAGTGTGCACTGCTAGGCCAGCCCAAGCGGCGGGTGCGGGGTCCAGTGTGCTCTGCTAGGCCAGCCCAAGCGGCGGGGACAAGGTCCAGTGTGCTCTGCTAGGCCAGCCCAAGCGGCCGGTGTGTGGTCCAGTGTGCTCTGCTAGGCCAGCCCAAGCGGCGGGTGTGTGGTCCAGTGTGCTCTGCTGGGCCAGCCCAGGCGGCGGGGACGGGGTCCAGTGTGCTCTGCTAGGCCAGCCCAAGCGGCGGGTGTGTGGTCCAGTGTGCTCTGCTGGGCCAGCCCAGGCGGCGGGGACGGGGTCTAGTGTGCTCTGCTAGGCCAGCCCAAGCGGCGGGGGCGGGGTCCAGTGTGCTCTGCTAGGCCAGCCCAAGCGGCGGGTGCGGGGTCCAGTGTGCTCTGCTAGGCCAGCCCAAGCGGCGGGTGCGGGGTCCAGTGTGCTCTGCTAGGCCAGCCCAAGCGGCGGGTGTGTGGTCCAGTGTGCTCTGCTAGGCCAGCCCAAGCGGCGGGTGCGGGGTCCAGTGTGCTCTGCTAGGCCAGCCCAAGCGGCGGGTGTGTGGTCCAGTGTGCTCTGCTAGGCCAGCCCAAGCGGCGGGTGCGGGGTCCAGTGTGCTCTGCTAGGCCAGCCCAAGCGGCGGGTGCGGGGTCCAGTGTGCTCTGCTAGGCCAGCCCAAGCGGCGGGTGTGTGGTCCAGTGTGCTCTGCTGGGCCAGCCCAAGCGGCGGGTGCGGGGTTAGGGGTGCTCTGCTAGGCCAGCCCAAGCGGCGGGGGCGGGGTCCAGTGTGCTCTGCTGGGCCAGCCCAAGCGGCGGGTGCGGGGTCCAGTGTGCTCTGCTAGGCCAGCCCAAGCGGCGGGTGCGGGGTCCAGTGTGCTCTGCTAGGCCAGCCCAAGCGGCGGGTGCGGGGTGTAGTGTGCTCTGCTAGGCCAGCCCAAGCGGCGGGTGCGGGGTGTAGTGTGCTCTGCTAGGCCAGCCCAAGCGGCGGGTGGGGGGTTAGGGGTGCTCTGCTAGGCCAGCCCAAGCGGCGGGGACGGGGTCCAGTGTGCTCTGCTAGGCCAGCCCAAGCGGCGGGTGCGGGGTCCAGTGTGCTCTGCTAGGCCAGCCCAAGCGGCGGGTGCGGGGTCCAGTGTGCTCTGCTAGGCCAGCCCAAGCGGCGGGTGCGGGGTCCAGTGTGCCCTGCTAGGCCAGCCCAAGCGGCGGGTGCGGGGTCCAGTGTGCTCTGCTAGGCCAGCCCAAGCGGCGGGTGCGGGGTCCAGTGTGCTCTGCTAGGCCAGCCCAAGCGGCGGGTGCGGGGTTAGGGGTGCTCTGCTAGGCCAGCCCAAGCGGCGGGTGCGGGGTTAGGGGTGCTCTGCTAGGCCAGCCCAAGCGGCGGGGACGGGGTCCAGTGTGCTCTGCTAGGCCAGCCCAAGCGGCGGATGGGGAGTCCAGTGTGCTCAGCTAGGCCAGCCCAAGCGGCGGGTGCGGGGTCCAGTGTGCTCTGCTAGGCCAGCCCAAGCGGCGGGTACGGGGTCCAGTGTGCTCTGCTAGGCCAGCCCAAGCGGCGGGTGCGGGGTCCAGTGTGCTCCGCTAGGCCAGCCCAAGCGGCGGGTGCGGGGTCCAGTGTGCTCTGCTAGGCCAGCCCAAGCGACCGGTGTGTGGTCCAGTGTGCTCTGCTAGGCCAGCCCAAGCGGCGGGTGCGGGGTCCAGTGTGCTCCGCTAGGCCAGCCCAAGCGGCCGGTGCGGGGTCCAGTGTGCTCCGCTAGGCCAGCCCAAGCGGCGCGTGTGTGGTCCAGTGTGCTCTGCTAGGCCAGCCCAAGCGGCGGGTGCGGGGTTCAGTGTGCTCTGCTAGGCCAGCCCAAGCGGCGGGGACGGGGTCCAGTGTGCTCCGCTAGGCCAGCCCAAGCGGCCGGTGTGTGGTCCAGTGTGCTCTGCTAGGCCAGCCCAAGCGGCGGGTACGGGGTCCAGTGTGCTCTGCTAGGCCAGCCCAAGCGGCGGGTGCGGGGTCTAGTGTGCTCTGCTAGGCCAGCCCAAGCGGCGGGTGCGGGGTCCAGTGTGCTCTGCTAGGCCAGCCCAAGCGGCGGGTACGGGGTCCACTGTGCTTCGCTAGGCCAGCCCAAGCGGCGGGTGCGTGGTCCAGTGTGCTCTGCTAGGCCAGCCCAAGCGACCGGTGTGTGGTTTAGTGTGCTCTGCTAGGCCAGCCCAAGCGGCGGGTGCGGGGTTAGGGGTGCTCTGCTAGGCCAGCCCAAGCGGCGGGTGCGTGGTCCAGTGTGCTCTGCTAGGCCAGCCCAAGCGGCGGGTGCGTGGTCCAGTATGCTTTGCTAGGCCAGCCCAAGCGGCCGGTGCGGGGTTCAGTGTGCTCTGCTAGGCCAGCCCAAGCGGCGGGGACGGGCTCCAGTATGCTCAGCTAGGCCAGCCCAAGCGGCGGGTGCGGGGTTAGGGGTGCTCTGCTAGGCCAGCCCAAGCGGGGGGTCGGGCTCCAGTATGCTCTGCTAGGCCAGCCCAAGCGGCCGGTGCGGGGTTCAGTGTGCTCTGCTAGGCCAGCCCAAGCGGCGGGGACGGGGTCCAGTGTGCTCTGCTAGGCCAGCCCAAGCGGCGGGTGCGGGGTTAGGGGTGCTCTGCTAGGCCAGCCCAAGCGGCGGGGACGGGCTCCAGTATGCTCTGCTAGGCCAGCCCAAGCGGCCGGTGCGGGGTTCAGTGTGCTCTGCTAGGCCAGCCCAAGCGGCGGGTGCGGGGTCCAGTGTGCTCTGCTAGGCCAGCCCAAGCGGCGGGTGTGTGGTCCAGTGTGCTCTGCTAGGCCAGCCCAAGCGGCGGGTGTGTGGTCCAGTGTGCTCTGCTAGGCCAGCCCAAGCGGCGGGTGTGTGGTCCAGTGTGCTCTGCTAGGCCAGCCCAAGCGGCGGGTGTGTGGTCCAGTGTGCTCTGCTAGGCCAGCCCAAGCGGCGGGTGTGTGGTCCAGTGTGCTCTGCTAGGCCAGCCCAAGCGGCGGGTGTGTGGTCCAGTGTGCTCTGCTAGGCCAGCCCAAGCGGCGGGTGCGGGGTCCAGTGTGCTCTGCTAGGCCAGCCCAAGCGGCGGGTGTGTGGTCCAGTGTGCTCTGCTAGGCCAGCCCAAGCGGCGGGTGCGGGGTTAGGGGTGCTCTGCTAGGCCAGCCCAAGCGGCGGGGACGGGCTCCAGTATGCTCTGCTAGGCCAGCCCAAGCGGCCGGTGCGGGGTTCAGTGTGCTCTGCTAGGCCAGCCCAAGCGGCGGGTGTGTGGTCCAGTGTGCTCTGCTAGGCCAGCCCAAGCGGCGGGTGTGTGGTCCAGTGTGCTCTGCTAGGCCAGCCCAAGCGGCGGGTGTGTGGTCCAGTGTGCTCTGCTAGGCCAGCCCAAGCGGCGGGTGTGTGGTCCAGTGTGCTCTGCTAGGCCAGCCCAAGCGGCGGGTGTGTGGTCCAGTGTGCTCTGCTAGGCCAGCCCAAGCGGCGGGTGTGTGTTCCAGTGTGCTCTGCTAGGCCAGCCCAAGCGGCGGGTGCGGGGTCCAGTGTGCTCTGCTAGGCCAGCCCAAGCGGCGGGTGTGTGGTCCAGTGTGCTCTGCTAGGCCAGCCCAAGCGGCGGGTGCGGGGATAGGGGTGCTCTGCTAGGCCAGCCCAAGCGGCGGGGACGGGCTCCAGTATGCTCTGCTAGGCCAGCCCAAGCGGCCGGTGCGGGGTTCAGTGTGCTCTGCTAGGCCAGCCCAAGCGGCGGGTGTGTGGTCCAGTGTGCTCTGCTAGGCCAGCCCAAGCGGCGGGTGTGTGGTCCAGTGTGCTCTGCTAGGCCAGCCCAAGCGGCGGGTGCGGGGTCCAGTGTGCTCTGCTAGGCTAGCCCAAGCGGCGGGTGTGTGGTCCAGTGTGCTCTGCTAGGCCAGCCCAAGCGGCGGGTGTGTGGTCCAGTGTGCTCTGCTAGGCCAGCCCAAGCGGCGGGGGCGGGGTCCAGTGTGCTCTGCTAGGCCAGCCCAAGCGGCGGGTGCGGGGTCCAGTGTGCTCTGCTAGGCTAGCCCAAGCGGCGGGGGCGGGGTCCAGTGTGCTCTGCTAGGCCAGCCCAAGCGGCCGGTGCGGGGTCCAGTGTGCTCTGCTAGGCCAGCCCAAGCGGCGGGTGCGGGGTTCGCGCGAAAGATTATGTCTATGCAGAATAAAGATCGCATGTCTTTCTTCGCAAAGAGTAGAATGTTATTTCTGGAGACAAGGATTCATTCTCATCGTCGCGACATTACCTCCGAGGTTAAGGCGTCCTACTTAAATCCATTTACGTTACAGGAGAAGAATCAACAAGTTTATTCACTCGATCTAAATAGTGTCTGTTAATTTGGAAAACTATGTGTTTAATATATTGAATATTGACCGATCCCCTTTTATAATAGGCATACTAATAAGCCTCCCCCCCCCCCCACCCGCCCCCCGTTACGCTGACGACCCGCACTGTAAAGGATAACTTACTTCGTTTTGGTTTGAACTTTGCAGTGGAATGGCTGAACATAAACATGCTGAATCCTATTATAGAATACAATGTGTCTTTACATAGCAATGTGCAAGCAAGCGAAAAAAAAGTAGTAAAGAAACTAACAGTTCTTACTTTCTCAGTTTTGTATTAAACGAAGACCGATATTTCAGATACCTTTTCCAGATAAAAGCATGTTTGCCTGTATTTTTGCTCTTGTGTCGTAACTATTTTTTTATTATTGTGTCGTAACTATGTATTTTTGTTCTTGTATCTTAACTCTGTAAAAAAATTTCAAGCTCGAATAAATAAATAGAACTAATTGGCCTTGATCTTCATCTCGCAACCATTGATGGAGTGGCTGTCTAGGTCGTACTTCCACGTGATGGAGGGTACGGACGTATTCCGCACGTTATCCGGAGTGTCCACCCAGACTCCGTTGTGATTAGAGGCCGTGCAGCGGTTCAACCACCACCCGGACCGGAAATCAGCCGCGCAGTTGCCGCTGGGAAGCATGTCGTTGTCGCGGTCATACGTGCTGAAGGCCATGTCGGCAACGGACGCGCCGGGGTCAGACGCTGGGGTCATGGCGTTCCCGGCGTCCCTCTCAACCATGGGCACGGAGGCTCCGATGGTGAGACGGTACAGCGAGGTCTCGTTGGCGACCGAGAATGTCGCGTGGCGATGCTGGCGGTAATCTAGGTTCTGCCAATCCTCCGGGAAGGTGGTCACGATGGTGGTAGGAACGCTGTGACGTCAGCCAGTGGATCTTGTCGTTGCCCAGCCAGAAGTCGCACGTAATGTCGCCGAAGCCTGCCTTGTAGTCGGCCCAGCCGCGGTAGAAGTCGGCCCAGGGGCATGGTGACGTCATCCGCCGGCCCTGGAGGAAGGTCCACCCGCCGTACGTGAGGACGCAGAGGACGGGGAAGGGTTGCGGGGAGCCCGCCAGGGGCATGACGGTCACGAGGGTCTTGGTGTCCCCGACCTCGGGGTGCAGCCCGGCTTCCGTGGCATCAG
This sequence comes from Arenicola marina, assembly GCA_964019135.1. Classification (NCBI taxonomy): domain Eukaryota; kingdom Metazoa; phylum Annelida; class Polychaeta; family Arenicolidae; genus Arenicola; species Arenicola marina. Next base: position 18,045,800 of record OZ025250.1, on the reverse strand, counting down.
TGCAATCTGACTAACACAACATGGGGTTGTGTATTAACAAAGAACTAGTATGGTTCTGTAAATTCTTTGGTATTAATCATGGTGACGTCACGCGTCGTCACAATTAATATAAATTGAGTACGAAACTCGAGACCGTTACAGTATGATGATGTTATCAGACCTTTCACAAGCCAAGATGCCATCCCAGGACTATTTCATGCATACTATCATGATGATGACATCCGTCGTTTCACGATCCAGTCGTGAATGCAGGGCGGATACAGAACCGAACAAAAAGGGCGAAAGGGTGGGGGGTGGGGGGGGGTGTAGATAGGTTAAAAAAGATCGCGGTAGGGGGCTGCATCCGCCGCTAGACTTTAACAGTCTTTGAAAGTTACCCCTCACCGCCCCCACCACCAGCCCCAACCCATCCTTGTACCCGCCCATGTCATCGTCTACCAAACACAGGACCGTGTCTCACTGGTAAAGACACCTAGATAGTGAAAGTTGTTAGCGGTAGTCTCCCGTCTCTCTGTCACTGTCACAATAGACCACTTCGCTAATCGTAGTTCCAATTTTGCCACCATGAGGCGCCACTGCATGTGCAATGCATTCTGGGTATTATTTTGGTCTTTGCGAGATGTCAAGATGGCGTCATCGCCTGACAACGTATTTTGTAGACATTTAAACATGAAATAGTGTCATCTATGTAACGGAAAAGTTCCGTAATCTGAATGTAAGTTAGATATGCTCTTTAATTTGTTTACATGCCTTGCCAATAACGCGGAAATACGGTATTTATCTCCATAGAAAAAGTCAAGATAACACCAAAATATTTCCCATAACTCTTTGCGCCAGTCTCGATTTTTCCAAGATGGCGTATAATTGCGAAGTCGTGTATGGAAACGGACTTTTGCCCAATAGAAAATGTTTGGTTTGTGATTGCAAATAAACATCATCAAAATCTCTATCATTTATAAGGCATTATCACTCCATGATTGGAGCGTTCCACTTTAGAATAATATATGACGTCATCGACACTAACCAATAGGAAGTCGCTGACACCACTCTCCTATCCAATCGGTTTCGCAGACGCACCTCCCTTCCTTCCACTCTCCACGACTCATGCACTGCAAGGGAACGAAACGCCATAACATGCATACTGGCTTTGAATGTATTAAATTAGACAGTAAAATGCATTTAACTGGAATACTACGTGGTCATGATGGAATAGAGATGTGATAAGAAGCAAAAGGCGTGTATACCATAGTTGGCAATGCGGGTGATCACGGACGTGTAGGAACGGAAGAGGCGGAGGCAGAGAGGTGGGGTGGGGAAGGGCGGCAGAGGGAGGTGGGGTGGGGAAGGGCGGCAGAGGGAGGTGGTAATTTGTTGCTTCCCTCTCTTAGACTTACGTTTTTCTTTTAAGTCTTCAAGGCCAATGTTCTATATATAGACAAGAGGCGGCATCGAGGGAAGATAGACTCTAAATATTGCCAGAATCGGCAGAAGCTGTATTAAATGTTAATGTCATTCTGTATGTTAATATCCTTAATAAACGGATAAAGGTGTACGCATGAAGTATGTTTCAGTGCATATTTACGTTTTTAATACTTTCGGAAACAAAACTTTCATCGCAACCGTTTCGATGTATTTCGCATGTATGCTCGACATCATCTCTTTAAAATGTCGTCACCGAAGAAAAAGCGTTCCTTGTTTGATCGATGAAACTCCATCTCTGTATCAAGTGACAAAAATTGATACAGGCCTTGGGCAACTGCCGGAAAAGCAAGCACTTAATTCATAGCGTCCAGAGTCAATAAAAGTAAAATCACTCCCGGCATTTAATGGCGTGCACTATGCGGTCTCGATCGCCGGACGTGTAACTCGGTCTTTTCGGAAACGTTTCTTGGCCAAGACAATTTTGTCGTTTGTTGTGGGGAAAACTCTTTGACTCGTGGTCCATATTTCGATTCGCGTCGTTGCACTCCGTGTATCCATGCCTGACTGTGTATGTCACGTCACCACGACTACGTGAATAATAATATGGACAAGAGGGGTGGGGGGGCAGAAGGTTCCGGATATTTTAAACTTGCAACCGTTGGGGAAGTGGGGGGGGGCTCTGAAGTTTTTCGTTCATGGAGCGGATTTTGGGGGGCTTTACCGCTGAACCGATTTGAACGATTTGCGACCACGTCGTGCAACCGACGTATGGAGGGCGTACCGTATACGACCACGATACGACCGGCGTAAATTTTACGACCGCTTGGTGCAACCGGCCCCTGAATTCCATATCGTAGAGGTACTGGGAGCCCCCCCCCCCCCCACCGCCCACACCCACACACCTACACACACACACTACTTTGCAAGTTCATGTTGACACCTTTTGTCCACCCTTGGTCTGAATTAGCCCTATTCTCTCTCAATACAATATCTTCAAGATTACATGCCCTACTTTGACCTTGGCACCCTTCTTTCAGACCTCAATACCTTGAGGCACAGGCGCTCTGTCTCAGTATATCGTTCATAGAGTTTAAGACGTCGTACGAACGTCAACGTGACCCATTTTACGAATGACGTGAAAGAATTCCAAAAATGGGTCCGTGGATTTGTCGTTGTCGTCTCTCGCTCGTTCGGGTTTGACGTTAACCTACACGTTACTACACATAAATCAGTAGGTGTTCTCGAATCCATATTCTTCTGATTTAGCGCCTACATGTCATTTAAAAAATACATAATATAGTACATGGTACAAGGAAATATATTTTAACATATATATCCATATTTTCAATTGTTTAAATAAGTTTAGAGGCATATAAGGACCCACCCTACGGTCGCAAGTTTTCAAGAGCGCGAGACCACCCCCCCCCCCCTTAGAAATTCCTAGATTCGCCCCCACGACATATTGATAAGCAGTTCCGTTTAACAACTATGAAGTACTGGATGAAAGCTAGGTCCCGTGTGTTTAAAAAACATATCTTATTTATCAATTTTAAAGAGGCAACTTTTCACAAGTGATTATTTATTTATTTTTCGTCTTTTGACAAAAAAAAACCGCCCCAGAGCCTCTCTTATTCTGGATCCGAGCCTCCATGGGTTGTGACGTCACTTACGTGGCTTTGTGCTTCTGATCTTCAGTGACCGCCAGATCTCTGCAGGGTGGCGACTGGAGGCCGAGCTCTAGGAACAGTTGACATTGCGCCGCAAACCTCCCGGACGTAGTCACGTGGAAGGCGACGCACGAGACTTCCCGGAGACAGGCCACTGCGCAGCCGAATGGCCTCATCATCCCCATGGCAACGGAACGGCTTCCCTCCGCCCGACACGCGCGCTGCACGTGGTCACTCCCGCACCTAGTCTCGTAGACGATTCCTGATGCCAGTGACGAGAATTCGGTGGCGGAAATAAGCACGAGACCCGTAGCCATGACAACAGCGTGTGTCGCTTCCATTCCGAAGTAATTTAATTAAATCAAGCTTTAAAAACGTCACTTTGCAATGGGTCGCTTTGCGAGTGGAGAGAACATGTAACCTTGTAACAAACGGGTCCTCGCTGGAATCTAGGGGCGCATCTCTTCTCTTGTCCCCCTTTAAGGTGCACGCCCCACATCAAACACTACCGATCGACGGAAGCTGACGGCTAAAGCCACCTTTGCATAACATTTACCTCTTTTTCCGTTTCACCTTAATAGCGGCATAGCGGGAGAGGTCTTCGCGGAAAAGAAGAGTGAAGCGACCGCACAGACACTCATCTTGAAGAGATGGAGTGTGGAAGAAGCACATCGATTGGAGCCTACCGTGACTGTTTTATTGCAAACATAAATCTTGTGAGCGGTCGTCGTTAAAGTGGTTGAATATCGATTGATATATCTTGCGGGGGAATCCGGTTATCATAATGACGGAAGGACACGGACAATTTCCATCGGTCGGTGATGAGGATGCAGAGTAGGAGTCAGGGGCGGATCCAGAAAATCTGGATAGGGGGCCAGTTTTAGGATCGGATCCAGATATGCTGGATAGGTTTCGCTTTTCATATGTTAAATGGTACAAATTCGGCCCTAAAACGGGGTCCGGGGCCGGGCACCCCCACCCCCGCAGTTATATCCATAATATCGTATGCGCAGGCTTTTCTATATGTCATACATTCATTTATTATAGTCATTTGTCTTCGTTACAGATGTCCGGTTTTATGGTCAATCGTTGCTATGCTTGAGCTGTGAACATATATTCAACATTTGACCACTGACAGTAGATATTTATTTATACATCCATAAATATAATTATATTTAAAAAAATATATTCATATTTGACAGTGGTGGATTTAGCGGGATGGTGTTTGGGGGCCTCTTACACACACTGCACACACATCATCACACAGTGAGAGGCTAAACAATCAAGTTCCCCCAAACCCTCACTATTTTGACCAGGCGGCACCCCCCCCCCCCCCCCTCGCCCAACTCCTCCCTGCACTCGTTCCGTCAGCGAAATCCTGGATGTATGCAATTGGTATAATGCTGTAGTGATGGAGTAGTTCTGACGCAACCTCTCGTTGATCATTGGGAAACTACTTGTGGTTAGTCCGACAATCCGGGCGAACCAAGCGAACTACTTGAATGACTTGCTCTTTTCAGTGGCTCCCTCATGAGTTTGGTCGTGTATTTTACAAGTTTGAACGCACGTGTTAGCCTTGAAATGGTTAGTAGAGTTAGTACATTATTGCTTTGTGCGTCACATTTTCTCGATCCATATCCTGCAAATGTGGCATGACCGGCGACAATTGACTATCTTACGGAAAGATGTAATGTCACACCATGACGAGTAGATATACGATCATAAGATAGATCGTAAGTTGTAGCACGATCATAAGGTGGATCATAAGATGAAATACGATCATAAGATACTTGTGGTACAATCACAAGAGCGAATACTGCCATCTGCTGAGCAGCCCCTTGCACTGCTCTGTGATGGCTAGCTGGAGTGTGATGTTCAGGGACGTCCGCCATTTATAGGCAGCCACCGTGGAGTGCAGCAACCCCAACGAGATCTCGTCGTCGCGAAGTTCTTTGGTGTTCTGATACATCCACAGCCGGGTGAAGATAGGCATGGGACGACCCACGAACCGGTACAAAATATCGCCCACCTTCATGGGCTCCACGCAGAAATCCTCGTAGCGGAGATACATGAAGTGTCTGGACAGAACGACGGGCTGTTTGTAGAGGTAATACGCCATGGAGTCATTGCCCACCGTCACGTCATTCCCAGTGTCCACCAAACGGTACTTGGTATCGAGGACTATTTTCTCCGCACCGCGGAAGGTTTCGATGACGTTATCCAAAGTACTGGCGTCCCTTGACATCTGGTAGCACAGCTCGCGGCTATCCCTCCGCAGGTCATAGTGTTTCCAGTTGTTATGGTGATAACGGCTGTGGAGAGAACCACGTGGATCGCGAATCTGATATACGAATTTAATGGTTGGATCGAGTTTGCGTAGTATCAACGCCAACTCGAGCGACAGGCGAACCGTCTTGATGGCGCGTATTTCGGCCTTTAGACAGTGTTGTCGAGGAATATGGACGCACGCCGACACGTCATCTTGGTCCATCTCGCCGTGGAGACAGTCCAGAAACTTCGCTCGCCAGGGGATGTTCTTCTTGCCGTCAAACATGAACTGATGAGACATGAGTTTGCCGGGAAGTCCTTCAAAATCGCAGTTGAACAGCTTGTTTAATGTATCTATGACCATGGTCTGAAAGTCCTTCACTTCGTCACTAAAACCAGAACAAAAAATACATCAATTACATCATGAGAATTATTCGCGGAAGCATATATGACACATAGGCTCACATTTAGTGCATAAGCACCGAATATTATAACGACTCTATAATAATGGGCGGATTAACTTCTTGTCATACGCAAACCAACCGAAACCAACCAATCGTGTTTTTATTTCACATTTCACAACAACCGGACGAGTTCAACGAATGTTCTTCTGGATCTAGACTCACCTGGTGGAATCCGGATCGGCGTATCCGTTGAGCTCCCGATCCAGAACGTATCCCACCGTCATCCCGTGGTCAGCCAGGAACGCCCTGTGGAACAACGGGAGACGGGGGTGGCTCTCTGGTTGGTTATATATTCAGGACGCTTTAACCACTTTTGGTCATATTGCGTCATTGTGAGAAGGAAGGGAGTGTGGAGCCATGTCCCCGGAGGTAAACTCCTACTCTTTGCAAACAAGAACATGGCATCTTTATCCTGGAACCACACGGACATGGCCACAGCGGGGCGCAAACCACCGATCCACGTGCCGTTAGGCTCTCAGGTGGCCAGAGCACGCAAGGCGAGCGCTCTAACCCACTGAGCTACCGGGCCGGCCCCTTGCCTCTCAGGACTTGGGAGCAACATTTGGTTCAACTACACAGTACCTAGGTAAGCCAGATACTACCGGGATGGCGGCGGGGGTGGGGGTGGGTGTGGGTGGCAGCATGCACAGGTTTGGAGACTCACACCGTGGGGGAACTCACCCCATGTTCAATTACACAGTAGCCAGATAAGGTGTAAACCGCGTCACTCATACTTTGACCTCAATTGACTGGTAAAAAGATAGCTCGAAGAGAGTGTGGCCCTAAAATAAACCAAATGCATTCTGTCGCGATATTAATAACACAGTGAATTTTATTATTAAGTGTTACATCTGCTGTTACATTGTGAATATCCGTTTCCATGTAAGAGACGTTTGGACCATAATTCGGATTTGACCTAGTTTTACTGAGGGACTGTCGCGTTGCGGAACGCCCCAAGCCGGGAGATCGGACCCCCCCCCCCCCCTCTTTCTTTCTTCTCCGCCTCACCCCAACCCCACACACATATACAGCCAGTTCTTACCTGAATAGGACGATAAGTGGTTCGTAGAGATAGAAGGCGTCGTGCCTGTTCTGGTGGAACCAATGTCCCATGATGGTGGAACCCCCCCTGTAGTACGAAACCAAAAGCACCTTCACCGGCCCCGGCTCCGCCTGGTGGTCAACGGCAAGCGCGTGCGGAATGACGTCATCGCTGATGTCTGGATTACCCACGAGGAAGGGACTCTTCTCATCAGACGCGTCGGCGGCGATGACGTCAGAGCCCAGCAGGTGGTGACTGGCGGCACGGATTCCAAGAGGAGATTCCGGAATCGGGATGGGTTTCGGATTCTTGTGTCCGGCGGATTCCGGGTGGAGTCCGGCATCAGCTCTCCGGAAGTGCTGGTTGCCGTCAGGATCGTCGCCATAATCCAGACTTCGGTCCCTTCCGGCTGACTGAATTAGTAAGCGAGAAAAGTTTCTTTTATGAACGCTTTATGTTGCTGACCAATTATTAGAGTACCATCAGCAGAGCTTTTTGGAGGAAAGAGATTAACTTTGACGAAGGCATTTCATGGGCGTTCCTATGCATGTTCAAGGAAACCGGGAGGGTGGGGGGTCAAAATTATTGAACAGCATACTTTTCTTATCAAGCTCGGCTATTATATATTATATCTTTCCAAAAGACCTAGATCTCATAACAGTAACATAGCATTGTAAGTGACAATTTGCAAACGATAGCGCCCTGGGACATGGGGTGTTGGATTGCGACGCCCCGCTCCCATCATTGGGAGACCCTTGAAACAGTAACGTAGAACGAATCTTAAGTTAAAGCACCGCCTGTTGATGAGAAACAGTTAAATTCTAGTATGCAGACAAGATCCTAAACATCATATACGTGTACATCAAAGCTTTCACACGGGTTAAGATTCGTCGAGATACACATGCACCTGAATCGAGTCACATTAATTTAACACAAATGATTCCTCAGTAATAATAAAAACACATCCAGCCCACTGACAGTCTAGGCAAGTTACAACATAAAAGTAATATTATACATGGCTCGGGCCTACGTGGCACCCCAGCTAGAGGCGACAACACGGCAGTAAATATCATCGCATACGAGATAAAAGACCCCAGATTTTGTTTTCGTCTGGCGGGTTTGAAGGTTTGTGTTTTTGTAATGTGTATGCATAACAGCTCGACTGAGCTAGTGCACCTCGTCCCACAACACGATGACACGTGGCAGGTGAAACTATGTCACGCGCGACACACTTTAATTGTATCAATTTTCAGGCAAAGTTAATTCTTCCTTTTTTTAGCAATCCAGGATGATGGCATTGCACGTGTCCGTCTTTGCTTGTTGCCAATGACTCATCTAAGGAGGCTCTTTCGCTGACTTGTATAAGGAACATCTGACACAGGTCATATGTAAATTATGTCCCTTAATTGGACGCTTATAAAAAACAAATTGAACAGGTAAAAGTATATATTGCGAACAAACTTGGCTTGGGAGTGGCTCAGCTCTTAGACACATATGATCAAGACATAATTTTAATAAAATTAATTTTAATGAGTTATACTGTATAAATCAACATATGTCTGGTATTTTAGTTTAAAAGTTTTCCGCCCAAACTAAAGAGGTCAAAATACAATTAAAAATCAGTTTTTGAATTATCCAAAATGTCTTTTGTCTGTATTCCTCGCATGCCAGACTGCCAAATGACCTTGCTCGTGATAACCACAGGTTTTCAACTTAGTGGTAAACGTCATCAGTTGTTGTGCTGCGCGATGCTGTGTTATAAGTAGCAGTGTCGCGACAGATTTCTGCGGTGTCCCGGGATAGATACCTTTGCCATATCACAGCCAAAACGGCGATGTTTATTAGGTTTGTGAATTTATAGAATGAAGCAATCGAGTTTTCTGCAAATTGTTATATATATGTCGCCTGGGCTTAGATTTGACGGGAAAAGCTCGACAAGCTGCTTTACGGTATATTACACCTAAACCCGGCCCTAACCACGGACCCGCCAGGCAGCAGGCCTCACCTGTTGATGTGGGAACTTCAGGGCCAGGAATACGAGATTGCCCAGGGCGAACGACACCAGGACCAGCGTGGCAGATTTCAAACTCACACAGCGTCTGAAACAATCAGTAGGTTTAACAGTTAATAAAACATATATTATTATATATTGTAAGGCCGATGAAGGAAATGCAGGAAAGCCACCGCCCCAATCCTCAAATTTTGCGGTGAGAAGACCCCACCCACAATGCATCAAACACGGTGTTTGTTATACATTAAGGGTCACTTGGTCTTGTGAACACTACCCCTCCCGCCCCCCCCCCCCCCTTTAACCCCGGCCTCCCGTATGACTTACCGTGTAGGGCCGCCCCGATAGCTTAATGGGTTAGAGCGCTCGCGTTGAGAGCTGTGGCCACCTGAGGGCCTTACGACACGTGGATCGGTGCTGTGGCCATGGCAGTGTTGTCGGTAAATTAAGACCCCATGTCCATCTTCGCAAAGAGTAGGGGATTACCCCGGGGACATGGCTCAATATACAATATACGCCCATGACTTACCGTGTTTTAATCATCCTGCTATAGGTCGCTTCTCAAGCCTCAAATCCACACGTCAGCAGCAGGTCTGGACAAACCACCCGTCGAACGGCATTAGCTGTCACTGTCACCCGATGAATCCTGATTTCTCCGTTGTTGTACGGTATCCCGTCCTGTAACCACCGTGCCCCATACAGCGGCAACCTCCAATGACGTGAACCGTTAACACGTAAGCCGGTGAATGAGATATTGGCTGCTTCACATGGGTTCAAATAAATAACACTCCCTGACACGCAAAGATCTCTGTCCACAGATCCATGTGACAGTGTCACATCTACGGGTCACAGCATTGGACATCAAGGGGGCAATTAATAGATGCTTATATAGGTCTACAACATAGACCTACACCTGGCGTGACGCTGTTCATCGTAATACAAGTTCAGTCACCTCCCTCGTGCAGCCCTGATGTCGACTGACTGAACTGCGTGGATATGCTACCAAAGGGCGTGGCCCCACCCTGCCTCCCTGTTCGTCAGTACCTCGGGCGCGGGTAGCCCAGGTGGGTATTCCGTTCACTGTGGATGGTGACTTTAACGACGCGGTGAGTATAACCAGCCGCCGGTGGTTCCGATTTGATCGGATTCATGTGCATCTATATATGTGTGTGTGGGGGGGGGGGCGGGGTGGAGGGTGACACGAAGGGAACCTTGAGGTAAGTAGGGGAGGGGAAGGGGAATATCTGGGTGGTGGGGGGGGGGGGGTGGGGTGGAGGAGGGGCAGACGAAAGATTGGTTAAGGAGGATGGTGGAGGGGAGGGACCTAGTTAGGCTAAAAGAGTGCCCGGGGTAGTGCGTGAATGGGTCTTGCCGTCTATCAACAGCGAGACCCTGACCCCATATAGTGTAATCTAGGGTAGTACAGGGGTGGGGGTGGTATTTCTATATGCCTTGAATGGTCTCAACCCGATAGCCGCGTACCCCGGCAGACCGGCAAGATCAGGTCCTCTGCCCCCGAGCTGAGCGGTCACGCCCTAGGGCCCCCCAGGTGTCCGTTTCGGCCTACGGGTCACCCCACTACCACACACACATTCACGAGCGAGGTATAGGGTGGCTGGAGGAGCCCCAGTCTCAACCCGTTTATATGGCGCAGTCACCCTTTGCATTTTAAGATGTCTCGGCAACCCTTCTACTCACCCCCCCCCCCCCCCCCACCCACACCCACCTATACTTCTAGGTCTCGTGAGGGGTAGAGATGCGCAAACAGTAGGTAATTTATCTGCATCACCCCGGCCAGTGCGCAAGTGAGGACGCCATCTGAAATCTTCACCACCCCCCCCCCCCCCACCTCCTCTCTCCCCCACACACACACTCCTACCCTCTTGCCTCGGTCACGCTTTCAAGCTCCCCGCACGGGGGCGCCACACAAACTCCGCGTTTTAAAATGAAGCCCCAGCGGTGTGCGTCGAAGGCAGAAACTGTCACGCTTCGTGCTGTGAAGTGCTCAACCTATTGACAAATCTCACGCGGTGGAGTGTGTGCGGTGCGGGCGGCATAGTGACGTACCACTGGCCTGGGTGCAGAGGTCATTGATATCGCTACCTGCAAGTATGTGCCGTACATACCGCACCGCGAAATAGAAAAAAAGACAGAGCTGCATGGCTTTGTTTGTTATGTTGAAAGGGCTGGAGCACGGAAGAGAGTGGAGTAATGTGGAGAAGGGGAGGGGGGGGGGGGGGGGTCGTTGACAGGAATTCGAGCAGGCGTCTTCACGTGTCCGTATCGTATCCTTAAGTTCGCCTGTTTTATGACATATGTTGGTTGCGACCAGGCTTACAGCGCTACAGTTCTGAAACATATCGGATTATTTGGTATCAACTTGACGCTGGGCACTTTATGAAAGATTTCTTTTGTGAAGAATTCCAGTTTCTATTTCACGTACTACCAAAATATTGAAGCTACATGCCCCCCCCCCCCCCCCCTAGCATTTTAAAGCATTATCCAAGTTAAATGCGGTTTGCAGTTTTAAGTTAGTAACTTAGTGTTTAAAACTACGATAGGCTACATGTAGATTGATGATCATTCATTTGAAACTGTTTTCGACGGTACGATTTGGGCTTTGGCTACGATATTAAAAGCACATCGAAGTGATGCATCTTATGTCAAATAATGAATTTTATATTTCTCTGCCGGGATATCGACGATAGATCTTTTGTTGGATGCGGTATATTTATATGTATGCTTATGTCAACATAAATAACCACTGTATTGGGTGTGACATTTATTGTGCTTGGAAAGTATTAATCAGCGGAAGTGATCACAGTTTGAATTTCATCATCATTACCAACTTTATCATGAATATACAATGCGCTAATATCATCAGGCAAAAACTTTACGGAATTATGTCACAAGTTATTCAACCAGTTTATTAGTATTGAGTAATAAACAAAACATTACTGTCTAAATTTCGACTTAGGGGTAGGTGATAACATATATATCCCCAAAGCAACCTATACAAATTGCTATCATTAGCTTAACTTTATCCCAGGTACAACTTTATTGGCTCACACATGAGATTCATAAATACTGTCTTTGTTTTCGAAACTTGTGTGCAAGACGGGTGGTGGTTTTCAGGTGAGTAGTTTTGCGATGTCAACGGTTAATTTTATGTTTGTTCAGCAGCTGGCTCCTCAGATGTTTGTTCTGTTGCAGATTCAGCAGCTGGCTCCTCAGATGTTTCTTCAGTTGTAGCTTCAGCAACTGGCTCAGATGTTTCTTTTGTTGCAGATTCAGCAGCTGGCTCCTCAGATGTTTGTTCTGTTGCAGATTCAGCAGCTGGCTCCTCAGATGTTTGTTCTGTTGCAGATTCAGCAGCTGGCTCCTCAGATGTTTGTTCTGTTGCAGATTCAGCAGCTGGCTCCTCAGATGTTTCTTGCGCTGTAACTTCGGCAGCTGGCTCCTCAGATGTTTGTTCTGTTGCAGATTCAGCAGCTGGCTCCTCAGATGTTTCTTTCGCTGTAACTTCGGCAGCTGGCTCCTCAGATGTTTGTTCTGTTGCAGATTCAGCAGCTGGCTCCTCAGATGTTTCTTGCGCTGTAGCTTCGGCAGCTGGCTCCTCAGATGTTTCTTCAGTTGCAGCCTCAGCAGCTGGCTCCTCAGATGTTTGTTCTGCCGCCGATTCAGCAGCTGGCTCCTCAGATGTTTGTTCCGCTGTATTCTCAGCAGCTGGCTCTTCAGATGTTTTTTCCGTTGTAACTTCATCAGTTGGTGCCATAGCGGCTTCCATTTTTATTTCAGTATTTTCATCCTGTACTTCGTCAATAACGATTTGTACGGCGGGCTTTTCAACCAAGTCAGAGGTCGTTTCCGCGGTCGGCTCCTCCAAATTGGGGACCTCCGCGGTCGGCACCTCAACAGTGGGGACTTCCATGGTAGGCTCCTCAACAGTGGGGACTTCCATGGTCGGCTCATCAACAGTGGGGACTTCCGCGGTCGACTCATCAAAAGTGGGGACTTCCGCGGTCGGCTCCTCAACAGTGGGGACTTCCGCGGTCGGCTCCTCAACAGTGGGGACTTCCGCGGTCGGCTCCTCAACAGTGGGGACTTCCGCGGTCGGCTCCTCAACAGTGAAGACTTCCGCGGTCGGCTCCCCAACAGTGGGGACTTCCGCGGTCGCCTCCTCAACAGTGGGGACTTCCGCGGTCGGCTCCTCAACAGTGGGGACATCCGTGGTCGGCTCCTCAACAGTGGGGACTTCCGCGGTCGACTCCTCAACAGTGGGGACTTCCGCGGCCGTTTCTTCCGCTGGAGGCTGCGAATGCTCCTCTGGTGTTGCGGCCTGTGTAACCTCCTCAGATACCTCCTCCTCAACAGTCGCCGCAGCTTCCCCCTGTTGCGTGTCATCCTCGTCGACACCTTGAGCTAGATCACCAGCCTTTCCGGCGACGGCCTGTTCCGTGACTGCCTCAGTTATTTCTCCCTCCGCGCCTTGCTCCGTTGTCGGAATATCAGGAACTTCGGCCTCGGTTGGCTCCTGCGACGCTGCCCCCTTAGCAGATTCCCCTACAGTGGAAGATTCCTCTGGTCTTTGCGGTTCTGGTTTTGTGTCAGCAGCTTGTTCGCCGTCCACGTCATCACCGGCGGGAGAGGAAGACACGTCCTCCGCGGTCTGTGACACGTCCTCCGCGGTCTGTGACACGTCCTCCGCGGTCTGTGACACGACCGCCTCTTCCGTTACCGCTACGGGCGTCTCTGGGCCCTCATCGACTTCTTGGGGTGGTGCAGCGGTTGAGTCTTGTGCCGTCGAGATCTTTGCCTCTTCCTCTTCTGCTACAATTTCTATCTCTTCTTTCTGTTCTGTTGCTGATTCCTCTACCTTCTGTTCCGGATCCTCCTGTGTAGTTTCTTTGGTTTCGTCGCTACTTTCCGGTTGCGACGACTGAACCTGTTCGGTTACATCTTCGCTAGGCGAAGTAGCCTCCGACTCCTGCTTTTCAACTGATTCCTCTTCGTCTGGCATTACAACTGAGTCCACGGCGTCTTCATAGGTTTCCTTCTCCACTACTTGACCATCAGGAATAGCCGAGGAAGCATCCTGGTCCGTGATCGTTTCTGGGGTGGATTCCACAATCGGGGCTTGTATAACCACTTCTGCCACTTCATCTACTACCTCTGCCTGCGACGTCTCTTCCGATACCTTCTCTGTTTCCAGTTCTACCTCTGTTTCGGGTTCTGCACTGACTCGCGTCGCCGTTTCTTCTGCCCCCGCAATCTCTGTCGCTTTCTCGTTGCCGACGACAGTAGCGACTGGCGCCGGTTCCGCCTGAGTGGCCGTTGGAGCGGCCGCTTCGAGCTTGTCATCCACACGGACAGCCTCGATCGGCTCCTCCACCGCATCCTCCCAGGACCGCGCGTCGGAAGTGACGTCAGAGCAGTCAGCCGAGGATCCCCGTTCCGCCAACGACGTGTCACGTGACCCGCTCTCTGTGACGATTATGTCGCAGACTGGCGCAATGTCCGGTTGGTCCAGGCTGGTGGTTGGCACGCCCGTCGGGGCGCCCTCCTGGAGAATCTCGGATTGAGCCTGGATCAGGGTTTCGGTGACCAGGAGGGCGGTGGGGGTGCTGGGCGGCTCGTAGGGGGTTGTCAGGCCAGCTGGAACAGTATTGACAACAAACGCAGTTATATTAACGACACTTTTGAAACCAATGTAACGGCGCAATAGGACTATAGGCTGTCGATGTTCCGTCGTGATGTACTCTACCATAGCATAGGAATCCTTATCCCATGGCCAGGATCGACGACTGTTAGGCCAGCAAATATTTTAGGGCCCTTAATGAATGTTTCGCTGCACGAATAATACAAAATGACAATCACGATTGATTGGTTTGTTATAGTATAGGTAGTTTTATTCTGTGTAGGTTATATCGCGACAATGAAAAGGGTAAAGGCAGGGAAAAACATGTCCAGCAGTAACCCCTAGTCTATGTGAACAGGGCATGGGATGCTGCACAAACACATAGACAACTGTACAACTGGGATTCTTTCTAACCACGAATGGGCCGTTTGGACCGACCTTGCAGAGCACACTCGACAATAGCCGGTCATGTGCATTTTATTCAAAATCCTTAGTCAAAATTTCTTCCTGCGAGGTGACAATTAGGCTGTTTTAGAAAATGTCCAGTCACAGAGTGCGGGATGGGTTTGTCCCGGACCTGGTATCACAATGGGCCACAGTACCCAGTCACAGAGTGCGGGATGGGTTTATGACGGACCTGGTGTCACAATGGGCCGCAGTACCCAGTCACAGAGTGCGGGATGGGTGTATCACGGACCTGGTGTCACAATGGGCCGCAGTACCCAGTGACAGAGTGCGGGATGGTTTGCGCTGGACCTGGTGTCACAATAGGCCACATTACTCAGTCGTAGAGTGTGGGATGGGTTTATCCCGGACCTGGTGTCACAATGGGTCATAGTACCCAGTCACAGAGTGCGGGGTGGGTTTATCCCGGACCTGGTGTCACAGTGGGCGCATTTCTTTGGTACCCCGGGGTGTATCTCTACGGTGGACCGAATACGCACATTACGCATAGGTTCACCGCCCGACACTTCTTTCACCCGAGTATGGATGCGCGCGCATGCATTCGGTATGCCGATGTGCCCCATTCTAAACAGCACGGGGCATTCGGGAGAATATGGCGGCTGATTGAAAGGTGACGAGAGTAGGTTGGTTCCAGTGCCTTAATGTGCACCGGATGTGAACGGTGTGTGCATTTCATTGGAATAGGCATATCCCTATCGGCATACTCGGAGGTTCCCTGTCACGTGTTGCGAGTCCGGGGCGGAATACCAAACCTGGCCCAAAGAAATGCGCCCAATGGGCCGCAGCTAAGTGAATATGGGAAACAGACCTACCTGTTGCCTGTAGCTCTAGCAGCGTTCGCTTGTCGAGCTCGGCATCCAGGTAGTTGGCCAGGAACTTGTAGATGTTGAGGGGCCGGTTGCTCATGGCGACTCGCGCCATCTGGCGGAGGAGCTCGTTGAAGTTCTTTGGCAGCCTCTTGTTGTCGTGAGCGGCGCTTGTAGCTGTGTCCCCCATGGTGATGCGGCTGTCTGCTACACATAGCGAGCGGCTTACGTTAGCTTGAACATATTTTTGTTATTGGAAAACAGACGGACTGCCTATGCGAATTTCTGTTGCTAAAAGTTAACAATATGATAGAAATTTAGAAATTTAAACAACTTCCGGGTTCGACAGTAAATAAAACTTTGGTGGCAGCAATGTAGTCGTTAACTATTTAATTTGAATATACAACGGTTATCGTCAATTGAAAGGGATGAATTACCCAAAAGAATAATTTACATTAAATATCCCGAGAAAATGGGTTGAGTAAGCTGATAATTGATATGTTTTTTGAAAGAATGGACAACGTTTGGACAGCTGTTTGTAACTTAATATTCAGTCATATCGATTCACTTCTTCTATGCAGAGTAGATCGCTTGCAAGAATGGCGAAAGAACGTGAAAATCGTAGCGTTCCCCACGACAAACAGTAACTTGGTGGTGGAAAAAGAAAATGGAGATGGGGGGGGGGGGGGAATGAGGAGGGGGTGGGGGTAGGAGGGGTGGAGGAGTGGGGGGGGGGTCGCAAACTAAATGCCGTGTTTATCGTATTACAACCCACCGCAAATATAACGCTGCTATCCGCATGTCATAAGGATTAAATATAATTAATATAAACAACTGTAGATATAGTGCCACATCCTTTACCTGTAATTGCAAACCTGGCCTGCTCGGTATTTGATGGGGAACTTTCGAGGTGGTGGAATTTGTTTGTCCAGGTGGGCGATTCCTCTGCTGACTAACGAGATGGCACCTTAATCATGTTAGTCAGCCATTCCGATGTTATTATCACTACAGCCACCTGCAGTCGTCAAAACAACAACACAACAGCAATGCCATTTAATGCACACACGAAGATATTATTGGTACATATATGTAAGCCGCACACAAAATATACGGCACCCTAGCCGTATTTGTTGATTTTGATGTAGGGCTACTTACTTGCATAGCTGTAGACTTCAGACCAGTGTTTGCGCACCGAAAAAAATACCCGGTAAAATTAATATGGACGTCATAGGAGTCATTGAAAGCTGGTCAAAATCATTGAAGCTAAATAATACAATTATACACCAAAACAACTATTTGCTTCCTCCGCGATTAAATTAAATAAAAATTACTTTCTGGTCACTTTCTATACAGTACTTGAACAATATGTTTACTTCATGACGCAATTCTTTTTACCACCACTTTTTTTTCACATCAAAATTCGTAAAACTATCTCCCGTTTGGACCCCCTCCCCCCGCCCCCCCCCCCCTCCCCCTCTCGGAATATATGCGACTGGAGCAATCAAAAATAAGACCTCACAGATTCCAGGCCGTCATGGGGCAAAAGATACAACAGTTATGCAACTTAGCAAAACTTATAGAGATAGCACTAAGACGTTATGACGGTTAATTGTTAGTTTGGTATCCACTCAGTACATTATGTCCTCTAAACTGACTCACACATGTAATGGAAATTCTTGTATTTACCAATGGGCCAACGGCCTATCAGTATTCAATACAAGCATATTATCATGATACTGTCGTAATAAGGATTGAACGTCCAACTGTACTTATCAGGCTTAAGCCCGCGACAGCGCCACCAAGTGTCTTTTTTTTATGCTAATGAACGTGCAGTCTCATATTTGTCACTTGTCTCCTGGTCACCGACGTGTTAAGAACAGAGAAATAATAAACGACACGAACTGTACTTCGTTTTCGTCTCCGTAACACAACAGATACTTACCAGGCCTGCCTCTAAGCAGCTTGTGGGCCGCTATAGCCAGGCAGCATTTGCTGTCTGTGCGGTGCTGCAGCGCATATTTTCGCGTATAGGGCGCACAGTTTTTAACTATCCGACAAAATGTGTATCTTTCCAGAATCCTTATGGAATTTACTGACCTGGCGGAAGGAAAATACTTTGATTTATTTTCTTAACTTGCAATGTCAGGGCTTTTTCTGGCCATTTTATTCGACCAGCGCCAGCCGCGCCATTATGCGCTGCAACACCGCAAAGACAGCAAATGTTGCCTGCTTCTAACGGCACCCCGTGCTAAGTTAGAGACAGGCCTGGTAAAACGGATACAAGTCGTGCGCACGAGATAAATCGTAGGAACGAGATAAGTTACTAAGTCGTGCGAACGAGATAAAAGACAAATTCTGAATGTCCCTGGCGGGGGCTCCGTAGAAATTAAGCTTAGTCTAACTGGGGACATTATGATTATCGCTAGGTCCGTTAAAGCGGGTGTCCAACCTAATTTAATCGCGATCTGCACCGAAAGTTTACATCTTTAAATTCAATTGGCGAGTGTTAGCGCTTCGTTTCGGCCGACTGGTAAGGGAAAAAAAATTAAGGCAACCCGCCCCCATCAATGTCAAGCAGAGCGCCATTTTGCCGGGAGCAGTGACGCGTATTGTGACTATTCATGTGGCACTGCCTTACGTTATCACTCGCAGAGAGAGAGAGATCAGGGCCACGATTTACAGATGAACAGCGGCAGTTCCAAGCCGCGCAGTAGCGCAAGATCTTAGTGTTTCATAGAAAAGTACCGTCCAAACAAATTGATATACGTCTTGCGACGATTGACTCCGCAACAATGCCATGATTGGAGTTAGAATCGCAGCTCTTTAGAATAGCGATGATCACGCGCTCTTGTTTTGCTCACACAATAGGCGCAATTTCCGGTTTGAATAAATTAGAGTATCGCCTCCTGATTGGTCAAGCGCGGATAGACAATTGGGTATTATATGAATCGGTAAATTAAGCAGCGTTAGAGGCCAGGCTGGCGGTTCCCTTTAAGCTTACCATAACGACCCCGCTGGGTATATTTTTGTGGATACAATCCCAAGGATACCCGTCCCTATCAATTTTAAAACGAAAAGAGTATCACACTTCGCGGGGATATAAGCCAGAGATCGTATAGATCTAGTACCTTGCATTAGACTCTACCTCTGGATAAACCCATTCACCCAGGCCATGGTAAGCTTATATCATGTCTCAGCGGCATCAAACCGCATAGTCTAGATTTTCGGCGAGCTAACTCCAACCGGTCTCTCCCTCCCCACCCCCCCCCCCTCCCCCCTACACTGATCCAGGACAGCTTTATTTACTTTTACAGCTTTATAAGCTTATAACTTTAGGCTTGATGCTAAGTTATAAGCTAATAAAATTATAGGCTCATCAAGTTATAAAGGCCATAACCAGATAACTTAAGGTTTAATTACGATTCATGACGTTTTATCATGAACAGCGCCACGGTTTGGGCCTAATTTGGTGAATGTTTAACTGCCATAACGTAAGTTACACAAGACAAGTGACTTATCAATTCCCATTAAGCTTAATTATACGGCCTTAATGCTAATTAGGCTATAAACTTATAAAGTAAAACTGCATGTCACTGACACTGTCACTGATTCATCATTCAGCAACTGACTCATGTCACTTGAAGAATGACAGAAGTTTGTCAGTAAGTTATAAGTTTGGTCAAGGCCTGGTAGCGAACTCGATCAGTAAGCAACGTCTGATTCCACAGGTTATCGTCAATAATCTTGTGGCATTATTTAACATAGAGATATAACTAGGCCTATAGTAAGGTTTATAAATATAAGGCTTAGATCTACTAACATTTCGACGCCGAGTTATACTTTTCGTTGTGTGGTCTGGCCAGCTGTAGTGTTGGTGTCTTTCTGCAACTTTGTTCAAAGTTATGTTGTCATGGTAACGCGTGTCGTCTGCTAGAGCAGCTCCGCATTATATGCCATTGTTAATGAAGCCTATTTCATCTAAACGTTCCATGGAAAATTAATGTACATGTGTCTGCTTGTAAATATTGTTGCGTTAATAAAAATGAAAGAAAAATCGAAACTGCTTTAATAAAATTACATTTTCTCCGGACCAGTGTCCACTTCCGCTGTAGTTGCCTGGTTCCCTGCCTGCACTGAACGACGGCTTTCGCATTCTGCCAGCAGACAAAACTCGCATGTGTGACATAGGACTGTATACGGCGTAGCGGAGCGCCCTCTACCGGGAGATCGAACGACTACATCATGCGAAGCAGGAGCCCAGCTTAGTGCACCGCGGCATTTTTTTTGACAGTTTTGTAAACGGTCGTTGGACATATTCACAGCCTTGTTTACATCTACATGATGTACCAATTCGGATTTGACGTTTAGTGGTAGGAAGTGAATAAATGGTGGTATAACAAGTCTCTGTAGAGTTGTAATTGTCAGTTTCCCTAATCCTGGGAGCAGACAAATCCAGCAGTCCAGGGGCAGTCCACGTCCCAGTCCCAGTCCCAGTCCTGGCCTTACAAAAATCCGATTAAAGGCGATTTGTTTTCTTATGACTTATCAATATCTAGTTCAACAAATTAAACGGGGTCTGCTCCCAACCTGGATATGTCGCGTACCTACACAGAGTCTATAGTCAGCGTGTTTAATATCTGCCGCTTTCGTAAATATTTTTGTTCATACACCATTTGGCGATTTGCAGCGACAATTTATTTGCTCCATTAGGCATTACATGAGACCCTTGTGATTTTAACTTCCTTGAAAGTGTATCTTGTTTAATAACAGCACAACACGATAGTCTCCAGCATAAAATATAGCAGACAAAAGTGTGTTGACAGCCGCCTTTTTATGACGTTGTAAGGTGAAGATCACATTATTATATTTTCATTGGTTAAAAGAAGTATACCCACAGAAGAGTCTAATATCAGGTGCTTGAAAAGGGGACAGAGCATTATTTGCCCATTCAAAGTTTCTATACTATAACAGTAATTTTAGCATCTCAAAGCAAAAGCAATGCAAAAGGAATGAGTTTGTAGATTTAATGTTTATATATTTGAGAGAAACTAAATGCATGCTTCACTTATTTAAGTTACGGCTTGACATTGACACAACCTAACCCCCCTGCCCAAAATACCAGCAATACTATTGCCCACAAACAGACATGACAGATGGCAAGGTAAACAGAGTGACAGCCATAGCGAAACTTGTCTGCTTCATTTGCATGAAACTCCTAATGTTGGCATCATGTGAATTCTTTTGACAACAGGATTGTGAGTACGCCAAATTCTTGGTTCAAGTTGATAAATATAAACTTAGTTTAGGCTTGTCAAGCAAATATTTCATGTCAACTTAGAAAACGAGGTGGCAAATAGTTTCCGTACTGACTATAGTGTGGCTGGACTAATCAATATCATGTTGATGGGCCTTGTCTGTTGATGACTGTTTTGATTGACATAACTTATTGTCATGCTATAATGCCTCACCCTGTCACCATCAAAATCTCCATCTCCCTCATATGGCCTAAGTAGACTGTAGATGAGATCTATATTTGTGTTTGTGCATTTCATGACTTCCATGTCTTTGACTTTGAATGATAACTCAATACTGGACAGGCTGGATCATGGATGTCAGGGCATGCAATACCTCGGGAGACTCACTCCATTCCTCCATTGGGTCTGTATTTCTCACAGGGATTTTCAAAAAGGGTAGGCGCATTTGGAAATTTTAAATTATCTGGAGGCAGATTAGAGCTAAATATTATATTTGTGTCTTATTTTTTAGCCATTAATTCTTCCAAACAACCAGAAAGATTTTTCACTTGTAAGCTTATCTGTTTTAATTTGCAAAAGGTTTTAGATGAAGCAGCAATTCGGATACCATATTTGTTTTGGCTCTTATCCTTTTGGAAAACCCCTGTAGGAAATATCATTATACAACTCCTTCCATTATAGGACCTGCAGGCTTTTTGCCATGCCAGAACAATTTTACATATTACAGCCCCATATTTTTATACAACTTTCTCATTGATGGGACTATCAGTTGATATCTTTAATGATTTTAATGATACCTAACTTAAGATTGTACTGTGATTATATCATTCTATATGATATAAATAATATTTCCTCATGCTAAGACCATGCATTGGCAGCAGATGCACTGTTAGCCCTGACGCATGGCCCTCACGACCTGAATCCTATCAGCTTGTTGTCAGAAGGGTCAAGTTCACTGGGCTAATACACTGTTATAAATATACTAATGCAAAGACTGAACAATTTTATCATTAAAATGGTTTAGTATTGCTTATTCACAGCATAGGGTAATTCACCGATGTAGTTCCAATCTCCTGATCTACTTCCAATCTACAGTTTAGGGTGGACCAATGCTAAGAACTGAGGTATATGTTGATAAAGTACCTGTTCATTGCTATAACACTCCATTTTCAAGGCAATATGATGTATCCAAAGTGAATATTAGAGCCTTTTTCCACCTATCCATAACATTTCATGTCAATCAAGTCCCCATGACATTGCGCAAATCTCGCTGCATTTTTCAGTGAACAGATTGGCACCAAATACATTATTGGATAAATCATAGAGTAAAACAGAAAACAGAGTACCGTAAACTGCCTATTTGAAGCCACATACATATTAGAAGCCGCACCCCCCCCCCCCCTCACCTGTATCCCTGCTTAATTCATTGCATTCATATATTATCACTAGTTTTAACATCACCCCACTGTAAACCCATAGATCTGAACAAGGTCGGCAGAATGGAATGACATCAGTGAATTACACTAAACCCTTCACTGCAGTGAGCAATCATGGCAAATTCACTAAAAATATGGGCTGATAAACATCAGTCTACAGCATTTATGAATTTGATTTTATGTACAGGTCTTATAACAGGCCCATGCATTGGCCGTAAGTCATATTAGTGAGGGACTCTCATAAATTAAGGTCTTTAAAAGTATGTCAACGTGTTTAGGACATGACAAAAAGTAAATTTCTGTTTAAAATATAAGTTTGATGAATTATAGTGTATTGTGTGTTACAGTAAGGCATATAGTAATTTAGTATAGTATAGACAAATTATGGATAACAGTAATCTGATGTGAAGAGTATTTATACAATGTAATTTCTATATTCGATCTAATATGAGGACATCACTCCATTTCAAATATGATGTAAGCTCGTTTGTGTCAAATTTATTTACAGTGTGAAGAAATGATGGACGTCACGATGTTGGGTGTCATCACCACAATGGCTGTGTGGTCACTGGTGTACGTGACGCTGTGTCACGTGATGCCAGGCCGGAGCGCTGAATGGCACTGCCGGGAGGTCACTGTGGTCCATGCCCTCACAGTCCTGGTCTTGTCAACATGGAGTATCTTCGTCCAAGGTCCTTGGCCCTTCACCGACCCTGGTACGTAATTCATAGTTTTCAAGCTGATCAAATTTAAAATTGATACTGTGTGAAGCAGATCCCTGAATTAATTCCTGCTTGTGAGCACTTTGGTATGATATGATATAATACTAAACTGTCCAGTGACATGTTCATCAATAGATTGTTATGAGTGTTTGGGTTCACCATCTGAAAAGCCCATTTGTGAGCCAAAACATGTGTCAAAGATTGCACATTTTAGTAATGTTAGAGCTCAGATTTGAAGAAGCCTAGACGCATCAGCAAATAGGAGATGAGGATCTATTTTTAAAAACATCTAAGAGTGAATTGATGTACAGAGCACATACAAATTGGCTCATTAGACAACTGCCTAGATGAAAATAACCGACTTGACACATATAGAAAGTATAAAAGAACCTTGATAACAGAACCGTATTATATTTGCTATTAAGGAAAGCTATCTTCGAAAACTCCTGGCCCAATTTTGATGTTCCACACACCCACTAAACATAGAGAAAGGCAGACATTTAGGAATCACAAGGGAAAAAAGACTATGTATGTATTGTAAAAATAATGGTGAAAGTGTTATAGAAGATGAGATACACCTAATCTGTTTTTGCCCTTTGTATCAAGCGTCACGAAAAAAATACCTACCTGAAGTCACAGATCAGAAGCAGAACTTGCGCTGGGAATTTACCTTTTTGATGATGTCAATAGATACCCCCACCCTATATAACATCGTGCTATTTCTCCGCGATGCGAACAAATTAAGGGAAAAACTGTTTCAAAATGTTACCTTATTTACTTGATGTTACTTGTATATACATATATTTGTACTTTGAGGCTGTGAGCCTACAGTGCACAATAAACTGATTATTATTATTATATTATTATTTTAGTAATGTGCCTTTCACTAGTAATCGTTTTATTTGGGTTCCCTCCGGCAGGTGGCCCTAACACTCCCTTGCAGCACTGGACATGTCTGATCTGCTTAGGTTACTTCATCTTTGACCTCATATGGTGTGTCTACTACAAGACAGAAGGTTTGCCTTGCTTTTTATATTTTATGGGTCGTAGAAACCCGAGTG
The DNA here is from genome assembly GCA_964019135.1 of Arenicola marina. Taxonomy (NCBI): domain Eukaryota; kingdom Metazoa; phylum Annelida; class Polychaeta; family Arenicolidae; genus Arenicola; species Arenicola marina. The sequence goes on along the minus strand of OZ025250.1, from coordinate 18,021,546 downwards.
GAATACTATGTTTAAGACAATCATATAGGTAGTTACTCTGTTGAACAGCCTGATTGTGGTGGAAATTGTGCTCTAGATTGATTGCTTGTTTGAAACCCATTTCAGACAGGGGTTGACTGGTGTGTAAGAGTCGGTTTGGAGTTTTATAGTTACTTCAGCTGCTACTGTCAGTATCAGTTGGTGAGGATATGCGATTCCCTGCTTTTCGTAATGTACGTTGCATGAGATATTTTTGTCACTCTACTATTACTAATAATTTGTGAGTGACATGTCACTGTACATTAAATGCTTTTGTTTGGCTTTTATCCGAAGGTCGTTAACTCCGTATGATCTTTTAATAGGAATATAATGCTGTTTGAAAAATCAAGTTTACCAAACAGTTTCAGCGTTTCAAATAAATTATATATGTTCTAAATTCCACGATACTCAAGGTCAACTCAAGCTTGCGATTTACCACTATGCCAATCGAATGAACTATTTTTGAGTACGCTCTCATCATTTCCGTTTCCTCCCAGGACCCTTGATGTTGTTCCATCACTCGCTCAGTATATTCGGCATGTCTGTCGGTCTCTATTACGGGATCTACGGCACTGAGCTCGTGGCGACGATATTCGGCACGGAGCTGACGAATCCTTTCCTCCAGTTGCGGTGGTTTATGCGCCAGACGGGGCTCCGTGACACGTGGCTGTACGAGATCAATGACGTCATCTTCATGGCGTTGTTTGGCTTTCTTCGGACGGTGGTGGCGTCCAACTTGTTGTACTGCTATATGCGTCACCCGCGACCTGACTCGTTGGGACGCGTCGGCGCCGTCCTCATCTACCTCGTAGGCTGGGGATTCTGGGTAATGATCCTCCGCTACGCCTTCCGGAAGTACCGTAAAATATTCGACGAACGGAAATGGCGGATACGCGTGGCCGAGAAATCCAGTTCCGGCGACGCTGTTGCCAATGGCAGCGACAATGGCAAGGACGCGGTAACCCGGCCACATCTGCTGAAAGGAAAAGGGGGAGTGGCGTCCGAGTTGAAGCACCGGGCTCTCGTTGGTCACGTGACTGACGGCCGCGAGGTACCGGAACCAGCCAATTGTCTCGTCGCGAACGGATCTACTGAGCACGAATATAGCTCACTGGACGTCTTAGACATTAAGAAAAGTTTATAAGTTAAGGGTATGAAGAAACTTAATTATCAGGTATAAGGGTTATCATCCTTTCGCTACCAATGACTCAGGATCTTTATTTATTTTAGCTTCAAATTTGTACTGGTTTGCTCTTCTTTCTAATTTTTGTGACAGCAGATTATTATTTAAGGGATTGTTAATGGTTTTATACGCTGTTTATTAGGGAGTGTTCTTCGCGATGTCTTTATTATAAGGTGTCAAAAAAAGAAATCTATTCTAAATTTATTTTAGTTGTCAAACATGATAATTTGAGTGCCGTTATGCCGTTATATCTTAAAAGGGAAAGCCATGTCAATTTATTATCTCATCGGTTTCCGAATCAAAGATTCTTTATCTCGCCTTTAAGCAACGCTGTGATAACGTCCATAATGAAATGTTTGATTTGGATATCAAATTAAGTAACAGGGAGAAAGAAATTGATGTTGTGGAAGCTTGTCTTTATGATGATATTTGCGCTGGCTGACCTGTACTGAAGCCTGGTAAATGGTGACCAATGTGTATCACAATGTTACCAGTTGTTGTTATCCGATTTAATCCTGTAGTAATCGACAGAGATTCCAGCGGGTTGCCTTCCATACTGTAGCTGTCGCTCACGAAATAGAACCGTAGCACACAGTCCGTCGAGTTATCTCCATGGTAACTTATCGCTTCGATGCTCGTGCGCATCACTCTCGCAGCCGATAGGGGGCGTCGTGTTTAATTAAGGTTCGAACGTCTAAGACAACTTATTGCATAATAACGTATTTACTGCTCTGCTTTGCCATTTCTACATTTATTTGATAATTTATTTGTATTATTTCCCCATCATGCTTGGATTGATGGTCACGTAACGGTGTCAATTAACTGTGGAGACTGGCCACATGTATATCATTATTTTGGTGTGGACCACAAGAGATCATGGTGACATATTGTGTTCATCTGTCGCAGACGCACTGCCGGAGCAGCCATACCTGTGTGATATTGAATGTAATATTCAACGGTGAACATCTAGCAACTACGCGTTAACTTGCTAACATAGACGGTAGACCGGTTCTCTTGGGAATAATCTAATGCCAGATGCCTAAACCTCGAAATGCGAAGTGTTCTATAGCTTGTCTGACGTTCATTACTGCAATGACAGAATCCGCGCCAAATGTATTGTGTATCGACCAAGAGAATCTGATGTGGATCGGTCAGGTGTTTTCTCGTGTGATGTTGTTTTTCGTGGCTTTGGATACATAGCCAACAATTATGTGAGTGGTAATCAGTGTCTCCATCCATAACTTGCTCGGTGACTAACATACAACTTTTTACATTCGGGATGTTTCAGATAGTTAGGTAGGGAACACTATCTGCCTTTCAGCTTCTCAATGTTGATCTAGAAACTATTTGTCTTCATATTATTTCTGGTTAAAGCTGGGATGAGGCCTTTATTATACGCCGTCACAATCTGTCAGCCTTTTTAAACCGCTGAACTGGTCTGAAAAACACAGAATTTTGTGCAGTTTTCATTCTAAACTCTTTTCATCGATTACCGTGTACAGAAAAAAGGGCATTGTGTGAATTAAATTAATCATATCTATGAGTGAGAAAACTTGGAAGCATCATTTCTGTGCATGATGAGATTCCTATACTGAACCAAGAACTGTGTACTTGGCTCTATTTCGGATCTGCTATCTTTTATCATATGGAATATGTTACGTTAGACCCAGATATGTTATGCATATATGTATTTTTCTCCATTACCATTTGTTGATTAACTCAACTTTGCTTTATGTGTTCGCTCCGCTCACCGATCTACTATTTGCCTTATTCTGGCCGTAGATGAAACCCGATATTTATTTTTTGATGTGGGTGCAACTCACTTCAAGCATTTGCCTCTTGCTTATGTAATTAAGTAACAATGTGTTGTATATGTTGTACTCATACCCAGCTTGCTTCGAATAATAACGGATCCCTTGTCTTCAAGGCTACCGTTCTCTTACTGGATGACGGAAGGCAAGAGCCGACCAGAAGGGTGGTACATTATGATATGGCTACCGTACTTTCCTCTTTATAAGTGGCGTTTTTTTTTTCTCAAAAATATTCAAAACCGCGACTTATAAGGCGGAAAGTACGGCACGTGGCCATGACTTCTGGAATGGCTTATTTGTGCTTCATGTGTGTTCGTACTTTAGGAGTTCTTCACCAGAGCGTGGTTTGGGGATTTGATCGCACAAAATGGCGGCAGCTAATACTTGTCATGCATTTGGACCTAGCCTAAGTCGCGCCACTTGGTTGATATAAATTCACATACCAAATAAAAGAATGCTATTTTCCGGTTCTATGTAACAATATAACGCTTCCAATATAAAACTGACGCTCTGTATGTTGTTTGCTGAAGGTAAGATAAATCTCCAAAGATGGCGGATGGGGGTTGGGGTGTATTATTGTATATGTTATATTATCAGTGGTGCCAGACCCTCTCCTCGCAAGATTCTCTCTCTGAGAATGTTGCAGCAAGGTATTATCATTAAAGAGATTGCCGATGTCGCATGTCTTGTGTTGTGTGTCGTAATGTTTAACCCGCACATTTGCCGAACCGAAAACAAAACATCGTTCCGAATGCAAACATTTATCTTTCCGGAGGGAAACCTGTTCACTCGGTTCCATTGATAACGATTACGTCATAACCTGATAGACCTGACTGTTGGTTGGCTGATTCCAGTAGGACGCTTTAACCCTTGTAGGTTCTATCGCGACATTAAGAATGATTAAGGTAGGGAAGAGCCATGTCTCTTGGAGTAACCCTTTGCCATGCCCAAACATACGTTTGCTCTGGTGGGGTTTGTACCACGCACCCGTCGCTTGGGTTGGCCTACCGGAGGACACTCGATCATTGCCTAACGCGCTACATAGTAGATCTCAAAGTGACCCTATTTGATTAGATATCTCGAATTTAAATAGAATAAAAACAAACAATTTATTTGAAATAAAAAAAGTTTATTATACATAAATGGGATATTCAGATATGTCGTGACAGGCAGCAGCTTTTGCGTTATCCGTCATTCGTGCATGACCTAGCTCAAGATTATACAAAATATAATTATGTACAAGGTATGTGAAATAAAAGTAACATTTGGTGACCTTCGAATCTGTATGTGCCTTGAAGTCTTATCATTTTAACTACATGCACGCGAAGCACCTTACATCACATTGACTGATATGGACACTAGACACTTGGTGGCATACTTACCCATTGCACCCAGTTCTTCGTATGGTATAACTCTCTTATCCATGATAAATGGATTTCGTCGGTTAGACACCCACGAAGTTTATAACCCAATCAGACTGCGCGGCGTTAGCCGGGATTTGGAATTTACAGACCTCTTAGAGACTATTTAATTGATTCATTAACACATATACTGATGTGTCCTATCGGTGGGCATCCATCTGGAGGGCCTCTGAGGGGGGGTAGCCATGTCGCATGTCGATTTTAAGAAAAAGGTCCATGTCGCGTGTCGATTTTAAGAAAAGGTCCATATCGTGTGTCGATTTTAAGAAGAGTTCCATGTCGCGTGTCGCTAAGTCTTATGTCGCATGTCGATTCTAGGACAACCCCAATGTCGCGTTGTCGATTTTAAAAATCGCCGTGTCGCCGTGTCGAAAAAGCCCCTATGGGGCCCTATCTGGCTGCTTCAGGCGATGGAGTTGTAGTATTTTAGTTATTATGTAAGTATCTCGATGAGCCCTACACCAGGTCTACGCGGAATGTTTGTTTCATTCACTATCAACTCCAGGAAATGTTCGACTGGTGGAGATTTCCATGACATCGATTCATGCGCGTCTCCGTCGACCGGACTACTTTCAGTCATGACCTGAGTCTTGTATGCACGAACCCAAACGGTCGCATATTAGAGCGTAAACCGCCAACACATGTGGCCTACAGAAGGTCGTTGGGTGTCTTGTGGTGTGGTACCATGACCAGGCTACAGATTTATCCCATGGTCGTCAGACGACAGGCATATTACATAAACCCCCATTTTTTTCAGAAATTTAAAAGATTCACTATGACGAAGAAACGATATAAAAACCGTTCATATGTACACATGTTTCCATCTTGACTTATATCTACACAGGAACGAGACGAGGGTGCGTTAATCCACCAACAAATAAATCAAAAGTCTTTCCGTTCAAACTGAGTCGCCTCTATCATCTCAAAATACGACCAGCCAATAGGAATAGGGCAGCAGCGAGGAGCGTTGCTAGGCAATGCGACATCCGGTTTGCGTTGTTCTGGGCGGCGAGTTCAAAGTTGTAGACGTCCTCGTCCACTCTCGATATATAGGGGTCGCCACGAGCATAGTTCATGGCACAGTCATCGTCTGGAAGAAACCAAACCTTGTGATTAAGATGGATGCTATCTAATGATAATCAAATTGAAGTTGATGAATTTATGATATTTATCGAGTTATTTTTCTTCGTGGCCAAATAAACCCATATTTCTATCTGACCTATCAAATCTATTTGAGTTAGCCTGAATAACAATATGATATGGGGATAATATACGGTTATATTTCATATTCTACATTTCATATTTAGCAGATATCACTAAGAATTTTTCTATAGAGCTAGGAATGCCCTATGCAGTCATACATGGTATTTTATCCTGTGTAAACATAGACGATTGGACAAGTGCGGCTCGAACCACGCACCGACAGCTCTGCCTGGCCTGGCACTGGTGGGACTCGAACCACGCACCGGCCGCTCTGTCTGGCCTGGCACTGGTGGGGCTCAAACCACGCACCGACCGCTCTGCCTGGCCTGGCACTGGTGGGGCTCGAACCACGCACCGCTCGCTCTGTCTGGCCTGGCACTGGTGGGGCTCGAACCACGCACCGGCCGCTCTGCCTGGCCTGGCACTGGTGGGGCTCGAACCACGCACCGGCCGCTTGGCCTGGCCTGGCACTGGTGGGGCTCGAACCACGCACCGGCCGCTCTGCCTGGCCTGGCACTGGTGGGGCTCAAACCACGCACCGACCGCTCTGCCTGGCATAGCACAACACACTCGACAATAGCCGTACCCGCTACATGGCTAGGCCACGGGGTGACCTCATACAGACATCAGTTTGCACAGGTGGGGCTCGAACCACGCACCGGCTGCTGGTCTGGCCTAGCAATGCACACTGGACCATAGCCGAACGCGCTACCTAGGCTACCGGGTGAACCCCCTACACTTGTGGAAGCTTTCCCTTTAATCTTTTCCAGCATACAGACGTTTAGCTGAACCACTTATTAATGGTGACGTCATGCATCATGGCGATGCCGTGGCCACGTGACTCACACTGCCGCTCGCTCTCAGTGAGTTCCAGGTAGAGACTTCCCCCGTCCGTGGCGGGGTCGTGGCTGGTGGCAGTCATGATCCCCGGGCACGCCGCAGTCGTTGCCCTTGACAACTTAATATGGCGCCAGTCCAACCTCTCGTAGATCTGTAGGAGACCCAAACAGCCACGTCATGCATGATTGAATTGTGATTAAAATTTTAGCGTTGTTTAGTTGTGTAGGGTCACAGTATGGGGAAATCCCGCGCGGGGGTGGGGCGGGGGGGGGGGGGGGGGCGGGGTCATGTCATGGCAAAGTAGGTATATGGAGGTTATTTATGTACACTTTCGATATCAAAACTGGAATATATATATATCCATGTACCGTCGCCGCTCATTTGGTAAGAAGGATGAACAGTCCGTGGGGTCGAGCTCTGGAACAGGCATTTCTGGCAAGTTTAATCCAAAACCCATTTTGATTGCCACGAGAGATTTATTGGCACAATTTAGCATTTATGGGCTCAAAAAGCTTCCTAAACTCCGACGATTTCATTTTATTGCGTCATCAGCCAATGAGCGGATCGGGTGATTGCGAGGACGCTACATGATGGTAGAACTAAATGCGCAGTTAATTTTACTTCCTTACCCAGCATCTGTACGGAGACATGGCGTCCTCGGGATCCCACGTGACCATGTAGGACTTCCAGTCCTCGTCCCAGTGTCCGATGCATGCCAGCTCCCAGTCCGGCTCGTCTGGAGGGAAACACGGGGCAAAGATGGCGGTCACTTAAGATAAAGACAGTAGACGACGATTGTTAGGCTCAACGCATCATTCCCAACCTGGCTGTATCTAGAGCTACCATTGAAGCTTTGCTGTTAGCCAAGAAAAGTCTTTATAAATATAAAGTTTAAGGCGAAGTGACCTTCTCTTACCGTATTCGCCCACTGGGTGTCCTTTGTGTGACCTTCTCTTACCATATTTCCCCACTGGACGTCCGCCCCCTGCGCCATTGCCTTACCGTATTTTTCCATCAGACGCCTTCTGTTACCTTGCCTTACTGTATGCTCCCAGAGAGCCCTGTGCGTGACATTCTCTGACCTGCCATTACTTTATTCTCCTACTGGACGGCCCATGTGACCTTCCTTTGACTTGTCCTTACCGTGTTCTCCCGCACGACGCCCTGTGTGTGATCTGCCCTTTGACCTTGTCTTTGACCTTCCCTGTGACCTTCCCTTTTCTCCCACCAGACGCCTCGTGCGCGACCTTCCCTTTGACCTTCCCTTAGACATTCCGTTTGACCTTCCCTTTGACCTTCACTTTGACCTTCCCTTTGACCTTGGCTTACCGTATTCGCCCACCGGACGCCCCGTGTGGTCCACAGTCTCGCAGTACTCGGCGTCGATCAGCAGAGTGGACGGGTTCTCGTCGCACGCCTTGATCTCGGAGGTGTAGTCTCGGCAGTCGATCATGTGACGCGGACGTTCCGTGATTCCCCGGATCCTCGTGTAGAAGAGCTCAGAGTCCGGACCGTATTGGTTGAACTGGAAGCGGCCGCGGATCGGGCAGGGGATGGGTACCGGGGGGTTCACTACGGAGGGGGGAATGGAAGGGTAGGCGGGGGACGTATGAGAGCGGAGAGATGGGGGGCGGGTGGGGGGGGGGGGGTAAAGAAAGGGTACAGAAAGACATACTGACTAATGTCGATATATTTATGTGATAACACAACGGTCTCTACATTTCTTTCACGTCTTTTTGGCAGTCAATTGAAGTCCTATACCGTTTTTGTTAGTATTAATGAATTTTAATATTATAATATGGCCGTGTTAGGGTTGAGTGTACAATCTTCTTTTTGTTTTTTTCGCGATTTAGGACTACTAGTGCAAATATATATGCAATCGTTGGTGTTGGAGGATGGGAGGCATTATTTGTTATCAATATGACACTATCACAACAGTGTCGGGCACTGGGATCCTCACGGGAAACATAGATCCAGCTGACTATAGGCAGAACGGGCCAAGGCCATTCAATAGAGCTGGTTGGTTCGTGAAAGACGTTGTTAACCTGTCAAGGTCGTGTCGCTCAATAAGGAGTTAGGCTCAAGGGCAGATTTTATCCCATTGGAGGGTGTCGTTCAGCTCATCTCGGAGTAGGACATGATATGTTTATCCTGCACGAACATGGATATTACACAGTGGCACACGCACTCTGCACGATGGTTGGCCTGGTAGAGCTCACTGGGCAAAGCGGAGTGGGCTAACCACTAGAGCATTTGCGTTGTCCCCGAACAATTTGGCGCGAACTACTCACGGGATGACCGGCCTAGTAGAGTTCATTTGATACAGCCGAGTTTTCGATTACCCCCAAACTACTGCACTAATTCGAGTATGCTAACCATCAGACCCTATTGGTGGCCCTTCGAACACTGGAGCGATTTCATCCGAACTCCAGAGCGATTGTGTGGCCTGGCAGACATCACTGAAAGCAGCTGAATGGGCTAACCACTAGACCAGTAAGGCGTCTCTTGACGGGTACTCACGCAGGAAAGTCTTGTAGTGCCAGGCGAACTCGTTTCGGTCGATGGTGAAGGAGTTGAAGGTGCAGGCTTGACGGAACATGTACATCTCCGGGCTCGGGTAGGCCATCTCCACCTGGGTCAGGCGGTACGGCTTGCCTGCAGACCGCCAGGGAGGGGGGGTGGGGTGGGGGCGAGGGGGATGGGGGTCAGGGTGAGGGTTGCGAGGCAGTTGGTGAAATGATGTGGGAGCGGGGTGAAGGGGGCCGGGGGTGAAGGGGTGAGCGGCAGGAGGGTGAGGTGAGCGAGGGGGTTGTTGAAATGATGTAGGAGGACGGGGAGGGGTAGGTTGTGGGAGGGTTGGTTGGGAGGTGGGGGGGGGGGAGAGGGGATAACATTGAAAGGTTATTTAAATATATTATTAAATAAAGCACGAACCTGTGCACTCTTGCATTTGAATAGTTCGAAAAGAAACGTTATTATTTAGCTACCTGACAAAATTTGACATGAAGATAAGCTATAGTGATCTAAGAGAACCTCTGGTTTGGAAAAATCACCCCCCTCCATGTACTTCTCCTGGGGGGGGGGTACCAAATACATTGTTGGGTTTCGAGGGTTTACTTACTGATTCTCCATCGGATGATGCTGTGATGTCGCGGCATCATCTCGAAGCAGACGAAATCTATTTCGCTGGAAGATAACATAACGCAAGATCAGGCCAAGAAACATGTTTTACATGAAAAACGGGAAACTGGAGGAGTAAGTTGTTAAAGGTGCTATTGCAACAAACTTGGCGGGGACAGGTTTCGTGAATTCAGAAGGAGGTGCAGTCAAACCCCAGGGGATCGCTAAACAAAGTCAGCTCAGCCGGTAGAGAATCAAACAATTGAGCAGTTTGTGTGTTTGAACCCTGCACAATATTTTTGGCGTTCATACAGGGACATTTAGGATTCACAAGCAAATAGGGCGCTCCACTGTATCGCCAGTGCTTTTTGACACATATGCGATTGAAATATGCGATTCTATAACTAATCGGAAGATTAATAATATTTAGAGATAACATTTGTCATTCTTTCCTTGTCTAGATCTGAATCTTCATCTTTGATTTTCCGTGTACTGTTAATATTAATATTAAAAAAAGCTACACGGCCTCGCTGTTTCGCATGAGTACAATTTTTTTTGTAATAGCCGCTTCAAACGTACCTTTGATGAAACCTATCTGACCGCGTGCCGATAGTGCTGGCAATGGCCAGGTATCTGAACAATGAACAATTACATCAAAATGATGGACAGACATGCACTGACCACTTGCCGACGGTGATGGCGATGGTCAGGTAACGGGTGCCGCTGTTCATGAGACACACGAAGTAGGTCTCGGTGTAGGTGTAGAGGTCGAACACCGTGTTGAAGTACATGTGTGTGGCGTTGATGTCCACGTCCACATTGTACTCGTTGATGTGGAACCAGTGGCCGTTGAAGTCTGTCGGGAAGTTACACATGGGTTTGGCGTACTGCAGCTGGAAGCCTCCCACAACTGGAACGAAGAACACGTGAAATGTTTCATTTACACATGGGTTTGGCGTACTGCAGCTGGAAGCCTCCCACAACTGGAACGAAGAACACGTGAAATGTTTCATTTACACATAGGTTTGGCGTACTGCAGCTGGAAGCCTCCCACAACTGGAACGAAGAAAACGTGAAATGTTTCATTTACACATGGGTTTGGCGTACTGCAGCTGGAAGCCTCCCACAACTGGAACGAAGAACACGTGAAATGTTTCATTTACACATAGGTTTGGCGTACTGCAGCTGGAAGCCTCCCACAACTGGAACGAAGAACACGTGAAATGTTTCATTTACACATAGGTTTGGCGTACTGAAGACCAATAAAGAAAACGTGAACTGATTCGATGTGGTTTTAATTAATTAATTGGGGCACATGAAGGTTACAATTGGTGAACAGACCTCTGATTTAACGTTCGTATATAAAGGTGTACAATAAACATAGCCAAGAAACAAGTGCCATTTAAGCGATAGTGATAAAATTACAGGAGCTGATGAGGTGTATGTACAAATTATCATGAAGAGCCAACAACCATTCCGTAAACTCTTTTAAAGGTTGATTCAACAGTGAATCAATGCAATTAATTTGTTTCGGATACCACATGTACAGTGTGTTGCCTTTACAGTAGAGCTTACCCAGTTGCGTTAATACTCGGACCAACGCTTCCTTTAGAGCTTACTTATTTGCGTTAGTACTCGGACAACACTTTACAGTAGAGCTTACCTAGTTGCGTTAGTACTCGGACAAGACTTTACAGTAGAGCTTACCTGGTTGCATTAGTAGTCGGACGGGACCCTCGTAAGGACTTTTCAGCGACGAGCAGTCAGCCCACCAGGACATCGTGTGCCTTCTCTTATTATCGCCCTCCTCTTGGTCGTAGCGAGTCAACTGCACACGAGAATAGATTGAGCATGAAGTGTGGACGAAGGGATCGCTTGACTAAAAGTAACCAGCGCATTACTTTATCTTTTACATGCCAATTTAATGACTGATTGCACATTTACGGGCAACGGAATATAGACAATATGTCTATTATAAATGCAAAAGTGTTCGTTCCTCCGGTCCGGAAATGCAACTTTTTAATTTTACAAGAGTACGAGGAGTTGGTTACCTTTACTGCTGACTGGGTCATTGCGGCAATATTTGAGAGCTAGGTTAAAGCCAGACACCCGGTGGGGGGGGGGATGCAGAATAATTATCTGGGGATTTTTTAACCATTTCTGCCCCTCTGTAAGCAGTCAATCTTCATTTGTTTTTTTGCATTCAATTTGTCTCAATGAATTTCCAATGCCCCCCACCCCCTTAGATGTACGCCAATGATGGATTAAAACGGTTCTTTTAGTCTTCAAAATTAGTACCATGTCTTTTGATTAACAAAAGATGGAGCCCTATTATTTGAAACTATATATGCTTTTGAATAAAGTTTAGAGGTCAGAGATGCTATGAGGGAAGGACGGAGTGACCTCTGTTGGGAGCGTGGCGGGAGTCTCACCATACACCGGAACCTCTCTCTGTAGACGTCCGCCCCCAGGTCAGCCACTCCAGACCACACGTTCCCGGTGTTGTCCTCCCAGGTACCCATGCACTGGAACTTGACCTCTGAGGGCAGATCAAACAAAAGGTCAGGTGGGTTAACGTGCTGAGATTGTGCAATATACCGAGACCTTGGGTACATGATCGATATGAATCGATATCGATATTAAGAATCTCGAATCGACCTAGGATTAAAATCGGATTAAAATCGGATTAAAATCGGATCAAGTTCGGATCAAGATCTTGATCCTATCTTATCTGATCCTACCCGAGGTTAATCCGACTTTGATCCGAAATTGATCTTACATTATATCGAAAATCGATTCCGGAATCTGGTGTGAGACGTAGCCATGGTGGTGATGACGTATTTACCGACGTTAGCGGACGTGGCGACCTCCGGGCACTTGGCGAAGGCCATGTCAAAGACCTCGTTGTCGACGTAGGGTGATCCGGGTTCCTGGCAGGCGATGATCATGCTGTCCTGGTTGTCACAGATACCGCCGCCGCCCACATCCCACTCGTAGGAGAACTGGAAGACTCCCTCGAACGTGTTCTTGCAGTTCACCGTCACCAGGGCTTTTCCTGTTGGGGTAGTGTCGGGGATATGCGATGGCGTGCGGGCGTGGGGAGGTGGGGTTGGTGTGGGTGTGTGTGTGTGTGGGGGGGGGGGGATGTCATGGATCGGGAATCGGGATGTCGGTGTGTGTCGCGGGTTGGGGGTCGGGGGTCGGGGGTTTGGGGTTGAGAGTGAGAGGGTAGAGGATCCGGGTCCAGGTAGGGGATCCAGGTCAGGGTCATGGTCAGGGTCACAGTCAGGGTCAGGGTCAGGGTGAATATGATAGTAGAGGGGTGGTCAAATGCGAAAGTAAGTGGAGGGGGCGGGAATCGATAAGGAAAAAGAATATGAAAATATAAATAATTAGTTACTATTTACATGTAGTAGACAAAGAAGCATACGGTCATTTCAATTAGACAAATGCATTTTCTGGTTTTGCACCAGAAACCTCTTGGTTATTAATGGGTTGTGGTTTAAAACCTTTCAACCGCTGGTTGCGTTTTCACTCATGTTAATAACTTACTAAAGCATGAACCGATATTTAAGGCACAATATTCACACATGTTGATCAATTTTCTTTTTCTCACCGAAAAAAAAAAAACACTATTTAAGAGCAAACGGTTCTGATAAACGTGGGGTTTAGTTATAAATACAAATGTATACAGCAGAAGTCGTAGATCGGCGTTACCATAGAAACCAATGACTTTCATCTGTGTTACTCACGGAAAAATGTCCACATCTCGGTGAACTCTCCGATGTCCGAGCAAACCTCGTCCAGGGTCGGGATCTTGCCGCCTTGGAAGGAGCGGCACTCGGCTGCAAGGGGAATGCGAGACTTGAAGCGAGACTTGAGGCGAGAGTTGGGCATCCTTGCGAGGAGCCATTGGCAGTAGCGGATCCAGTGGGGCACAGGGGGCACGCGTAAAAATGCCAATTTCGTCCATGTACTGCGGGATTTAAACCCTAAACTGACGCGTGCATGCACCCCCTTTTTCAGACTTGTGCCCCACCCTCTGGCCGTGATCCTGGATCTACCACTGATTAAAGCGAGGAAAGTCGTTCGGCTAAGGCGAGCGAGCTTCGATTGCAACAAACTTTGGTTTTGTCACCACAAGAAAAATTTGACTTGGTCGCAAGAAACGATATTTGTAACAAGAAATGAGATTTTGCCATAAGAAACGAAATTTTTAAACAACGACTAAGCACGTTGTAACACTTTTTTTAACCTTTATCTGTTATTTAAATCTGAATATCCCTCTGAAACTCAGTGCAACAGTTCACGAACGAGTTATGCATTGGTCAATATACGGGGACTGAATTTTAATTCATACTTACACTGTTTGTACTGGGCAATGTTTGCTGTTCTGTACAGCATGTAGTAGCACTTGTAGCAGTTAGCGTCTCTACAAGTTATAATATAAAAACAAGTCATAAACATTTTATTTACTGAGTATGAAAGTAACTTTCTAGTGTTAAATTCCTTTAAATGCCACTTGATTCGTCATATTAACGGGTCGTTCGCGACACAAGCGAAATGTGCCTCAAGATATCCGGAAGATCTTTCGCCCTGAGTAGCTTTTGTCTGGTATTCCTGGCACCCACATATTATGGCCAATACCTCTCACCCCCACAACACATGTTTAACACCAACGATGTCACGTACACATCACGGCGTCAAGTGGAGACATATAATGACCCGCCCCTACAAAATAAAAATGACACTCCTCCCCCCCCCTCAAAAAACACACACAAAAAAACACCCATAAATAATACAAAAGGGAAAGATCCACCCCCCCCCCCGCCAAAAAAAGAGTAAAATACCATTATTTATCCATGACATAAAAGGAATGAAACCGTTAGCTATCCCTGAGAAAAAGAAAAAAAACATGAGCCATCCATGAGTAAAAAAACAATGGACTCACACAACCCCCCCCCCCCCCCCAAAAAAAAATAGTGCATGACCCTCTCTACAGACACTACCCCACTCACACGCTGTGGAAGAGGATCTGGCTGTCATGGTTACCGTCCGCGTCCAGGGTGGTGTTGTCGTTCCACAGATCCAGACAGTCGCCGTTGAAGTATCTGTTCTGGATGATGTGTTCGTTAATCAGTGTGTTGACGTCATCGCCTCGCTCCATGGAGAACCAGTCGCCTTGGAACTGGATGGGCACCGTGCACTGGCCGTCTGGATAGCGGGATCAAGCAGGGAGAGGGTGGGAGATGTTATCATCCATTCATCTCTAATCGCGATGCGGGGCAGAGTATTAGCCAGAGACCCGCCTGCCCGCCGGATGGGCTGGCGGTTTCAATTTTGGCGGGCAGATTTTCAGTTTGGCGGGCACTCAGGTGCTGTTTACCCGCCCCCAAAATGTGTTCTTACTAGGCGAAAAAAAGTAGCAGGCAGAGGGAGGGAGATGTTATTTTCAAAACGTCATTAATTGCAATCTGTCAGTGTATGTGTATGTAGGGGGGGGGGGGGCGGTGCGTGGGTGGAGGGGAGGGGAGGGGGGGTGCAATGGCTCCCTAAAACCCAACCCTTATTGGTTAGTGGAAGAGCAGACCGGGAGTTCGGGCCTTGGCACCCCCCGCTAGACCTCCTGGAACTGGATCGGGACTTTGCATTGGCTGTCTGGATAGCATATAGATAGCAAATATATACTATATATCCATATATATAGTATATTACATATCTCATATGTCTTCTTGTTGACCGAGTTGTCAAACAATATGTGGACATTACTGTTAAGTATCGACAGGAAAGGCAATTATAGAGGATTAAACGCTCGCACCCCTTTTACTAGTGGTCCAACCGTTTCCCGAAAACTGAAAACCGGAACGATGCATGTTAATTAATGACAATTTCACGCATGCAGACTAAATCTGAGTGATCCCCATGTCTGTTTACACCTGTTTACAGAGCCAAAAGATCCAGTTTGTCACCGCTTGTCTCCTCTGTCTCTGAAGTGGGGAGACACAAGAGATCAGTGAAACGGTACACAAAGCCCCATCGATCACGCTTTACCTGCGGATGAAATCACAGACACCAGGACTAGAAACAATCCTGCGGCTCCAAGTTGGAGGCGAGAACCACTGCGTTCCGCCATGTTTGATATCTCTGTCTCTCTCTCTCTCGACGTTCCTGCGCTGAGCGGTGTGTATTCACAGGTAGAACTGTGGCCGTTATCAGCTGCGATCTCCGGCGGCGGCCAAAGGGCAGACACAGGCGTGTGGAGGGGTCAGTTCGCACTTGGGTTTTAGATAAGATTTGTAGATATAGGACAAGAAGACAGGTAGATATGAGGAAGGAGTTCACTTAGTCGCTTACTGGCTCATTCCTTGGTTCGGCCACGGATTAATGCGGCGAAATGAGTCATGGCGACATCAAGGGTGTGGCGGGCTTGGACGGGAGTGGTGGGGGTGGGTGGGAGTAGGATGGGTGTAGTGGGAGGCGCGTAGGCGCGGGGAGACGCGGGATGACGGGAAATGACGCGAGATGAAGCAGGAAGACGCGGGATTACGCGAAATGACGCGAGATTAAGCGGGAAGACGCGGGATTACGCGAAATGACGCGAGACGAAGCGGGAAGACGCGGGATTACGCGAAATGACGCGAGATGAAGCAGGAAAACGCGGGATTACGCGAAATGACCCGAGATGAAGCAGGAAGACGCAAGATTACGACATATGGCGAGAAATATATAAAGATGACCCAGGATGAAGCGAAAACGACGCGGGATGACGCGGGATAACGCGAAACGACGCGGGGTGACGCGGGATCAGGCCAAACGACGCGGGGTAACGCGAAACGACGCGGGGTGACGGGGGATCAGGCCAAACGACGCGGGGTGACGCGGGTTAAGGCCAAACGACGCGGGATATTGCGAAAAGACGCGGGGTGACGCATGACTACCTTCGCAATTCCTCCACGCTTCCCTATGGCACAATGGTGGTAATGATGAGTTTCTTAGGCGCTAGTCGAGAATTATACTTTCATATCGTTTTTTTCGGTTATATTTTGGCAGTGTTGAAGTGTAATAGTCTTTCGAGCAACCGCGATTGGATTGCGCAGCGCCCATTGTATCGTGAGGAAACTTTACAGCACTGGACCCTATGTTCAATAACTTTTATGCATAAGTTCATACAGCAATATCTTCTATGGGAAACGTCTGAAATGTTTTGAATGAATATGCTTTATTCCTCCATATGCTGGAAAGCCAAGAACATGGAACATTAACATATTTACAAAGTACAAAACAACCGAGACATCAAACATGACATAGACATGTTCTACCTGAAGGCGGCAGCGTGACGGCACGGCGCCGGCACAGCGTCCGCGCCGTACCGCTGCCACGTGACGGCACGGCGCCGGCACAGCGTCCGCGCCGTACCGCTGCCACGTGACGGCACGGCGCCGGCACAGCGTCCACGCCGTACCGCTGCCACGTGACGGCACGGCGCCGGCACAGCGTCCGCGCCGTACCGCTGCCACGTGACGGTACGGCGCCGGCACAGCGTCCACGCTGTACCGCTGCCACGTGACGGCACGGCGCCGGCACAGCGTCCGCACCGTACCGCTGCCAAGTGCAGCGGGCGTCAATCAAGTGAAACTATCGCGTTAATAGACCGATCCAGGCTGTCAATCATTCATTGACGTCACTGTAGGTTTCATCCAATGCGTATGTCGAAAAAAGGTCTTCCATGTGCGTTATATCGGACAAACAAAACAGCATACCACTTTGTTGCCAGTTTTAGAGATGAGTACTTCTCACTTGCACTTGTCAATTTCATACTCACCATTAAGGAAAACGGACTCAAGCGTGGGCGGGGCTTTGTGTCGAGTATGGATCGGTCTATTACGCCGCCGCGCCACGCACCACTTTCAGTAGGCGTCGGAAATAAAGCAAACGTCTATGACGGCCATGTAAGTACTGACGCCCACTGTACGTGGTACGTTGGGCGGCGGCGGAACCGAACGGCGACAGCACCGAGGCGACGCGGTCTGGACGCAGGGGCCAACGCCCACTGGACGCGACTCGCCGGGCGGCAGTTCCCAATGTTAAAGACCAATCGTGCATCGTGCTGAATTTCTTTTTTTTCTGTTTGGCTGAAAGGTAGACTGCGCGCCGACCGACGACCGACAACACGTCCTATCTAAGCACAGAGCCACGATGGCAGCGCGTCGGAGCCGCGTCGGCGCCGCGTGCAGTGAGCCAAGTGAGACTCAACTGTTCTATTTTGTCGGTCTCGCGTCACTTCCGTAAAGAGTTAGTACTAAGGGTGAGTTCGGATATGCGATCGGAGTAATCGGCGCGGATATTTGGAGCATGCGGACTCACTCTTTCCGCTAATAGGCGGATCAATATTAACCGAACGCAAAATCCACGGTCCGCGTGAATGTTGCACTTGCTGGACTGCACAAATTATGAAGATCGTTAAATAGCGCCATAAAATAAATCAACGGATACGTATTGTGTTCATTATCTTATTCTCGTTGTTATAATATTATTTACAGATTTTCTGCAGGTCACAATAGTACTATATATATATTAAATGTATTGTGCGGCCTGGACGCCATGTTGGAAATCCTCGTGCTCCTCCTCTGGGTGGGGAGTAAGGTCTGGGAGTAAAATGTACCACGTGACCGCCCAATCGGACAACAATCTCCGCGTTCGGTTATGCACTCCGTGGATTCCGACTACTCCGCTCGCATACCCGAACTCACCATAGAAGTTATGACAGCTGTGGAAGCATTTTACGGCCATGGGAGCATTGTGACGGCCACATGAGCTCTATGACGGATAGGGAAGCGTTATGATGAGAACGGAAGCACTGTGACGCCCATAGAAGCGTCAGGCCGGGTATGAAAGCATTATGATTGGCATGGAAGCACTGACGGCAAGTTGTTTCCTGAGTCCTGGCTCTTATGACCTCAGTTATAAAACGGGATTACAACCAAGGCCTTCATTCGCCAGATGGCGTTCCATTACGGTGTGACAAGGGTTGAGTTCGGGTATGCGACCGGAGTAATCGGCGCAGTTAGATCAAGATAAACCGAACGCAAAATCCGCGGCCCGCGTGAATGTTGCACTTGCTGAATCATGAAGATTGTTAAACAGTACCATAAAATAAATCAACGGATACGTGTTGATTTCATTTTTTTATTCTAATTGTTATAATATTATTTATACATATTTTGCAAGTCGAAATACTTTATATATATTTTACGTATTGTTGGGCCTGGACGCCATGTTGGAAATCCTCGTGATCTTCCTCTGGGCGGGGAGTAAGGTCCGAGAGTAAAATGTACCACGTGACCGCGCTATCGGAACACACTATCTGCGTTCGGTTATGCACTCCGTGGAGTCCGACTACTCCGCGAGCATACCAGGAGATTCAAGCTATTATTTTGGCCCCTGAGATGGGGGGTCGGGGGTCGGGGGGGGGGGCGTAGCCATGTCGCATGTCGATTTTAAGAAGAGGTCCGTGTCGCGTGTTGCTAATTCATATGTCGCATGCGGATTTTAAGGCAGTCCCAATGTCGCTTTATCGATTTAAAAATCGCTGTGTCGCCGTGTCGAAAAGGCCCTCTGGGGCCCTATTATTCTAGACACAATGTAAATAGTCAAATTTGCATTTAAAAAAGCATCGTTTCAAAAAAGAACATTTACTTCTATATCCTTGGATTTCCTTAGTTTTCTTGATTGCTGTTCATTACGTCTGATCCGGAATGTTCCATAAAAAA
The DNA here is from genome assembly GCA_964019135.1 of Arenicola marina. Lineage (NCBI taxonomy): Eukaryota > Metazoa > Annelida > Polychaeta > Arenicolidae > Arenicola > Arenicola marina. The sequence goes on along the minus strand of OZ025250.1, from coordinate 18,002,180 downwards.
ACTGACCTAACACCACTCGCTCTAACAGACCTAACACCACTCGCTCTAACAGACCTAACACCACTCGCTTTAATAGACCTGACATCACTCGCTCTGACAGACCTAACACCACTCGATTTAACAGACCTAACACCACTCGCTCTAACAGACCTAACACCACTCGCTCTGACAGACCTAACACCACTCGATTTAACATACCTAACACCACTTGCTCTAACAGACATAACACCACTCGCTCTAACAGACCTAGCACCACTCGCTCTAACAGACCTAACACCACTCGCTCTGACAGACCTAACACCACCCGATTTAACAGACCTAACACCACTCGCTCTGACAGACCTAACACCACTTGCTCTAACAGACCTAACACCATTCGATTTAACGAACCTAACACCGCTCGCCCTGACAGACCTAACACCCCTCGCTCTAACAGACCTAACACCACTCGACCTAACAGACCTAACACCCCTCGCTCTAACAGACCTAACACCACTCGACCTAACAGACCTAACACCACTCGCCCCGACAGACCTAACACCACTCGCTCTAACAGACCTAACACCACTCGCTCTAACAGACCTAACACCACTCGCCCTAACAGACCTAACACCACTCGCCCTGTCAGACCTAACACCACTCGCTCTAACAGACCTAACACCACTCGCTCTAACAGACCTAACACCACTCGCTCTGACAGACCTAACACCACTCGATTTAACATACCTAACACCACTTGCTCTAACAGACATAACACCACTCGCTCTAACAGACCTAGCACCACTCGCTCTAACAGACCTAACACCACTCGCTCTGACAGACCTAACACCACCCGATTTAACAGACCTAACACCACTCGCTCTGACAGACCTAACACCACTTGCTCTAACAGACCTAACACCATTCGATTTAACGAACCTAACACCGCTCGCCCTGACAGACCTAACACCCCTCGCTCTAACAGACCTAACACCACTCGCCCTAACAGACCTAACACCCCTCGCTCTAACAGACCTAACACCACTCGACCTAACAGACCTAACACCACTCGCCCCGACAGACCTAACACCACTCGCTCTAACAGACCTAACACCACTCGCTCTAACAGACCTAACACCACTCGCCCCGACAGACCTAACACCACTCGCTCTAACAGACCTAACACCACTCGCTCTAACAGACCTAACACCACTCGCCCTAACAGACCTAACACCACTCGCCCTGTCAGACCTAACACCACTCGCTCTAACAGACCTAACACCACTCGCTCTAACAGACCTAACACCACTCGCCCTGACAGACCTAACACCACTCGCTGTAACAGACCTAACACCACGCGCTCTAACAGACCTAAAACCACTCGCCCTGACAGACCTAACACCACTCGCTCTAATAGACCTAACACCACTCGGCCTAACAGACCTAACACCATAAAACAGTTTTCACCATAAAAAGTTTTACTCTGTATGCGCTTTACCTGCTGGCAAAGATATTAGTGCGCCGGTGTACTAATATCTTTGCTGCTGGGTAACAATTTCTTAATGGTCGCTGTCCTATTTTTCATTATCCTCAATCCTGCGGAATACGGACCGGCAAAATAGTTAACCCATACACCGATCTTCTGTCGTTCTGTACACTTTGTCAAAGACTTGTAAATTACGCGTGGCTTCGGGTTTTTGCCTTCGTGACAAATGCCAACATTTATTTTGACCTACGTGCACTGACTTGTTGCGCTAATTCTCGGAAGAACGCATTGTCGCTGTCGTCTTGTAGCTGCCTCATTTTGAGTCTAAAGGCGCGTTTTATAGTTTTGTAAGGTGCCTAACTGGAAATAGATGGATCTCGAGGGCGTCCTTGAGATGTCCATACCTGTCGCGCGTGCTTCATATCTCTGTGAAGAGGTCCAAGACCGTCTTTCCAATACGGCTCAAGGAACGGCAAAAAGCGAGAATGCGGAATAGTCTCAACAGACACTCGCGCCATATGTTGTAAGAGTTCGTTATAATACTCGTCCACTGCGCGGGGTGTATCCAATACTCTGTTACACAAGGGCCTTAGCCAAACTTCAGCCTCGAATCCATAGCTCCGCCTGGCTTCAGTCTGTCGAGGTAGACATTTACATATGAATCCGCTCGTAAAATAAATAAAGTTTGTATAAAAAAAATCGTCGACTCAAACGCCTGTACACGTTTATTGGAAAGTGCGAATTAAAGACTTGGCTCACGAGTTGCTGTACTGACCCATTTAGTTTAATAAGCATATTTTTATTTACACAATCGGAAAGCAGGCATTGCCTTTACAAATTCCTTTTGCTTAACATAATACGTCAGATATAAGGAAGTGTAGAATCATCTCTCAACATCAAGTAGGTAAAGAAAGGAAAAACAATTGAAGCAAAAGCAGGGCTAGTCTGGGAAACGCCACAAAAACGTCAAGTTAAAGTTCTTCGTTGCGTCCAAATATATTATTCAGGTTTGGAACTCCGGCAGCTGGCTCTGGATGTTCGTTCTCGTTTGTAACTTCGGCAGCTGGCTCTGGATGTTCGTTCTCGTTTGTAACTTCGGCAGCTGGCCCTGGATGTTCGTTCTCGTTTGGAACTTCGGCAACTTGCACCGACCACTTCAGTATCGGGCCATATGCTGCCTGTCTCCTCTTGCGCAACCAATACACGAAGAAAGCGGCAAGCACTGCAGCTGTTAACACGTATGGTAACCTGAAAAAACAATAGTACCTTTCTAGGCTATCCGAACCCTGAGGAAGCTGAAATTTTTTTAAATAGTCAACTCTAATCATGTATAAAAAAATACTGTTAATACAATACCAAAGTTTCATGGCAACCTGCGACGGACATTTAATTCATATTGCATGGACCCCCCCCCCCTTCTACACGTGGCAGGGCGGATGTAGATCGCATGCAGGGTAGAAGCACCAACATCCATCCTCACCCCCTCACCTCTTGCCCCCCCATCAGCTGTCACCCGCCACCCACACCCCTCACCCCCCATTTATATCACCCCTTTGAAGTCTGGTTGGGGGAAGAAAGGAGGCTAGAGACTCATATATGTCTGACGCTGGATTGCGGTTATTGGAGCCTTAAATTACAAGTCCGACTTGTTTTTTATTGGCGGTTAACGTAGATGCCTTGGTTTTAAGTACAAGGCAAGTGAGGCAAGGCGGACGGCAGGGTGGGGGGGGGGATGCAAAGAGGCAGGGGTGGGGGGAGAGCAGGTTCAACAAGCAAAACCAAATGATCTTGACGCGTACCACGTTTTCAATTTGTGCACTGCATGCTGCTGGGGTGTCCCAGTTGTGGTCACGTTGACAACGGTTGTCATGGTGGGTGTGGCTCCCCCTACAGGTAGAAAATAATTGTCAGTTACGGCGACGGAGCAGCATCATCATGATAGCATACTACGCCACAATACAGTATCATGATAGCATACTACGCCACAATACACTACCATGATAGCATACTACGCTACAATATACTATCATGATAGCATACTACGCTACAATACACTACCATGATAGCATACTACGCTACAATACACTACCATGATAGCATACTACGCTACAATATACTATCATGATAGCATACTACGCTACAATACACTACCATGCTAGCATACTACGCTACAATACACTACCATGATAGCATACTACGCTACAATACACTACCATGATAGCATACTACGCTACAATACACTACCAAGATAGCATACTACGCTACAATACACCACCATGATAGCATACTACGCTACAATACACTACCATGATAGCATACTACGCTACAATATACTATCATGATAGCATACTACGCTACAATACACTACCATGATCGCATACTACGTTACAATACACTACCATGATAGCATACTACGCTACAATACACTACCATGATAGCATACTACGCTACAATATACTATCATGATAGCATACTACGCTACAATATACTATCATGATAGCATACTACGCTACAATACACTACCATGATAGCATACTACGCTACAATACATTACCATGATAGCATACTACGCTACAATACACTACCATGATAGCATACTACGCTACAATACACTACCATGATAGCATACTACGCTACAATACACTACCATGATAGCATACTACGCTACAATACACTACCATGATAGCATACTACGCTACAATACACTACCATGATATCATACTACGCTACAATACACTACCGTGATAGCATACTACGCTACAATACACTACCATGATAGCATACTACGCTACAATACACTATCATGATAGCATACTACGCTACAATACACTACCATGATAGCATACTACGCTACAATACACTACCATGATAGCATACTACTCCACAATACACTACCATGATAGCATACTACGCTACAATACACTACCAAACACTTTGAAACTGCTTCAACTGTCATACTATATGATGGGATGTGACGTGTGACTTCAGTGGGAGGCTCATTCAAACGCGTCCAGTGGAGCATGAGCCGTGGCGGACGAGTAATAAAAAATTTTTTTGGTCTTTTTAGGGTTGCCAACAACTGTTTTTCGCTGACACCGTCGCTCTCTCCAATGGCGGCAGTCGTTGACGACAAATCCTTGATCTTAATCTGCTGTTCTTTATAATGAAGTAAAATTAGTTTTAGTTTACGTTCTACGCGAACAATCCTGTGCTATAAGGCAAGCATGCCATGATTTATTATATGAGGAGGTGCAGCGTGCAGCTCTTACCGGTCGATGTCACACAAGGAACACAGCGTTGTTCATTCTTTGGAGATGGGCAAAAACCGGCATCTCTTGCGCATGCGCACTCGGTGTTCCGAACAGAGGTTCCCGGATGAAGAACGGTCAGCCCTGCTCATGGTAAAGACAACGCACAATTTACATATAGTACGATATGGCTGCATAACGACACAAAGATATTTGAAGGTACTTTCTCTGAGAGAACCAGTTTAAAGCAGCCTTATTTCATGCGCCATCATAGATGTTTTACATTTTAAAATCAAGACTAAAAGTATCTCAAAATTATGTTTTATATCTCGTTGAGTGGGACGTCCTAGCGAGCCGCGGTCGACATCGTACAGAATACCAAGCAGAGAACAGGCGCGCAGGGATATAAAACCGGCCACAAACTTCTGCTCCGGTGAACAAATTTGATTCTCTCCGGCTAGCCCACAGTCATTCAGGATTTAAATTCAAGACAAAATATACTTATTTGACATGGAGGTTGGTAATATAAAAATAATATAAAAATAAAATACAGAAAATATTACTTTAATTAGTCATTTAATTAGTCATTGAGAGAGAAATGCCCAATATAGACACGCGCAGCAGTGGCGGATCCAGGACGGTATAATGAGTGTAACCATGCACCCCGCCCCACCCCCCCCCCCCCCCGCCAGTTAAAATTGTTGGGGGTGACGTTTTTCCAACCTACGTCAACACCCGGCGCCAGATTTTTGAAGCCTGCCCCCCCCCCACCCCTCCTCACCCATCCCCTTGACGAAATCTTGAATCCACCCATAGACAGTCATGACAAGTATAGGCAAAGTATTGCCCTTTGATCTTGTGCGCAAACACATAAATACATCGCATTGAGTTGCACAATGGAGCTGGACGTGTTTTTATCGGCAGATTTGGCTTGACGGCACGCCTAGACCAAGCAAACATATTTTGCTACTCGATGAGAAGGCCTGAGTGGAGACATGCGGCGGGGCCCGGAGGGAGGGGGGTGGGAGGGATGGGCGGTGGTGGCCGTGGAGGGGGGCCATGCGAGCACATATGATATATATATATCACGAGTTTACGTCACGCCGGTGAACCTAAACTTTTTATTATCCGCGAACACTTGAATGAGTTCAATGAGTGATGTTTCAGGCCGCTTGAATGTGTGCATGTCTGGCCTACATAATGACATGATGCCTGAGAGAGGGGACATTGCTGACGCCAAAAAAGTCACAACTGATATTTTAAAACTTGCGACTGAGGGTAGGGGGGTGGGGACGGCTTCATCGCGGAACTCTCCCAACCCCAGCAATTTATTAAGTACCACCCCCGCCCCGTCCGGTTCGAAGCCACGACATTTGTATCTGTACTCGGAGAATGAAATGGAAGGGGGGGCAGTGGGAGAGGCGGCGGACAAGGTGATGTATCAAGCTTGGACGGGTAAGATCACGCCGCAGTTTTATCAGTAGGCATATTCCGCCGACTACTGTCATCGCAGGATATCGCTGGATCAATACAAACTGGCTCGGGTGGGCGGGGGTTACTGGTTGACCTATGGTTGAATGCATGGTGAAAAGGGTGACAAGTGTGCTTGTTGGGGCGGGGCGGAGGGGTAGGGTGGGGCGGAGGGGTAGGGTGGGGCGAGGGGGGTCAGAGGGAAGTGCTGCAAATGAGTGTTAGTCAAGTCTTTGATGACGTATATATATAAAACATATATTTAGAAACGTATCTTGTTTGATAGACTGAGTACCACCCCAGGGAGACATGTTTACATTGTCTAATTTATATTCAAGTTATAAGGCAAAATATGCCAGTACTGCCCAACTATCGATGACGTAGTACACAAACAAGCCACTAACACCAGGGTGCAACAACAACAACAACAACAACAACAACAACAGGATTCCTCTTCTTACTTTATATGTCATATTTATACAACAATGGGTCTAAATATATCATTTTCATTTAAAAGACGAAAGATATTTGTCAGGGGAAATTTTGCTGCATGAGTAACTTTAATAGTAGTGTTATGTTTATTACATTGTCATAACACAAATTCTTATTTGTCACATTGTTAGTATCAGAATCGTTACTATACATAATATTTTAGATTTGTTATTATTTTAATTTGTTATTATTATAATCCTAGTAAATTTAATATATTTATGATTATTACTATTAAATTGATCATTATTACCAATAATATCAAAACCATTAAATACTTTTTTTTATTAATATGAGAATTATTAAAAAAAAAAAAAATATTATTATATTTATGCTTAATATCATAGATATGCTGTGTCTTCTGCCCTGTCTGATTACTGACCTTCCCATGGTGGGCACTTCCGGTGGGGAATGCAGGAGTGCATGCGCACTGAGAGCGTGGGTGACGGCATGAATGTGTCATCGGTGCACATCTGGCACTGCGCGGACTGTCCTTCCTGGCAGAGGACGGGGCGGCTCCCTGCGGTACCAACAAGGACACGTGTCAAGTACAGGGCGACATGTACAGACAGCACTTGTTAATGAATATACCAAAAAAGAAAGAAATACCACATTGTTGTTTTGGGTCACTATTGTCCAGCCCGGGGAATTGTAACGAGGTTGGATGAAACTTGCCCCAGATGCAGTTTAATGCCCAGGACAGGAAGCTCCGACCGAATTATAAGGATGCTCCCTATACAAAAAAAAGGCCGAATGTTTACATGTCATAGAGCGAAGGCATATTTCCGATTTGATGGCACCCTCACTGACCAATGTTGTTGAATTTGTAACTTTAATATTAATAGGAAAAAAAAGATCATGAGCCTCTGTCTGAACAGCATTTGGTTCGTTACATTACGTTGGCAGAAATCATGGATCTGATAATCAACATTAGGGCGGGATGGTCTTCGGGTTAGAATCCTGAGCTAACCTGCCGGACACTGCGTTACAGAACAACATCTTGAGATGCCTTCCTCCGACGTGTGCCGTTCTAGTCCCTGTGGGCAGCTAGGCGGACCGTAGACCTGTGTAAGCAACGACATAAACCTATACACGTTTTTATATAATCGTGTCGTCGACGCTTTGAATGGCCAACTCAAACAAGTGTGAACGATGTTAGCCCAACATTTATCTATCTATCGACATCTATGCATCCAATCTGGCGGGGAAAGTTCACCTTGATATCGGAAGCTACATAATTCATGTCCTGTCATTTTGCAAATCAGTGGAAAATTGTCACGGTGTCCATTTCAAATTTCAAACCAAGCTGTACGCATTAATTTGCATACTGATTCCGAGTAGTTAATTACAACAAACCGACGAATGAGTACTTACGGTGGTGATGCCAGCTATTATCACCACTATGCACATCCATATCGTGAAGCAATTCCATTTTCCAAAGCCTGTTGATAAAGTTCTGTTATACTCCATACACTGTCTTTGATGGACGTAAGGCCGAATGGACGACTAGAGATAGATATAGCTCGTTGTGTTATCACCTACCGCTAGGCAACCGCTGGCGACGTATTTCTGCACAGAGTAGGCGAGGAGGGGTGGGGGGGCTCACAAAGTGGCTGACGTCAATCTCCATAAGTGAGTAGTTGAGGTGGTGTGTGTGGGTGTGTGTGGCGGGGGGGGGGGGGTCTAAAAATTGCTGATGTCAGGTAGTCTTTCCAAAAGTGCTTACCTACGCCATTCCAGAAAACTGACGCGCACTGCACCGTGGCGCTACGCAGGCTCCGCTTTTACCGCTGCTGTCGGCCGGGGGCAAATTTCAAGATTCTTGAAAAACGGTCAAATCAGCTGTAATTTTCTGCAACATTATAGTTTTCAACAATCAAACATAAAAATAACAAGCTTATCGTATTTAATACAGCAAAACACATCTTGTACCCTTTCAAAAAAGTTATAATTTTGACAGAACTCTTTCTTTTCATCACCTGATTTCATTCGTTATTAGGCTTAGGCTGGGTCCCAGCACTAATTTGTAGAAGTGCGCGACGCATTTTTCCTATCAATCTGCGCAGCGCCGCCCTGGCGAGCGAGTGTGAAATTGCATTGAGGACGGAGGCGACAACAGAGATATACTGGAGCCCTAGCGGAGTGAGTCGAAGGTAGGGAGTGTGCACGCGGCACCGGTGCCGTCGCGGCTCCGCGTTACCATAGGGACATCTTGCATTATTCGGTCGTCGATCGGAGTACCGTCAACATTTCAGCCAATCGGAAGAAAGAACAAATTTAGCACGATGCACCGCATTGCATCTGTCTCGCATGGTCTTTAAGCACGATGACTTCAGCAAAAGAACTTGGCGTGACGAGTCGCGTCCAGTGGGCGTTTATGGCAAGCCCTTTGTATCGTAAGTCAAGAAACCTAGTTTCTGGGGGACCCACAGCCCAGTAAGGGATTGCCCGGGCATTCCCTCACTCACATACGCTCTCATTGGCTCAATGTGCGGTGCTCGCGAAGTGTGCTTTTCGGGAATCCTAGATAAGGACCTTAGCAACGAAGAAACCTAGTTTCTGAGGGGACACGTGTATTATTGTTCACATTTAATGTCCATTTCAAATGTTTTACATACAAATTATTACTTTCTTCGGTCGTTCGCTGTAGGTTGAGAAATAGCTTCAAAATAATTGAAACATTTATTTTACTAAGCCTATCATCACTGACTTATCCTAACAAATATTTTGCGAACTGAAAACAATTTTTTTATTAAACATATTTGTATTAAAAATATCACTCGTTATTCACACCTAACTACTCTGACCATGTCTTAACTCAACTGAAACTCCTTCATGTAACTTATTTTAAGGATCCTAACTTATACGACGCAAATGCTGTCCCATTGGATCTTAAAAAAATTACGCATTATATTTCCACCTAGTTTTTCTCTGCCCGTATACAATATTCATACATAAAAGTGATTACTTTCTTCCGTTGTTCGTTGTAGGTTAATTTATAACTTCAACATAACTTAAATAGTTATTTTACTAAACCTATCATTGTAACATACACGATCGAAAAAAACATAAGAATACATGTTACATTAAAGCATGTTACTCATTATTCAGACATGAGTACACTGATCGTACCGCTTCTTTTCACATTTGTCTCAACATATATTATAACCACGACACCTACATCTGGTTATTCTCTTAATCTTTGGCAACTGCAGCGCAATCCAAATTTACATCACTTGCTTGCGAAAGATCTATGTTCCACCAAAAAATTTATACGTCAATCGTGACACACATAATTAAAATGTGATACATAAAAGTTGTTACTTAATTTCATGGTTCATTGTACTCTGATGCATAATTTAAACATAATTGAAACAATCCTTTACACTATATAGACATAAACCCAAGCATATATATTATAACCACGACACCTAAATCTGGTTATTCTTTTAATCTTTGGCAACTGCAGCGCAATCCAAATTTACATCACTTGCTTGCGAAAGATCTATGTTCCACCAAAAAATTTATACGTCCATCGTGACACACATAATTGAAATGTGATACATAAAAGTTGTTACTTAATTTCATGGTTCATTGTACTCTGATGCATAATTTAAACATAATTGAAACAATCCTTTACACTATATAGACATAAACCCAAGCTTGGCGGTATTGAGTACAGAAATTTATAGTATACACATGCATTCCTTTTAACATTGCCTACGGTTTCCAAGAGTGTTACATAAATAAATACGCATGCATGACATATGAAACACCGAATACACAAAATTACATTTGTCTGTCACGGTCGTCTATTGCGTACCCGTTTCAAAGAACATGAACTTGATGAAATATGAAACATAAACCATGTAGAATGCTATCGATACGTTTCATAATTGTCTAATGAGTTATACACGTATGTAACACATAATGTATGCTTGATGACATGAAAAAAACACACTTGCATAATACTTTCATATTCGATTTACTATTATACGTTATTGGCTAAGTATTTCTCATTTGATCTTTAACAAATTACACATTACATCACACATAGTTTCTCCGACGGTACAACAGTTATACATAAGATGTATTACTTTCTTCCATTGTTCGCTGTATTTTGATATATAACTTCAACATAATTGAAAGCAAGCACTTTGAAAGGTAGACCAATGCGCCGATTAACCTGAAAGACAAATTACTGATCGACGCACGAATCACAAGCATGGAACAGGAAGTGTGTCTAAATGGTGGGTGTTACGTTTTCTATTCTGCCACACACGGCAGAAGACAACCACAACGCTCTTTCCTGTGCCCGACGGAGCTCGCACTCCATGGCTGTTTACAGCGGTCTGTCACACTTTATAGTCAAAAACTAAAAGTTATGGAAACCGCCAGTGAGCGTTACCCCCAGTGAGCGTTACCCCCAGTGAGCGGTACCCCCAGTGAGCGTTACCCTTCGATTCACTCCGCTATGGCTCCATTGTAGCTCATTGTATGTAAAAGCGGAGCTTGCGGAGCGCCACCGTGCCGGGAGCTTGGAATGCAGGGTGCGGTGTAAGGCGGCTGGCTAGCATTGTACGTCGTTGCGAAAGATCTCGTTTATAAATGGCACTCGGCCATTTTCTGATCCTCCGGCTGCCTCCCGGTCGGATGCCACTTGGACAGGCAGCCCGCCAGGTAGTCGGGATTGTAAGTGTCTCATTTCATCTCCCCCATTTTGTTCAGTGGATGTTGGCGGTCGTCGTCTTTTCTTGCACCACCAAATGATCGCGATTAGGCCAATGATTAGGCCAATGACGGCGAGGGCCACCAGTAGGCCTATTGCCAACGCTAACCTCCTGGAAACGAAATGTGGAACTTCTTTATACCGACCACTGTGACCCCGGGTACATGTCTAAAAACAGAAATTTCTTCAGTATCAAAATTTGTGTATGGTAAGCTGGGAATATATATATATTTGTATATATCGAAATATACCGTTAAGTGGGTCGGGGGGGGGGGGGCAAGGGGGTGTCGTGTTCCCAGATCACGAAGAATAAATTTCTTCATATACAGATGAAGTGTAGATATATGATATAGATTTCCCGATTCACGGTTATTTAATAAACACATTCCCAGTTCACGATTAATGAAAATCCTTGATCACGACGGTCGGCTAATACCTCATTTTTCCAGTTCGCGGAGAATTATTTGCCTCAATCCCAGTTTACGGTGAAATAAAAACCCCATTCCACGGAAATACCCCTTGTCCCCCCCCCCTTAAGTCGGCAGTATAGTTGCAAATGTAAGCGGGCGAGGAGGGCGATGGAAGAGGGTGGGGGGGGGGCGATAAAAAGAGGTGGGGAGGGTGATGAAAGGGGTGGGATGGCATGCGGTGACGGTTGGCGACGGACGGGGGTGAATTATGAGGTGGAAGCGCGATGGGGAGGACGATTGAAGGGGGTGGGGGAGGGCGAGGAGAGGGCGTTTGGCGAGTCTGACTGATGGGTGTGGGGTAGCTCCGTCACAGAGCCTTGTTACAGGTAACAAGGCTCGGTTTCCTTCCATGGGCAAAACTTGTTGGACTCCAGAAATGCGATGGAGACTGATTACGATGACACAGTCAGCGGACCAATACAGATTATTTATAATCTTGAGAACAAATTGCATGTGTTAGTACATTGGCGATAGCTTCACTAATACGCACGTAATTTGGTAGAATGCAACTCCTCAAATTTTGGCGCGCTGTTTGTCGGTTACCCGCCGACTGTTCCCTAGAACAACGCCACAGGGGTGGGGGAGTCTGACGGATGGGGGTCGGTGAGTCTGACGGATGGGGGTGGGGGAGACTGGTCTGGCACTGGATGACTGCCCCATGGGTGAATCCGTGTCATATAATACGCCGTGTTATACGCGTGTATCTTAGTGACAAAATATATACATACCATGATAGCGAGTGTTCCTCGGGCATCTTGCCAGTGGTGGTCATTTCCTCAGTCGGTGTGGACTCGGTGTTGTCATGGGAACCATGGCACGGCACGCATGTCTCTCCCGTGCGGCATAAATCGTCCAGACATTCACATTCCGCGTCCCTTGTCGTAGTCCCGGGTGTTCTAACTCGCCACCCTGATCAACAAAATAATTAAATAATACTGTGCTATGATGTACGTGAGCCCATGGGGAACGGGGTGGAGGGAGGAAGTATATTGAAGGCGCCCCTGTTTTTCGTAGTTTTCTGGACCGAAATCGGCTTAATTTGGCAAAAATTACATCAGAAATGATATTATTAAGTATTTTTAGGATTGATAAAACCTCATGTAACTCACCGTGGGATTGGAGGCAGATTGTGTGAAGTACGCAGGACTGCATCTGAGTTGAGTTAGTAGCCCCCGGCATGTAGCTCCCCTCGGAGCATGCGCTGCAGGTCGCACGGGGGTCACGGTCACGACAAAACACGGCTTGAGAACCTGGGAAGGCGAGACCCGGTACAAAATTTTAACTATAAAGCGACAATAAACAATATTTTAATTATAAAGCGACAATAAACAATATTCTAATTATAAAGCGAAATGCAATTTTTAACAGGACATAGATATAAAAAAAATGTATAATAATAAAAATGCTAGGATTTACCTGCAGGACACGTTACTGGCTCACAACAAATGCTGACTCCTGTATTAGACTTGTGGAGCTCCTGGTCCGGGGGGCAGACGAATATCCCCACGATACACTGCAGGGTGAAAACATTGCTGATAGCAATATATCACTTCGCATATATCCACCATCTTGGAAACACGTGACTAAGGCAAAGGGTTTAGGGAAATACTTTGGTGTTAATTTTAATTGTTTTGCGGAGATAAATAGAATATCTCTATATGAAAGTTACTGAGCTTGTCCAAATGCATCCACAAGAAATATTTTGTTAGATAGATGACAATATAGAGTGCTTGTTTTCTACAGAATATGTTATCATGCGTTGGCGCCATCTTGACATTCATTTCGTGAAGACCAAAATAATACCCAGAATGCCTTTCACATGCAGTCGCACCTCACAAAAAATGATATAAACTATAATTACCGTTGTGATGATCAGGATGATTGCCAGAATAACCGTCATCCTGTTTCTTACGAGTGTGGATAATTTCTGGACACTGGATGCTTTCTGTATACTGGATACTTTCTGGATACTGGATTCTTTCTGGATACTGGATACTTTCTGGCTACCGGATGCTTTCCAAACTTTGAAGACTTTCCTGTGGTGAAATAAACATATTTCTGGACTGAAATCTGACAGGAAAGCATCGGTAGACGAAAATCAGATGCCACCAAGTATAGCTGTCTCATTTATCATTTTCGAAGTAACTGACCACTAGTAAAATGTTCAGAATTGAACCATTATTATCTACACATATTGGAGTAACAGGGTGAACAGTACACCCGGCCAGTCTTCACTGCTTTTCCTTTACAGAAGGATCCACAACGCATTGAGCATTGCCTACGTCGGGAAAAAAACACAATGAGGTATTGTGCTTCCACCTGGCGATTGAAGCGTTGAATATGGAAATACCCCTTTAGGATTGTTAGCATCAAATTTCAAATGTGAAGGCCTTCAGCTAGGTATTTGATATGTAACCGGAAAATAATAAGATATACCATTTACTTATTTCCGGGGGGTTATGTTTGAGGGCAGAAGCTCCTATTTACTATTTTCAGACAACGTGTATTATTGGTGAAATCAACAGTTACAACAGGTCTTTTTAATATAATCTTCTTTTTTTTACGAGATATCGGGACATAATAGTTCAAAAGTACGTTAGCACATGAAATGTCCCCTAATTACCTGTTGGGTTACCCATGGGTGGTTAGAGGCCTTTTTCGTAAAAGTAAAGACAATTTCATAGCAACATATACAATCACCGGTGATTTCAAGATGCAGACGTCGATGTGCCAGTCGTGATCAAAGCAACACCCTACGAGGCAGCCAGACACATCTTACCAAGTGAGAACCACTCCAAGTTCTCCGAGTCTTTCGGCGGTCACTCACACGGAAAAAACACCATTATCAACGGTTCTGTCGCGGCCACAACCACTCGGCACGTCGACAGGTATGAACTTGTTCTGCATCAAAGAAATGCGCAGTCGCTAGGTTCGGAGAATCACCCAACAAGACTGATTCACCTGCGACCCGACAACCACCCATAACAATGGTGGAGGCGGTCAAACCACCCTCTAGTGGTTTTAGGTGCCGCCACCATTTGCTTATTAGTGGTTTTTGAAACTCGTCTCGCACGAGAAGCCATGTCATTCTCGCACTAACCTTGGTCAATTTCACCTTGTGGGTTGGCTCAAATTTTTTTTCGGTAAATAGTCAGTCACAGAGTGCGGGATGGGTTTATCCCAGACCTGGTGTCACAATGGGACACAGTATCCAGTCGCAGAGTGTGGGATGGGCTTATCACGGACCTGGCGTCACAAGCCATGTGAGTGCGGGAAAGAGACATACCTGTGGCCTGTAGCTCTTGCAGCGCTCGCTTGATCCTCATTAACTCGATGTTATCCACCAACACAGCAGAACATATCAATTTGAAAATCAACAATGTTAATAATGACAGTGTCAATGTTAGAACAACGAAACTCCAAATTTGTCCGTTTCATAACATTGCCTTTTAGAATGCATGACTCAAGACCGAAACCGGGCATTTCAGAACGGAAACCCATGACATCCGCCGTTATGGACAAACTAGATCGACGGGTCGAGCAGTGACGTGAACAGTGAGACGTTTTAGCTTTGCTTATGTGAGACGGACTTCCTCAACCGGATCTTGTGATACCACCTGATCACACCGACCAATCAGTAGTCTTAGATTATTGCCCTGAACATTTACGTGAGTAAAGTCACGCGCAGTCTCGCCGACCCCGACAGCGCTAGGGCAAGTTTTAGCCCACCCTCACCCCCAACCAGAAACCCCAACCCCATCCCCCACTCTCACCGCCACCGCCAGTCCCACCCCCACCTCCACTTCCACCCCACCCCCAACCAGAAACCCCAACCCCAACCCCCACTCTCACCCCCACTCCCAGTCCCAGCTCCACCTCCACCCGCCACCAGAAACCCCAACCCCAACCCACACTCTCACCCCCACCCCCAGTCCCACCCCCACCCCCAAACAGAAACCCCAACGCCCAACCTCGGCCCCCAATCCCAACCCCCACCCCCAACCAGAAACCCCAACCCTAACCCCCACTCTCAACCCCAGCCCCAGTCCCACCCCCACCCCCAACCAGAAACCCCAACCCCCAACCCCAGCCTCGAACCCCAGCCCCCAACCCCAACCCCAACCCCGACCCCAACCACAACCACAACCACAACCACAACCACAACCACAACCACAACCACAACCCTCACCGCCAACCACAATCCCAGCCCCAGCCCCAACTAGAAACCCCAACCCCCAACCCTAGCCTCGAACCCCAGTCCCCAACCCCAACCCCAACCCCAACCCCAGCCCCAGCCCCAGCCCCAGCCCCAGCCCCAGCCCCAGCCCCAGCCCCAGCCCCAGCCCCAGCCCCAGCCCCAGCCCCAGCCCCAGCCCCAGCCCCAGCCCCAGCCCCAGCCCCAGCCCCAGCCCAGGCTCAAACCTCACCCCTAACCCCAGCTCCACCGCCAACCCCAACCCCAGCCCCAGCCCCAACCCCAAGCCTCACCCCCAACCCCACCCCCAACACCAACACCAACACCAACCCCTATTCACCTAGCTAAACTAAATATCACTTATATGCAAATTAGTGTACCACGCTCTCATAGATTGGCCATGCATGATGCTGACTCATAGATTGGCCATGCATGATGCTGACTCATCTATTGAGTATAGCTTTGTGACTGTTAGAAGACCACGTAGGGATAAATAGACATATATTGAAGTGAAGTGAGGCAACGGCGATGGCAGGGGGCAATGTTCGACTGTTCAGCGCGCGTGCGCTGCACACCAGTCCGTACAGGTATACTGGGTACCCATCCCTGCAAGTGCCCCCCCCCCCCACGCCCCTCAACCTCCACCCCCCGGCCCGGATTCCCCGCCTGGATCCACGCTTGATTACCGCGTGTCCTCGTGTTACGCTGCTAACGTACAACCCCCGGGTGGTAACATGTTTAAACATGCCCGCCTTTTAACCTCCGGTTGTCACGGGCAACCGTCAACAAGACTAACCGTTCGCCAGAGGGCGCTTATTGAAAACCCCCACTAGAGGTCGCTAGACGAAATGTCACACGCGGGGGGACCACGAAACCCAGCTGGTTCCGTTGCCACATATAAATACAGCTTCATACTAATGAATCAGTTGAAATAAAGTGTTGGGGCTTTAGGTCATTTTGTACACAGGAAGGAAAAAGTGGCCCAAATAGTTCCGAAGTAGATTTATCTCACGCAACAAAGTATGCCTAACTAAAGAAAAATAGGGTACTAGAAAAAAACCCACATAACTGGCTGACAACAAATGTAATTGATTTTAATACATTCTATTACGAATACAATTGGACATGGAACTTAATAGGGTCATGGGTCCATCGTTATAGCGGAACCGAGCGAAACCGAGTGAAAAGTAGCGAAACCGGGCGCAAATTACCAGTTAGACAAGGTTCAGGCAGTTTAGTTTTGCTTCAAAGTAAACTTATCAATGCTCATGTTCTATTCGTACAAAAACATGTATGTAATTTATATGTGAAGTTATTGTCTAGTAATAAAAGCATTTGTCTCCGACTGCTGAATCCGAGTGCTTGGCCGCCATCTTGGTTGTTGTCGATGTACGACTCTTAGAGTCATCACTTGGCGGCGCCACCTGCAATAGTGGCTGCGTGTTCGAAAGTAGCAAGCTCCCCGCACGGCGGCGCTACGCAAGCTCCGCTTTTACCGCTGCTGTCGGCCGGGGGCAAATTTCAAGATTCTTGAAAAACGGTCAAATCAGCTGTAATTTCTTGCCACATTATAGTTTTGTAGAATAAAACCTAAAAATAACGAGCTTTGTTTATTTAATGCAGCCCAAAACAACTTGTACCCTTTCGGAAAAGTTATATTTGTGACGGAACTCTTTCTTTTCATCACCTGATTTCATGTGTTATTAGGCTTAGGCTGGGTCCCAGCACTAACTTGTAGAAAGGCGCGACGCATTTTTCCTATCAATTTGCGCAGCGCCGCCCTGGTGAGCGAGTGTGAAAATGCATTGAGGACGTAGGCGGCAACAGTGGATCGGGTCGAAGGCAAAGAGTGCGAAAGTAGGTGACATGGCAATAGTTAAAAACAAGACAAACTTTATTGTTGCAAGAACTACATTTATTAAAACAATGCAAGCGTTCATTATATACAGAAATCGGTTATATTTCATACGGAGATATCTTTTTATCACGAAGATTGCTTGGTAGTTCTGTCAGCTTGACAGAATTCTCTATTTTCTGCATACATGTTTGCCTAGTTCAATTGGAGGCAAACCGTGGGTACTTATTTCGAAGTTTTTTTTATATAAGTTATGTACATGGGCCCTTATTTCATAAATACAATAAATGAAATGTAATAAATGAAATGATAATATAATTTTTTTGCCAGAATGGTCGCTCATGTGAGAGCTTATCAAGTATCGCTGTAACCAAATGCGTAGCGTGCCGAAGGTGTATGTATTTGATGTTATGTCAGAAAGGGGGCGTTTTAAGCCGCGATATAATTAAGCATTCACGGTTGCATCAGTTAAATTTTGCTTAGATAACCCAGTAATCACATAATAAGAAAGTGGTTATAATTCAAGTGATTTACTCTGGGTTAACTCGATCAGTCGCTGCCATCACATACAAATATATGATCAAAATATCAATATCACTGTAATATTTATATGGCATCACCCGCTCAACAAATACTGATAACTATATTACAAAGAACCACCATTAAACTGAAGTATCACCGTACATGCTGCATAAATTCTCTCTTCACATTCAATGTGTCCTCTCGTTGCCTATTTGCTGGTCGCATCAATCTATCACAGTATTTTTCTTATCCCCAAGCTAATTCTTTGCATACCATTGCTGATTCCTCTCAATATATCTCCAAAATACAGCTCTCTGACCTAGATCGCTGAGACAAGCTTATTCCCACATTTTACCTTCCTGATGCAACATAATAACTTATGAAGAAAACAGCAAAGACTCAAATAAATGACTAAAGAGGTGCGCGGATGCTGCGCCACGAGGAGAAGGTAAAGAGGTGCGCGGATGCTGCGCTAAGAGGAGAAGGTAAAGAGGTGCGCGGATGCTGCGCTACGAGGAGAAGGTAAAGAGGTGCGCGGATGCTGCGCCACGAGGAGAAGGTAAAGAGGTGCGCGGATGCTGCGCCACGAGGAGAGGGTAAAGAGGTGCGCGGATGCTGCGCTAAGAGGAGAAGGTAAAGAGGTGCGCGGATGCTGCGCTACGAGGAGAAGGTAAAGAGGTGCGCGGATGCTGCGCCACGAGGAGAGGGTAAAGAGGTGCGCGGATGCTGCGCCACGAGGAGAGGGTAAAGAGGTGCGCGGATACTGCGCTACGAGGAGAAGGTAAAGAGGTGCGCGGATGCTGCGCCACGAGGAGAAGGTAAAGAGGTGCGCGGATGCTGCGCCACGAGGAGAAGGTAAAGAGGTGCGCGGATGCTGCGCTACGAGGAGAAGGTAAAGAGGTGCGCGGATGCTGCGCCACGAGGAGAAGGTAAAGAGGTGCGCGGATGCTGCGCCACGAGGAGAAGGTAAAGAGGTGCGCGGATGCTGCGCTACGAGGAGAAGGTAAAGAGGTGCGCGGATGCTGCGCTAAGAGGAGAAGGTAAAGAGGTGCGCGGATGCTGCGCTACGAGGAGAAGGTAAAGAGGTGCGCGGATGCTGCGCCACGAGGAGAAGGTAAAGAGGTGGGCGGATGCTGCGCTACGAGGAGAAGGTAAAGAGGTGCGCGGATGCTGCGCCACGAGGAGAAGGTAAAGAGGTGCGCGGATGCTGCGCCACGAGGAGAAGGTAAAGAGGTGCGCGGATGCTGCGCTACGAGGAGAAGGTAAAGAGGTGCGCGGATGCTGCGCCACGAGGAGAAGGTAAAGAGGTGCGCGGATGCTGCGCCACGAGGAGAAGGTAAAGAGGTGCGCGGATGCTGCGCTACGAGGAGAAGGTAAAGAGGTGCGCGGATGCTGCGCCACGAGGAGAAGGTAAAGAGGTGCGCGGATGCTGCGCCACGAGGAGAAGGTAAAGAGGTGCGCGGATGCTGCGCCACGAGGAGAAGGTAAAGAGGTGCGCGGATGCTGCGCCACGAGGAGAAGGTAAAGAGGTGCGCGGATGCTGCGCCACGAGGAGAAGGTAAAGAGGTGCGCGGATGCTGCGCCACGAGGAGAAGGTAAAGAGGTGCGCGGATGCTGCGCCACGAGGAGAAGGTAAAGAGGTGCGCGGATGCTGCGCTACGAGGAGAAGGTAAAGAGGTGCGCGGATGCTGCGCCACGAGGAGAAGGTAAAGAGGTGCGCGGATGCTGCGCCACGAGGAGAAGGTAAAGAGGTGCGCGGATGCTGCGCCACGAGGAGAAGGTAAAGAGGTGCGCGGATGCTGCGCTAAGAGGAGAAGGTAAAGAGGTGCGCGGATGCTGCGCTACGAGGAGAAGGTAAAGAGGTGCGCGGATGCTGCGCCACGAGGAGAAGGTAAAGAGGTGCCCGGATGCTGCGCCACGAGGAGAAGGTAAAGAGGTGCGCGGATGCTGCGCCACGAGGAGAAGGTAAAGAGGTGCGCGGATGCTGCGCCACGAGGAGAAGGTAAAGAGGTGCGCGGATGCTGCGCCACGAGGAGAAGGTAAAGAGGTGCGCGGATGCTGCGCTACGAGGAGAAGGTAAAGAGGTGCGCGGATGCTGCGCCACGAGGAGAAGGTAAAGAGGTGCGCGGATGCTGCGCCACGAGGAGAAGGTAAAGAGGTGCGCGGATGCTGCGCCACGAGGAGAAGGTAAAGAGGTGCGCGGATGCTGCGCCACGAGGAGAAGGTAAAGAGGTGCGCGGATGCTGCGCCACGAGGAGAAGGTAAAGAGGTGCGCGGATGCTGCGCCACGAGGAGAAGGTAAAGAGGTGCGCGGATGCTGCGCTACGAGGAGAAGGTAAAGAGGTGCGCGGATGCTGCGCCACGAGGAGAAGGTAAAGAGGTGCGCGGATGCTGCGCCACGAGGAGAAGGTAAAGAGGTGCGCGGATGCTGCGCCACGAGGAGAAGGTAAAGAGGTGCGCGGATGCTGCGCCACGAGGAGAAGGTAAAGAGGTGCGCGGATGCTGCGCCACGAGGAGAAGGTAAAGAGGTGCGCGGATGCTGCGCCACGAGGAGAAGGTAAAGAGGTGCGCGGATGCTGCGCTACGAGGAGAAGGTAAAGAGGTGCGCGGATGCTGCGCCACGAGGAGAAGGTAAAGAGGTGCGCGGATGCTGCGCTACGAGGAGAAGGTAAAGAGGTGCGCGGATGCTGCGCCACGAGGAGAAGGTAAAGAGGTGCGCGGATGCTGCGCCACGAGGAGAAGGTAAAGAGGTGCGCGGATGCTGCGCCACGAGGAGAAGGTAAAGAGGTGCGCGGATGCTGCGCCACGAGGAGAAGGTAAAGAGGTGCGCGGATGCTGCGCTACGAGGAGAAGGTAAAGAGGTGCGCGGATGCTGCGCCACGAGGAGAAGGTAAAGATGTGCGCGGATGCTGCGCCACGAGGAGAAGGTAAAGAGGTGCGCGGATGCTGCGCTACGAGGAGAAGGTAAAGAGGTGCGCGGATGCTGCGCCACGAGGAGAAGGTAAAGAGGTGCGCGGATGCTGCGCCACGAGGAGAAGGTAAAGAGGTGCGCGGATGCTGCGCCACGAGGAGAAGGTAAAGAGGTGCGCGGATGCTGCGCTACGAGGAGAAGGTAAAGAGGTGCGCGGATGCTGCGCCACGAGGAGAAGGTAAAGAGGTGCGCGGATGCTGCGCCACGAGGAGAAGGTAAAGAGGTGCGCGGATGCTGCGCCACGAGGAGAAGGTAAAGAGGTGCGCGGATGCTGCGCTACGAGGAGAAGGTAAAGAGGTGCGCGGATGCTGCGCCACGAGGAGAAGGTAAAGAGGTGCGCGGATGCTGCGCCACGAGGAGAAGGTAAAGAGGTGCGCGGATGCTGCGCTACGAGGAGAAGGTAAAGAGGTGCGCGGATGCTGCGCCACGAGGAGAAGGTAAAGAGGTGCGCGGATGCTGCGCCACGAGGAGAAGGTAAAGAGGTGCGCGGATGCTGCGCTACGAGGAGAAGGTAAAGAGGTGCGCGGATGCTGCGCCACGAGGAGAAGGTAAAGAGGTGCGCGGATGCTGCGCTACGAGGAGAAGGTAAAGAGGTGCGCGGATGCTGCGCCACGAGGAGAAGGTAAAGAGGTGCGCGGATGCTGCGCCACGAGGAGAAGGTAAAGAGGTGCGCGGATGCTGCGCTACGAGGAGAAGGTAAAGAGGTGCGCGGATGCTGCGCCACGAGGAGAAGGTAAAGAGGTGCGCGGATGCTGCGCTACGAGGAGAAGGTAAAGAGGTGCGCGGATGCTGCGCCACGAGGAGAAGGTAAAGAGGTGCGCGGATGCTGCGCCACGAGGAGAAGGTAAAGAGGTGCGCGGATGCTGCGCTACGAGGAGAAGGTAAAGAGGTGCGCGGATGCTGCGCCACGAGGAGAAGGTAAAGAGGTGCGCGGATGCTGCGCCACGAGGAGAAGGTAAAGAGGTGCGCGGATGCTGCGCCACGAGGAGAAGGTAAAGAGGTGCGCGGATGCTGCGCCACGAGGAGAAGGTAAAGAGGTGCGCGGATGCTGCGCCACGAGGAGAAGGTAAAGAGGTGCGCGGATGCTGCGCCACGAGGAGAAGGTAAAGAGGTGCGCGGATGCTGCGCCACGAGGAGAAGGTAAAGAGGTGCGCGGATGCTGCGCCACGAGGAGAAGGTAAAAAGGTGCGCGGATGCTGCGCTACGAGGAGAAGGTAAAGAGGTGCGCGGATGCTGCGCCACGAGAAGGTAAAGAGGTGCGCGGATGCTGCGCTACGAGGAGAAGGTAAAGAGGTGCGCGGATGCTGCGCCACGAGGAGAAGGTAAAGAGGTGCGCGGATGCTGCGCCACGAGGAGAAGGTAAAGAGGTGCGCGGATGCTGCGCCACGAGGAGAAGGTAAAGAGGTGCGCGGATGCTGCGCCACGAGGAGAAGGTAAAGAGGTGCGCGGATGCTGCGCCACGAGGAGAAGGTAAAGAGGTGCGCGGATGCTGCGCCACGAGGAGAAGGTAAAGAGGTGCGCGGATGCTGCGCCACGAGGAGAAGGTAAAGAGGTGCGCGGATGCTGCGCCACGAGGAGAAGGTAAAGAGGTGCGCGGATGCTGCGCTACGAGGAGAAGGTAAAGAGGTGCGCGGATGCTGCGCCACGAGGAGAAGGTAAAGAGGTGCGCAGATGCTGCGCTACGAGGAGAAGGTAAAGAGGTGCCCGGATGCTGCGCTACGAGGAGAAGGTAAAGAGGTGCCCGGATGCTGCGCTACGAGGAGAAGGTAAAGAGGTGCGCGGATGCTGCGCTAAGAGGAGAAGGTAAAGAGGTGCGCGGATGCTGCGCCACGAGGAGAAGGTAAAGAGGTGCGCGGATGCTGCGCCACGAGGAGAAGGTAAAGAGGTGCGCGGATGCTGCGCTACGAGGAGAAGGTAAAGAGGTGCGCGGATGCTGCGCTACGAGGAGAAGGTAAAGAGGTGCGCGGATGCTGCGCCACGAGGAGAAGGTAAAGAGGTGCCCGGATGCTGCGCTACGAGGAGAAGGTAAAGAGGTGCGCGGATGCTGCGCCACGAGGAGAAGGTAAATAGGTGCGCGGATGCTGCGCTAAGAGGAGAAGGTAAAGAGGTGCGCGGATGCTGCGCCACGAGGAGAAGGTAAATAGGTGCGCGGATGCTGCGCCACGAGGAGAAGGTAAAGAGGTGCGCGGATGCTGCGCCACGAGGAGAAGGTAAAGAGGTGCGCGGATGCTGCGCCACGAGGAGAAGGTAAAGAGGTGCGCGGATGCTGCGCCACGAGGAGAAGGTAAAGAGGTGCGCGGATGCTGCGCTACGAGGAGAAGGTAAAGAGGTGCGCGGATGCTGCGCCACGAGGAGAAGGTAAAGAGGTGCGCGGATGCTGCGCCACGAGGAGAAGGTAAAGAGGTGCGCGGATGCTGCGCTACGAGGAGAAGGTAAAGAGGTGCGCGGATGCTGCGCCACGAGGAGAAGGTAAAGAGGTGCCCGGATGCTGCGCCACGAGGAGAAGGTAAAGAGGTGCGCGGATGCTGCGCCACGAGGAGAAGGTAAAGAGGTGCGCGGATGCTGCGCCACGAGGAGAAGGTAAAGAGGTGCGCGGATGCTGCGCCACGAGGAGAAGGTAAAGAGGTGCCCGGATGCTGCGCTACGAGGAGAAGGTAAAGAGGTGCGCGGATGCTGCGCTACGAGGAGAAGGTAAAGAGGTGCGCGGATGCTGCGCCACGAGGAGAAGGTAAAGAGGTGCCCGGATGCTGCGCTACGAGGAGAAGGTAAAGAGGTGCGCGGATGCTGCGCCACGAGGAGAAGGTAAATAGGTGCGCGGATGCTGCGCTAAGAGGAGAAGGTAAAGAGGTGCGCGGATGCTGCGCCACGAGGAGAAGGTAAATAGGTGCGCGGATGCTGCGCCACGAGGAGAAGGTAAAGAGGTGCGCGGATGCTGCGCCACGAGGAGAAGGTAAAGAGGTGCGCGGATGCTGCGCCACGAGGAGAAGGTAAAGAGGTGCGCGGATGCTGCGCCACGAGGAGAAGGTAAAGAGGTGCGCGGATGCTGCGCTACGAGGAGAAGGTAAAGAGGTGCGCGGATGCTGCGCCACGAGGAGAAGGTAAAGAGGTGCGCGGATGCTGCGCCACGAGGAGAAGGTAAAGAGGTGCGCGGATGCTGCGCTACGAGGAGAAGGTAAAGAGGTGCGCGGATGCTGCGCCACGAGGAGAAGGTAAAGAGGTGCCCGGATGCTGCGCCACGAGGAGAAGGTAAAGAGGTGCGCGGATGCTGCGCCACGAGGAGAAGGTAAAGAGGTGCGCGGATGCTGCGCCACGAGGAGAAGGTAAAGAGGTGCGCGGATGCTGCGCCACGAGGAGAAGGTAAAGAGGTGCGCGGATGCTGCGCCACGAGGAGAAGGTAAAGAGGTGCGCGGATGCTGCGCCACGAGGAGAAGGTAAAGAGGTGCCCGGATGCTGCGCCACGAGGAGAAGGTAAAGAGGTGCGCGGATGCTGCGCTACGAGGAGAAGGTAAAGAGGTGCGCGGATGCTGCGCCACGAGGAGAAGGTAAAGAGGTGCGCGGATGCTGCGCCACGAGGAGAAGGTAAAGAGGTGCGCGGATGCTGCGCCACGAGGAGAAGGTAAAGAGGTGCGCGGATGCTGCGCCACGAGGAGAAGGTAAAGAGGTGCGCGGATGCTGCGCCACGAGGAGAAGGTAAAGAGGTGCGCGGATGCTGCGCTACGAGGAGAAGGTAAAGAGGTGCGCGGATGCTGCGCCACGAGGAGAAGGTAAAGAGGTGCGCGGATGCTGCGCCACGAGGAGAAGGTAAAGAGGTGCGCGGATGCTGCGCCACGAGGAGAAGGTAAAGAGGTGCGCGGATGCTGCGCCACGAGGAGAAGGTAAAGAGGTGCGCGGATGCTGCGCCACGAGGAGAAGGTAAAGAGGTGCGCGGATGCTGCGCTACGAGGAGAAGGTAAAGAGGTGCGCGGATGCTGCGCTACGAGGAGAAGGTAAAGAGGTGCGCGGATGCTGCGCTACGAGGAGAAGGTAAAGAGGTGCGCGGATGCTGCGCTACGAGGAGAAGGTAAAGAGGTGCGCGGATGCTGCGCCACGAGGAGAAGGTAAAGAGGTGCGCGGATGCTGCGCCACGAGGAGAAGGTAAAGAGGTGCGCGGATGCTGCGCCACGAGGAGAAGGTAAAGAGGTGCGCGGATGCTGCGCCACGAGGAGAAGGTAAAGAGGTGCGCGGATGCTGCGCCACGAGGAGAAGGTAAAGAGGTGCGCGGATGCTGCGCTACGAGGAGAAGGTAAAGAGGTGCGCGGATGCTGCGCTACGAGGAGAAGGTAAAGAGGTGCGCGGATGCTGCGCTACGAGGAGAAGGTAAAGAGGTGCGCGGATGCTGCGCTACGAGGAGAAGGTAAAGAAGTGCGCGGATGCTGCGCTACGAGGAGAAGGTAAAGAGGTGCGCGGATGCTGCGCCACGAGGAGAAGGTAAAGAGGTGCGCGGATGCTGCGCCACGAGGAGAAGGTAAAGAGGTGCGCGGATGCTGCGCCACGAGGAGAAGGTAAAGAGGTGCGCGGATGCTGCGCCACGAGGAGAAGGTAAAGAGGTGCACGGATGCTGCGCCACGAGGAGAAGGTAAAGAGGTGCGCGGATGCTGCGCCACGAGGAGAAGGTAAAGAGGTGCGCGGATGCTGCGCCACGAGGAGAAGGTAAAGAGGTGCGCGGATGCTGCGCCACGAGGAGAAGGTAAAGAGGTGCGCGGATGCTGCGCCACGAGGAGAAGGTAAAGAGGTGCGCGGATGCTGCGCCACGAGGAGAAGGTAAAGAGGTGCGCGGATGCTGCGCCACGAGGAGAAGGTAAAGAGGTGCGCGGATGCTGCGCCACGAGGAGAAGGTAAAGAGGTGCGCGGATGCTGCGCCACGAGGAGAAGGTAAAGAGGTGCGCGGATGCTGCGCCACGAGGAGAAGGTAAAGAGGTGCGCGGATGCTGCGCTAAGAGGAGAAGGTAAAGAGGTGCGCGGATGCTGCGCCACGAGGAGAAGGTAAAGAGGTGCGCGGATGCTGCGCTAAGAGGAGAAGGTAAAGAGGTGCGCGGATGCTGCGCCACGAGGAGAAGGTAAAGAGGTGCGCGGATGCTGCGCTAAGAGGAGAAGGTAAAGAGGTGCGCGGATGCTGCGCCACGAGGAGAAGGTAAAGAGGTGCGCGGATGCTGCGCCACGAGGAGAAGGTAAAGAGGTGCGCGGATGCTGCGCTACGAGGAGAAGGTAAAGAGGTGCGCTGATGCTGCGCTAAGAGGAGAAGGTAAAGAGGTGCGCGGATGCTGCGCTACGAGGAGAAGGTAAAGAGGTGCGCGGATGCTGCGCCACGAGGAGAAGGTAAAGAGGTGCGCGGATGCTGCGCCACGAGGAGAAGGTAAAGAGGTGCGCGGATGCTGCGCCACGAGGAGAAGGTAAAGAGGTGCGCGGATGCTGCGCCACGAGGAGAAGGTAAAGAGGTGCGCGGATGCTGCGCCACGAGGAGAAGGTAAAGAGGTGCGCGGATGCTGCGCCACGAGGAGAGGGTAAAGAGGTGCGCGGATGCTGCGCTAAGAGGAAAGGTGCGCTGGCATTGCGCTGAGAGGGAGTGAGAGTTGCGCTGGCGCTGCGCTGTCCCCCCACTCCAACTGACTGTCTGTCTGTGATGCATGGCCTTTTATACCCTTATCCCAGGGACGCTAACTCTGATGACGCTACCCCCTAAATTGACCAATGAGCGACAATGAAAGAAGCTGTATTTCTACACTTAAAAACATGGCCAAAAAGCTCATCATTATCGTTCAACTTCTGGGGAAACTTGCATAAAAAGATACATAAACCCGTTTTAGATCACTGATCTACCGCAGCAATAATGGTTTACGATATCGAACGTATACGAAGCTTTTTAACACATGTGTTGCACCGGTCTTAGATTATGCCAACGGTATATGGGGATATAAAGACTATCAAAAAGTAAATACGGTGCAAGTAAGAGCTCAACGGGTGTTCCTTGGAGTACATAAATACAGCTCCACCCCAGCAATTAACGGTTATATGGGATGGACACCTGCTGTTGTCAGACGACACATAGCGGTTATCTCTCTTTGGTGGAGACTGAGTCATATGGAACACGACAGACTGCCGCGTATTGTATTTGAATGAGAGAAACAGAAAGGTCACACCTGGTTTAAAGACCTGGTTAAGATTTTAAAGCTTGCTGATATGAATCACCTTCTAGATGTGTGTCCCCTGAGTAACAAAGCCACGCGGGAGCTGGCGATGAAAAATTTTATGTCAATACAATCTGAAAAATGGTGTACACTTATAGCTTCACAGAGGAAGCTGAGTACTTATATTACCCTGAAAAAAAATATGAAGCGGAACAATATGTACTTTTGCCCATGTCAAGACAACAAAGGTCGTACTTGGCACAGATACGATTTGGTATTCTACTACTGCAGGTAGAAATTGATCGCTATATAGGCAAGAAACGGGGGGAAAGGTTCTGTCGAATATGCAACAGCGGGGAATTCGCACGACGAAGACGAATCACACTTTCTTGTTTTGTAACCGGTACATTGTTCAAAAGAGGCATTTTGTTCAACACCGAAACTCGTTTATTTGATAACTTTCTTTCGTATTCCAAAGAGGAGAAGATTAAATGTTTGTTAACGAACGTCCATGTAATTCGCAACACCTCAAACTTTGTAACAGACTCATTTATTAAGCAACGAAAATTCTTATACCAGTAACTATATAATTAAATCTTGAAACGTAACTGCATGTATAACAAAGGAGATGCACAATACAAATATCATGTTGTTATGCAAAAGTAAGCAAATTACATCTTTCAAGTATCTGAATACATGACAAGATGTATATATACATTTGCAGGTTTTTTCCAAATCAACCCCAGGGAAGTACGAGGTATGGGAAGGATATGTTGATATTGTGTAGACCGATCAACATCGACGAGCGGCAGTCCCGTGGTCGGAGCTTGTAGTATGGTTGCCGCGTAGTGACTCTGATTCTGACGGGTTCGACACCTTGATGGGGAAAGGCAGCTTCTTACAGGGGCGCTTGCGGTACACTACCGATATTACAATCGTTGTTCCTATGCCCACCACAGTAATCACGGGAACAACGACGACGGCGATCTTCCTGCAATGAAAGCCATTAATCTGCGCCTGAGAGATATGTCGGGTAAGTTTATTACCGATGCTAGCAGCCCCCCTCCCCCTCCTGTGATAGTAACGGTTATAATGGTCAAAACATGGCGCCTGCAACCACATCTGTGTCCACTTTGTTTTACGAATTTACGAGTTGAATACATATGTGGTTGATCTACTTGGTGACTTTATGCCACAGCAAATTGTTATCATTTTACTTGATCTTCAGACGAGCAAGGTATAATTTCGTTGTTCATATAAAGTTAAACATCGACAGGTATTACGGTATTGCCTATTCCGAAATGCCGTTTTCAATGATCTGTCAATGTTACAATCAACCAAAGGTAAAATAAAATAAATGATGATCCATTGGTATTACACGGTTATACAGTTTATAATTATAGTTAATCGCAAACAAATTATCACATACGACGTATATATTTGAAGAGTATAGTTATGCAAATGAGCCTTAGTGATAAAATGAACGTACCAGGGTTTCCAGTGTTCCTCGGGTATAGTGTCAATGGTGGTCATTTGTTGAGTCAGTGTGGACTCGGTGCTGTGATAGGTACCACGGCACGGTACGCATATCTCTGCCGTGGGGCAAAAGTCGTCCAGACAGTCACAGTCCGTGTCCCGTGTCGTAGTGCCGGGGTTTTCAACTCGCAACCCTGTTTAATAAATTAATCAAACACTGGGGTATAATGAAAATTCAAAAGCAAGATGTGGGCCCATAGAGGGGGACGGGTGTGGTGTCTGTGTGTGTGGTTAGGGGGTTAGGGTATTATAGGCGCGTTTGACCGCCGCGTTTCGCAGTTTTCAGGACCGAAATGGGCCTACCTTGGTAAAAAAGCGGCTCAGTTTGAAATCAGAAATGACATTATTTCTCTGCCGTATTCCGTACGCTTTCTAACATATGAAGTACTTTATTTTAAGATGAAACCTTATAAAAGCTCACCGTTGGACGGGTCGCAGATTTTGTGAATTACGCAGGACTGCATCTGAGTTGAGGGAGTAGCCACCGGCATGTAGCTCCCCTCGGAGCATGCGCTGCAGGTCACGTGGGGGTCACGGTCACCACACAAGACGGCTTGAGAACCTGCATGGGGAGGCGAGACCCAGTACATAACATGGACAAGATTTTAACTATAAAGCGACAATAAACGCTATTGTAATTATAAATCGACGATAGAGAATACTTTAAGTATAAAGTCACAATCAACAATATTTTAATTATAAAGCGACAATGGACAATATTTTAGTTATAAAGCGACAATGGACAATATTATAGTTAGACAGCGACAATTGACAATATTTTAATTATAAAGCGACAATGAACAATATGTTAATTATAAAGCGACAATGAACAATATTTTAATTATAAAGCGAAATGCGATTTAAAGAATTTTTAACAGGACATAGATACAAAAAATGCATGATAATAAAAATGCCATGATTTACCTGCAGGACACTTTAATGGGACACAACACTTGTTGACTCCTGTCTTAGAGTTGTGGAGCTCCTGGCCCGGGGGGCAGGCGGGTGTCGCTCGGATACACTGGAGGGAGCAACATTGCAGATGGCAATATATTATTTCGAAGATATCCGGGATCTTGGAAACACATGAGTAAGGCAAAGCGTTTAGGGAAATGTTCTTTTTAATGGCTCTTTATGGAGATAAATATGATACTTCCACACGAAAATTAATGAGCTTGTCTAAATACACCCTGAAGATATATTGTGTTAGACGGATGACACTATAGCATGTTAAATTGTCTACAGAATGTGTCATTAAACGTTGACGCCACCTTGGTAATTCGTAAAGATCAAACTTATACCCCAAATGCACATGCAGTGGCGCCTCACAGTGGCATTATCTGAACTGTGATTTGCAAAGTCTTCGTCAAGCTGTACACTGTTTGGCCCTGTTTTACTCTGCTTAAGTTGTGAATGTTCTAATTATTCCTGGCGTAGATCTAATGATTCTATAACTTACAAGTCAAATTTTAAATGTAAGATGATCTAAATGGCGGCTGCGATGGTCGTGAAGATCATCGCAGCCGCCATTTAGATCATCTTACATTTTAAATTTAAATTCACCGTATTGAAACAACGTGCTCAAGAACTGAAGATGTGAAACTGAACTAAATATTAGTTAAACTGTTCAAATAATGCGCATGAATTTATGGATTAAACCTGTACAATGTAGTATTTTCCTATCTACGAACATATACAATATGACTTACCTGTAGTAACGGGACGACATAAAAGAACGGAGTAGTCTTCATCCTGGTTCTGATCAGCTTCTTTCCTTCCAAAATGTGTCAATTTTCCAGCGGTGATGTCAAGATGTTTCTAAAATAAATTGTCACATGAAAACATCTTAGACAACGACTAGATGGCATAATGCTGTCTCACTTATCATTTCCAAGTAAGTGTAAACTGCATTTACCTAATAATGAGGGGACATCTGTATGAGAATAGTAGTATTATATACTTCTATCATTACCATTTCCAAGTAAAGTAAACTGCATTCACCTAATAATGAGGGAACAGATACATGAGGATAGTGGTATTATCTACTTCTCGTCGTTCACGTCACTGACAGTTGTCTAGTTCCAATAATTGTTATGCAATAATATGTACTGCCTTTAGCATAAGTTAGAGGCAGTAACAATTTCATAGTCACATTTGTATATATATATATTAATATATATATAACTTACTTGTGTCTCTATGCAGCTACAGATAATCAATGAGCCAGACATCTAGAAGTATGCATATATATACCTCAAAACTCTCAAAACCACCCTACGGGGGATCTTGTCACGGCGTTCAGAAACTCACTCTCCACCTATGAGTCAGACGTCTAGAGGTAATCATGTACCTACATATATATGAAAACCACCCTAGGATGGTTCTCTCGGGCTTCGCCAAAACCACACTCCAGCGAGCAAGACCACTCCTGTGCTGCGTCGTTGAGGTTTACAGGTATGCAGTCGTTGAGGTTTACAGGTATGCAGTGGCCCGGTGACACCGCTGTTGGCTCCATAACGTCCACATAATAGACCGTTCCAGATACCCATGGCGCCATCTATCGTCAAAAATAAACACTGCGAGTTTCCGGTCAGAAATCTGATTCCCGCATGTGTCTGCCGATGACAGGCGAGCGCCCTCTGAGATTCGCGTTGAAAAGACAGTGTATCCTAGTGATCTGCGCGGGGCGGGCATTAACCACAAGCGTCTGTTTCCGGCGTAAATAATAGGCGTACTTTGGTTACTGCAAACACCGTCCTTTTGTCTTGCGACCGATAAAGCTTCGTATACTTTTGTATATGCGAGACAAAGGTTTATAGTCGCTACGGGACGGATACCGCTTCCAATGTGGCAAACAAACAGGATCATCTCTTGTACGGACTTCGTGAAACTAAGATAGAAGCAACAGAGGGGGAGGGAGGCACATAGGTAAATGTGTCTGCGACAAGTTTAATGCCTTAATCCTTTAAACGGTTTGCGCTTTTGCTGATACAAGGCTAAGAGATAAGCGGCAGAGATGGGGAGAGGGGTGGGATTATTCATTTCACGCCAGTAGGTAGGCCTGGGGTCGTTCCCTGTGCTACCAACTCTACTAGGAGTATACGCGACGCATTTTTTAATCCCTGCACACTCCCCTACTTCTCTGTCTCTCTCTCTTTCTCTCCACGCAGCTGTTGAAATAGCGATAATGGACTAACTGGGAAGAAATACAATAAAATAGGCTTTCATGGCACATACAAAGATGGCACAGTTGTTTGTCCTCTTTTGTTTAGAGAGGTCTAGAAGGGGTTAATGGCGACTCGCGACGCTGGCAAATTTAAAAAATCGACAATCGACATTGACCTCCAAATTCCGACATTTCGAGGATCTGAAAAAGCGACATCGACAAAGGCAGTTGCATGTTAGAAAAACCAACACGGAACGTCGTGTAAAAATCGACATTTGCTGCTCTCTGCGGGCGCGGGGCGGGCGCGGGGCGGGCGCGGGGCGGGCGCGGGCAGCGAATTGGCACCTGCGCCGATCTCTAGTGTATACCGACCCATATCAACGCTTTGTAGCAAGTTATGAAGAAGACACATTTATAAAAGCCATTTTCTGGGCTTATATGCCTCCATCTCATTCTTTAAATGGTATCCTTTGATAGACAAGATAATTATCTATACAAGAATAAACCGCTGAAAATGATGCAGCTATATATCCGTACTTTTTGTATGCTCCTTATATGACCATGCAGCACAGAGCGAGCTGGATTTACCCGAAACACGCGTATGCCAGAAGTTTCCTTGGGACGGTCTATTCGAAGTCATCATCCACCTTTAGAAGTGAACGAACAATTTGAAAGCCATACAGCAGTGACACAATGACACTTAAACTTTGTAGTACGTTTCATAACTTTGGCTTTTTGAATGTATGGCTCATGACAAGAACAGGGCTTTGCCGAACGGAAACACATTGCATCGACAAACTCGATCACGAACAGTGGGGCAGCTTGGGGGTTGGCTTATTTTATAGGTGTGGGTGAGATACCACGTGATGACGTCTTAGATCATAGCCGACGTGCCGGCGATCACAACGGCGCTATGTTTAGCCCAACCCCTACCCCATACCCAACCAACTCCAACCCCAATTGAGTGCTTGGCTAAGCGGGCAGCGCCGTCGGGTGAGCGGAGAAGACCATATAAGGGTAAGCAGGCCTACAGTATAAGGGCCCCATAGGGGCTTTTTCGACACGGCGACACGGCCATTTTTAAAATCGACAACACGACATTGGGGTTGTCTTAGAATCGACATGCGACATAAGACTTAGCGACACGCGACATGGACCTTTTCTTAAAATCGACACGCGACATGGACCTTTTCTTAAAATCGACACGCGACATGGACCTTTTTCTTAAAATCGACACGCGACATGGCTACCCCCCCTCAGGGGCCCTAGTATAAGGAGTCCCAGGGGCTGATAAATCATGGATTCAAGTGATTCACTGGCGATACCAGGGGGCAATGTACCCACTCAGTGCACGTGTACTGCACACCAATCCGTCTATTGGACACCTTTGGGTGCCCGGTCTTGAATATACTTTGCACGCAATTGATCACGTACGCACATGTAATGAAAAGGCTGCCCTGGATCCGCGCCCGCATATACCAGAGGCGTTTGCAGGAATCCTTAAAAGGGGGGGGGGGCACAATAAAAATAATTTGACGACCGGGGGGGAGGGGAGAGGTAGACAAAATTGCGACCGAAGGGGGGGGGGGGCACAGATATATTTTAGGGTCTCAAAGGGGGGGGGGGGGGGCACGTGCCCCTTGGACACGCCCATGTGTACATACGTCTAAGGATCACTATAGTACAACATACGTACGCAACAGTGTCAAGTATAATAATTAATATGTTAATGAGATAATAATGAATAATAAAATAAAATATTGTTAAACATATCCATGTCCCCGCTGGGACTTCGTACAGGGTGTGACGTGTTACAGAGGATCTCAGTAAGGGGTGTGACGTGTTACAGAGGATCCCAGTAAGGGGTGTGACGTGTTACAGAGGATCTCAGTAAGGGGTGTGACGTGTTACAGAGGATCTCAGTAAGGGGTGTGACGTGTTACAGAGGATCTCAGTAAGGGGTGTGACGTGTTACAGAGGATCTCAGTAAGGGGTGTGACGTGTTACAGAGGATCTCAGTAAGGGGTGTGACGTGTTACAGAGGATCTCAGTAAGGGGTGTGACGTGTTACAGAGGATCTCAGTAAGGGGTGTGACGTGTTACAGAGGATCTCAGTAAGGGGTGTGACGTGTTACAGAGGATCTCAGTAAGGGGTGTGACGTGTTACAGAGGATCTCAGTAAGGGGTGTGACGTGTTACAGAGGATCCCAGTAAGGGGTGTGACGTGTTACAAAGGATCTCAGTAAGGGGTGTGACGTGTTACAGAGGATCTCAGTAAGGGGTGTGACGTGTTACAGAGGATCTCAGTAAGGGGTGTGACGTGTTACAGAGGATCTCAGTAAGGGGTGTGACGTGTTACAGAGGATCTCAGTAAGGGGTGTGACGTGTTACAGAGGATCTCAGTAAGGGGTGTGACGTGTTACAGAGGATCTCAGTAAGGGGTGTGACGTGTTACAGAGGATCTCAGTAAGGGGTGTGACGTGTTACAGAGGATCTCAGTAAGGGGTGTGACGTGTTACAGAGGATCTCAGTAAGGGGTGTGACGTGTTACAGAGGATCCCAGTAAGGGGTGTGACGTGTTACAGA
The DNA here is from genome assembly GCA_964019135.1 of Arenicola marina. Classification (NCBI taxonomy): domain Eukaryota; kingdom Metazoa; phylum Annelida; class Polychaeta; family Arenicolidae; genus Arenicola; species Arenicola marina. The sequence goes on along the minus strand of OZ025250.1, from coordinate 17,967,314 downwards.
GGATCTCAGTAAGGGGTGTGACGTGTTACAGAGGATCTCAGTAAGGGGTGTGACGTGTTACAGAGGATCTCAGTAAGGGGTGTGACGTGTTACAGAGGATCTCAGTAAGGGGTGTGACGTGTTACAGAGGATCTCAGTAAGGGGTGTGACGTGTTACAGAGGATCTCAGTAAGGGGTGTGACGTGTTACAGAGGATCTCAGTAAGGGGTGTGACGTGTTACAGAGGATCTCAGTAAGGGGTGTGACGTGTTACAGAGGATCTCAGTAAGGGGTGTGACGTGTTACAGAGGATCTCAGTAAGGGGTGTGACGTGTTACAGAGGATCTCAGTAAGGGGTGTGACGTGTTACAGAGGATCTCAGTAAGGGGTGTGACGTGTTACAGAGGATCTCAGTAAGGGGTGTGACGTGTTACAGAGGATCCCAGTAAGGGGTGTGACGTGTTACAGAGGATCTCAGTAAGGGGTGTGACGTGTTACAGAGGATCTCAGTAAGGGGTGTGACGTGTTACAGAGGATCCCAGTAAGGGGTGTGACGTGTTACAGAGGATCCCAGTAAGGGGTGTGACGTGTTACAGAGGATCTCAGTAAGGGGTGTGACGTGTTACAGAGGATCTCAGTAAGGGGTGTGACGTGTTACAGAGGATCTCAGTAAGTTGTGTGACGTGTTACAGAGGATCTCAGTAAGGGGTGTGACGTGTTACAGAGGATCTCAGTAAGGGGTGTGACGTGTTACAGAGGATCTCAGTAAGGGGTGTGACGTGTTACAGAGGATCTCAGTAAGGGGTGTGACGTGTTACAGAGGATCTCAGTAAGGGGTGTGACGTGTTACAGAGGATCTCAGTAAGGGGTGTGACGTGTTACAGAGGATCCCAGTAAGGGGTGTGACGTGTTACAGAGGATCTCAGTAAGGGGTGTGACGTGTTACAGAGGATCTCAGTAAGGGGTGTGACGTGTTACAGAGGATCTCAGTAAGGGGTGTGACGTGTTACAGAGGATCTCAGTAAGGGGTGTGACGTGTTACAGAGGATCTCAGTAAGGGGTGTGACGTGTTACAGAGGATCTCAGTAAGGGGTGTGACGTGTTACAGAGGATCTCAGTAAGGGGTGTGACGTGTTACAGAGGATCTCAGTAAGGGGTGTGACGTGTTACAGAGGATCTCAGTAAGGGGTGTGACGTGTTACAGAGGATCTCAGTAAGGGGTGTGACGTGTTACAGAGGATCTCAGTAAGGGGTGTGACGTGTTACAGAGGATCTCAGTAAGGGGTGTGACGTGTTACAGAGGATCTCAGTAAGTATGGTCGTTGGTCAAAGTGTATCGGTTCGGCGCAAAAAGGCCTGAAAGATCAGCCCGATGTCGAAACAAATAATATTTTAAATTTGCGAAATTTACTTGTGGTTGAGTGATTTATTCGTATATCTTTATTTCGTACTCAAAGGACACTTTCCACAGGTGACAGTCACAGAAAAAGAACAAAAAGAAATCAGAGGAACGTCCTGAACATAATGAAAAAAAGGAATCAAAGAAAACAGCAACACACACCAACATAATTGAAAAAAAAATCGGTGTAAAGAGGTTTGCGATAAAAGATACAAAAATAACATCGATAACTGGAACAATGTCCGACTTCAGTTTACTCGGGAGTCGGTTTGCACAGGGGCCACCCTAGCTGCTGCCTTGTTGGTAGCGCGTTCGGCTGTTGCTGAGGTTCGTAATACAAAACATTGCAGAATATATTACTTTAAACCAACCATACCTACGCCTATCCTTCAATCTCGACTTCTCGTTGTGTACTTTTATAACTCTGAACTCAAACCTATCAGGAGACAACCTCTGGTTCGTTCCTTAAACTGACCTGAATGCCTAAATGTCCGTACCTAAGACTCCAAACTTCGGAACTCAACCTGCGTAAAACGATTACACTACTATACGACAAGCAAACAACGTACCGAGACACAGCCAAACAACACTGATAGTGACTTAATCAATTCATTACTTTATTCAATGCTACGAAATTCGATACAAATACGACGAAGGCATGAGCTTAGACAAAACCACGAGGCATCCACAACCTAACTGATTCCAACCGGTTCCAACCGGTTGACCACGCCTGAACTTACACCTGAACTTAGGAAAACAACAAACTCACCAGCTCTATGCAGCACCAATCCTGACATGAACAATACAAACCAGAAACTCCTACGCCTAGATATAACGTCCGCTCAACCAACCCTACCTAACGTAACCTGCGACACACTGCCGCGTCAGACCCGTGTAATGAGTATCACTCGGGGGCTCCCTCCCCATGACCGATCCAGCTAAGGTCTATCACCCGTCTCAAACACGGCGTGATCCGGAGCTCTGGGTGTCCAGCCTCTCGGGATGGCCCACCGTTCAGCCTGGCGAAGCAACTGGTCGCGGAATGATCCGCTTTTATTTACCCCCCAGGGGAGAACTCATCCAGAGCGCTGGGCACCCGCTTTTATGGGGGCTCTGGAGGAAGGCGCAATGCATTCTGGGCGTCCTTACTGTCTAGCCTCGCTCCCTCCCCATAACCGTGCCCGAAACATGACTGCATATCCGTAATAATAGTGAAACATGTAAACTATATCACAGAAAATAACGCCCGAGAACCACTTTCGATTTAGCAACTAAAAATTCAACAGATTTTATCCGTCTAATATGAGTGCTTAGACTATGAACTGCGTTTTTATAGTGTGTTGAATATGAGCGAAGTTAGGTAAACATCGCCCGTTTCGCTATTTCGGCTAGCGCCAGCGACGCCCACCAAGAGGGCGGCGCGCGGGAAAGCTGCGCTTTCTCGACAGGCACTTCAGAAAATTATTGCGATCAACCGGGGCGTCACAAAAATCTGTGCTTTGGAGGGTTGACGCATGGATAGCAAATAAGCGCTTGGGTCAGCTACAAGGGCTAATTTTTTTTATTTCCTTTAACTGTAAAATTGGATAGTACTAATATCTTTACATCCGCCATGGAGGCACGATTTCTTAGCCGGCTGGACTAACTGGAATCCCAAGGAAGGGGGTGGGAGGGGGGGGGGGCATAGAAGGATGAGGGTGAGGGAGATACTGCGGGACAATTGTTTCAAGTATAACTAGAAATGATGTATGTTAATGAGCACGAGTCATCTGATTGGGGATTGGGGGCCTATGGTTAGCCACTATATAAGGGGAGAGGAAGAACCACCATGAGAGGAAGGAGAAGTTGTTTAACTTCTCTCGCATCGACGGAAAAATATCACGGTGAGCTCACGCAACGGTTCACTACAATACAAACGCTATTGCTGAGATACATGGTCACAAAGACAAAATGCGGCACCTTTATGGGATGATACAAAAATGCGTACAATGTCCAGGGATCAAGAAATTATTCTACTTATTACATAGCACACATACCATGTTGGGATTCCAGAATAAAACTACATAATACGAACACATAATGCAAGTACTCTATGCAGGAAAGGGACATTGAAAATATATGACGCGGCAACTGTTAGTTTCTTGTATCTCCAAGAGAGACCTATTTCTAATCTGTTGGACGCATTGTTTACTGAACTTTAGAAGAGTATAATCTATTTACAAATCGAAATAAACCTAAGCTTTCAACATTGAAATGACTATAATTTTCGGCCAACGAAAACTTTAAGACATCAACCTTTTCCGGGACAAATAGAAAATTCGAGGCGTGAAGTTGTTTTGCCAATCAAGGCTGACGGAGAATTCACTCTCTGCTCGCCATATGGACGCAGCCTTGTTGATTATATGTTAGCTTCCACTAGTATCTTTCCTTTCGTACCGGATTTTAAGGTAGACATGGTTAGCTTTTCAGATCATATTCCAATTGTGAGCCTTTTAAAATGCAAGAGCGAACGAGCGCGCGTTGACAACCAACATGCACCAACCTTCCCCGTTTATTGCTGGGATCCATCTAGAATGAATACATAGAAATACTAAGCGATGAACGCAGTGCGGATATTCTGAAAGATGCTGACTTCGCTCTAAATAATGGTGATGTAAATAATGCAGTTGACAAACTTACTCATGCTGTCCAGCGCGCGGTATAGGAACACAATATGACATTTGTGTTCCTGACAAATATGTTGCCAGAGTATAACTGCCACACAATAATGAAGACTACAAATGCCAAGATGCTATGTAACTTCATCATACAGGTATCGCTGTTTTAAGATTATAGATGACTGTGCACTGTTATCAAATAATGTGTAAATGTGTTGTACCAATGGGTCCATGGCCTAATCTGTACAGAAATAAACATACACTATAAAGACGAGAACGAACCTGTTATGGATCCTTAAGAGTTATCAAATATACATATATATGACCACATCCACAGCGCTGCTCCAACGATCTCCAGTATATTATTTGTGCTTACGCCCACTGGCCGTGTTAAGTGGGACCGAAAAATAGAATAGTTTCGTTTCACTTGGCACCGGTGCCGTCGCGGCACCGGGTTTCTGCATAAAACAAGCAGATATGTATTCTCCGGTTCCGGCCCACTCACCCCAACTAATATTTTTGTTAGGGACCCGGTCATAAATATTTTTGGATTGCAATTGACTCCATCCTAAATGGACCCCTATTTCTCTATCTTTTTGACGAATATAGACTTTAATAGTACATCGTTCCGAGGGATCTCGACTTTAACCCAACCAGTGCATCTTAGGGTTCAAAAGGGGCCAAGGGGGTCGTCCCCTGCAGGGGAACCCGCCGGACCCCCCCGTGGGACGCCCTTGAATTGTATGTGATTTCGGTGTGAAAAAGCATATGGTAAAAATCGGCATACTAGGATGAATAATATCTACAACAAGTATAGCAGTTAAATCACTTGTACTTTACCGGATGGGGAAGCTGTGTGCAGAACGTGAAATAATCGTTGGCTGCTGAATTTTTTGGAATGGAATGGAATGGAATGTTTGTGTTTTAGGCCACTTTTGTGCACATACAAGCTAAATTGGGCCAAGGAACCTCCCGAGACGATGAAGGATGAAGGAATGAAACATGCCCCAGATTAGGTGCCCGAGCCCGGATTCGAACCCAGGACCTATTGATCTGCGGTCTAGTGCGCTAACCACTACACCAGGGAGCCCCCCGACTGAATTTTTTGGTAAACAATGGCATCCCGTGTCAACCAACGGACCAAAGCATTTGTTGGAACCGTCCACCCGGGGCAAACAGTTCTGGCATTAAGTTCTGTTCAGTTCTGGCATTAAGTTCTGTTCAGTTCTGGCATTAAGTTCTGTTCAGTTCTGGCATTAAGTTCTGTTCAGTTCGGGCATTAAGTTCTGTTCAGTTCTGGCATTAAGTTCTGTTCAGTTCGGGCATTAAGTTCTGTTCAGTTCTGGCATTAAGTTCTGTTCAGTTCTGGCATTAAGTTCTGTTCAGTTCTGGCATTAAGTTCTGTTCAGTTCTGGCATTAAGTTCTGTTCAGTTCTGGCATTAAGTTCTGTTCAGTTCTGGCATTAAGTTCTGTTCAGTTCTGGCATTAAGTTCTGTTCAGTTCTGGCATTAAGTTCTGTTCAGTTCTGGCATTAAGTCCCTTATTGAACGGTAATCTTGGAAGTTTAATATCCATGCACTTCGTAGACTGCAAGCGTTTACATAATATACCGCGGCACACCATGGCGTAGCTTGCCATGAGCGAAATCGTAGACAGCATAACTCGGCTTGCCTGGCCATCAAATGCCAGACTATGTGAACATCGAGAAAACAAAGAAAAAAGAGGCGTTTCGTGCGTAGTATTTCGCCTCAAGTAAAGAAAAATAATAGAAGTAAAGTGATGGTGTTTTAGGGCATTTTGTGCACATTAAGGCGTTTCCTACATTCTGGTTGCAAGAGTAACCACAATGAAATAAAACATAAATGAATAACAACACAACTACGTCATTTCAGCAAATTTTGTTATTAATGCGATCGCGCAGAGGTATAGGAGTCGTAGACGGTACAAGGATGACTAAAACATTAACAAAGCTAACATAAATTAAATGTATCCAAATATATAGAATCTAATAAACAATGTACAGATTGTAACGTTTCTGCAGTGTTGAGCACATTTATTAACTTGCAGGTAGATCTGATAAAGCATAAAATTCTTAAAGAGATAACAGATCAGAGCAGATAGCGAGTAAGGGGCATAATTGTAGCGTTAACAACTTTACTAGACATGAAGCATGACGACTAACTGGCCTAGCATTTTATCCGTTTCTCCTACATCGCGTTACATCTACCAGCCAACGAGAATGTAATACAAAATATGCCATGTACTAAATAGCTAACGACATATATAAAATATGCAGATTCCTATGAATAGAATTATCCTATTTTCTGATCGGACGTAATACAGTCATATACTTTGATAGTTTTATAAAGAAATTAGGGTGTGGTGTGAGGCGGGATGTCTGGCTGCTGGCTAGTGCCGTTCGTCATTGAAAAGATGTAGTTTAAATCTGGCACTCGGCCATTTTCTGCTCCTCCGGCTGCCTCCCGGTCGGATGCCACTTGGACAGGCAGCCCGCCAGGTAGTCGGGATTGTAACGGTCTCATTTCATCTCCCCATTTTGTTCAGTGGATGTTGGCGGTCGTGGTCTCTTCTTGCACCGCCAAATCACCACGAGGCCAGCAATGACGACGAGGGCCACCGGTAGGCCTATTGCCAACGCTAACCTGGAAGCGCAATGTAGAACTTCTTTTATACCGACTTCCGTGACCCCGGGTACATGTCTAAACAGAAATCAGAAATCAGTATGAACAGAGATCTCTTCAATATCAAAGTTTTTGTATGGTAAGCTGGGAATATAATAACTATGTATATCAAAATATACCGTTAAGTCGGCAGAATAGTTAAAAATGTAAAAGGGTAGGGGAAGTTGATGGACGGGAGTAGGGGAGGGTGATGGAAGGGGGTGGGGGAGGGTGACGGAAGGGGGTGGGGGAAGGCGGTGGAAAAGGGTGGGGAGGGTGATGGAAGGGGGTGGGGGAGGGCGATGAAAGGGGGTGGGGGAGGGCGATGGAAGGGGGTGGGGGAGGGCGATGGAAGCGGTGGGGGAGGACGATGGAAGGGGGTCTGGAAAGGCGATGGAAGGGGGTGGGGGAGAGCGATGGAAGGGGTGGGGGAGGGCCATGGAAGGGGGTGGGGGAGGGCGATGGAAGTGGTGGGGGAGGGCGATGGAAGGGGGTGGGGAGGATGATGGAAGGGGTGAGGGAGGGCGATGGAAGAGTGAGGGGAGGGCGATGGAAGAGGGTGAGGAGGACGATGGGGGGGGGGGTGGTGGAGGGCGATGGAAGAGTGTGGGGAGGGCGATGGAAGAGAGTGGGGAGGACGATGGGAGGGGGTGGGGGAGGGCGATGGAAGGGGGTGAGGAGGGCGATGGAAGGGGTTGGGGGAGAGCGATGGAAGGGGGTGGGGGAGGGCGATTGAAGGGGTGGGGGGGGACAGGGCGATGGAAGGGGATGAGGGAGGGCGATGGAAGGGGCGGGGGAGGGCGATGGTAGGGGGTGGGGGAGGGCGATGGAAGGGGTGGGGGAGAGCGATGGAAGGGGGTTGGGGAGGGCGACGGAAAGGGTTGGGGGAGGGCGATGAAAGGGGTGGGGAAGGGCGATGGAAGGGGGTGGGGGAGGGCGATGGAAAGGGGTGGGGGAGGGCGATGGAAGGGGTGGGGAGGGCGATGGAAGGGGTTGGGGAGGGCGATGGAAGGGGGTGGGGGAGGGCGATGGAAGGGGTGGGGGAGGGCGATGGAAGGGAGTGGGGAGAGTGATGGAAGGGGTGGGGGAGGGCGATGGAAGGGGCTAGGCAAGGGCGATAGAAGGGGGTAGGGAGGGCGATGGAAGGGGGTGGTGGAGGGCGATGGATGGGGGTGGGGAGGACGATGGAAGGGGGTGGGGGAGGGCGATGAAAGAGGGTGGGGAGGGCGATGGAAGGGGGTGAGGAAAGGCGATGGAATGGGTGGGGGAGCGCCATGGAAAGGGTGAGGGAGGGCGATGGAAAGGGGCGGGGGAGGGACATGGAAGGGGGTGGGGGAGGGCGATGGAAGGGGTAGGGGAGGGTGATGGAAGGGGTAGGGGAGGGCGATGGAAGGGGTGGGGAACGGCGATGGAAGAGGGTGGGGGAGGGCGATGGAAGGGGGTGGGGAGGGCGATGGAAGGGGGTGGGGAGGGCAATGGAAGGGGTGGGGAGGGTGATGGAAGTGGGTGGGGAGGGCGATGGAAGGGGTGGGGGAGGACGATGGAAGGGGGTGGTGGAGGGCGATGGAAGGGGGTGGGAGAGGGCGATGGAAGGGGTGGGGAGGGTGATGGAAGGGGGTGGGGAGGGTGATGGAAGGGGTGGGGAGGGTGATGGAAGGATGTGGGGAGGGCGATGGAAGGGGGTGGGGAGGGCGATGGAAGCGGTGGGGAGGGTGATGGATGAGGTTGGGCAGGGCGAAAGAAGGGGGTGGGGAGGGCGATGGAAGATCGTGGCAGCGGTATTCATAATCCAAAAATGATATTAATTTACTATCACGACTCGCCATGGCGTCTTAGAAGACCGCGGTGAAAAAAAGGTTAGGGTATAAAAGGGGCGGATCCAGGGGGGGGGAGTTAGGGGGGTTGCACCCCCCATTGGGAACTTGAACATACACTGCATCCCCCTACCCCCCACCTTTCCAAACTCATGGATCCGCCTCTGTATAGCAACACGATTGGTACGTGAGTGTGTCTAGGAACTAGAACCAGGGAGGGGAGAACTTACCACCCTGACATCTTCGATTTTCCTGAGTTCGCTTTTTCGTCTCCAACGGTTGTCACTTCGTGGCTCACGGTGGAATCGACGTCGTCATGGGATTCACGGCAAGGCTCACATATATCCCCAGAAGGACATAAGTCATCCAGACACCCACACTCCGTGTCTCGAGTCGAGGTACCGGCGAAACGCACCGTGAAACCTGCCACCATATACAAAAACAACACATCAGCAGTCTGTAATGGTATTAATATATGATCGTTTGATTTTGCTGGAGGGTGGGAGGGGCGGGGGTGGAGTTAGTCATACTTAATAGGTCGTTGGCGAACCATTTGAGCCGCGATCAAATAAAGGAAATGTTTCCTGGGCGATAATCTAAGTTTCTAACACGTGGAGTCGGGTTTTCATTGCCATAGGGTTAACTTGGAAATCTAAGTTACCAAGACAGTTACTGAAACTTTAGATCTAAGTAACCAGCAACAGTTTCGGGAAACGTGTGTCGATATCTTTCTGGCTGTGTTCCTATATTATATTTTAAGTTTGATGCTACGTCACAGCATCGCGTCAGCACAGTGACGACCACGGTGACGACCACAGTGACGACCACGGTGACGACCACAGTGACGACCACAGTGACGACCACGGTGACGACCACAGTGACGACCACAGTGACGACCACAGTGACAACCACAGTGAAGACCACAGTGACGACCACAGTGACGACCACAGTGACGACCACAGTGACGACCACGGGGACGACCACAGTGACGACCACAGTGACGACCACGGTGACGACCACGGTGACGACCACGGTGAAGACCACAGTGACGACCACAGTGACGACCACAGTGACGACCACAGTGACGACCACGGGGACGACCACAGTGACGACCACAGTGACGACCACAGTGACGACCACAGTGACAACCACAGTGAGGACCGCGGTGACGACCACAGTGACGACCATGGTGAGGACCACGGTGACGACCACGGTGACGACCACGGTGGCGACCACGGTGACGACCACGGTGACGACCACGGTGACGACCACGGTGACGACCACGGTGACGACCACAGTGACGACCACGGTGACGACCACAGTGACGACCACAGTGACGACCACAGTGACGACCACAGTGACGACCACGGTGAGGACCACGGTGACGACCACGGTGACGACCACAGTGACGACCACAGTGACGACAACAGTGACGACCATGGTGAGGACCACGGTGACGACCACGGTGACGACCACGGTGACGACCACGGTGACGACCACGGTGACGACCACGGTGACGACCACGGTGACGACCACGGTGACGACCACAGTGACGACCACAGTGACGACCACAGTGACGACCACAGTGACGACCACAGTGACGACCACAGTGACGACCACAGTGACGACCACAGTGACGACCACGGTGACGACCACAGTGAGGACCACGGTGACGACCACGGTGACGACCACGGTGACGACCACGGTGACGACCACAGTGACGACCACGGTGACGACCACAGTGAGGACCACGGTGACGACCACAGTGAGGACCACAGTGACGACCACGGTGACGACCACGGTGACGACCACAGTGACGACCAAGACGACGACCACGATGACGACCACGGTGACGACCACGGTGGCGACCACGGTGACAACCACGGTGACGACCACGGTGACGACCACGGTGACGACCACGGTGACGTCCACAGTGACGACAACAGTGACGACCACAGTGACGACCACGGTGACGTCCCTGTATGAAGGATCCAGTTAGGCTCGCACAAGCTACCAGTCGCTAGGTGACGCTCCGTTCCTCCGCTCAGACCTCTACTGTCGGTCGGGACCAAAATTGTAACATTCTCTGTCAAATCAGTAACTATTTTCATTAAATGCCGATTATGACCAAATTGTTCAGTGTGTACCATTTTGAAATAGCGATTTGTACTGACAGCGAACTGTGTTACTCGTTTACCTGGGTGTTATTAGGCATATGCTGTGTCCCAGGCAGTAAATTG
>OZ025250.1:17933003-17956343 GCA_964019135.1 Arenicola marina | reverse complement strand
AGGTCGTTGGCGAACCATTTGAGCCGCGATCAAATAAAGGAAATGTTTCCTGGGCGATAATCTAAGTTTCTAACACGTGGAGTCGGGTTTTCATTGCCATAGGGTTAACTTGGAAATCTAAGTTACCAAGACAGTTACTGAAACTTTAGATCTAAGTAACCAGCAACAGTTTCGGGAAACGTGTGTCGATATCTTTCTGGCTGTGTTCCTATATTATATTTTAAGTTTGATGCTACGTCACAGCATCGCGTCAGCACAGTGACGACCACGGTGACGACCACAGTGACGACCACGGTGACGACCACAGTGACGACCACAGTGACGACCACGGTGACGACCACAGTGACGACCACAGTGACGACCACAGTGACAACCACAGTGAAGACCACAGTGACGACCACAGTGACGACCACAGTGACGACCACAGTGACGACCACGGGGACGACCACAGTGACGACCACAGTGACGACCACGGTGACGACCACGGTGACGACCACGGTGAAGACCACAGTGACGACCACAGTGACGACCACAGTGACGACCACAGTGACGACCACGGGGACGACCACAGTGACGACCACAGTGACGACCACAGTGACGACCACAGTGACAACCACAGTGAGGACCGCGGTGACGACCACAGTGACGACCATGGTGAGGACCACGGTGACGACCACGGTGACGACCACGGTGGCGACCACGGTGACGACCACGGTGACGACCACGGTGACGACCACGGTGACGACCACGGTGACGACCACAGTGACGACCACGGTGACGACCACAGTGACGACCACAGTGACGACCACAGTGACGACCACAGTGACGACCACGGTGAGGACCACGGTGACGACCACGGTGACGACCACAGTGACGACCACAGTGACGACAACAGTGACGACCATGGTGAGGACCACGGTGACGACCACGGTGACGACCACGGTGACGACCACGGTGACGACCACGGTGACGACCACGGTGACGACCACGGTGACGACCACGGTGACGACCACAGTGACGACCACAGTGACGACCACAGTGACGACCACAGTGACGACCACAGTGACGACCACAGTGACGACCACAGTGACGACCACAGTGACGACCACGGTGACGACCACAGTGAGGACCACGGTGACGACCACGGTGACGACCACGGTGACGACCACGGTGACGACCACAGTGACGACCACGGTGACGACCACAGTGAGGACCACGGTGACGACCACAGTGAGGACCACAGTGACGACCACGGTGACGACCACGGTGACGACCACAGTGACGACCAAGACGACGACCACGATGACGACCACGGTGACGACCACGGTGGCGACCACGGTGACAACCACGGTGACGACCACGGTGACGACCACGGTGACGACCACGGTGACGTCCACAGTGACGACAACAGTGACGACCACAGTGACGACCACGGTGACGTCCCTGTATGAAGGATCCAGTTAGGCTCGCACAAGCTACCAGTCGCTAGGTGACGCTCCGTTCCTCCGCTCAGACCTCTACTGTCGGTCGGGACCAAAATTGTAACATTCTCTGTCAAATCAGTAACTATTTTCATTAAATGCCGATTATGACCAAATTGTTCAGTGTGTACCATTTTGAAATAGCGATTTGTACTGACAGCGAACTGTGTTACTCGTTTACCTGGGTGTTATTAGGCATATGCTGTGTCCCAGGCAGTAAATTGCAGAAATACGCGGCGTATTTGTTCTACCAAATACATTAGTACACCTAATATATTTGGTTCTCTACCCTGGCGCAGCACAGCGCCGCCATGGCGGGCGAGAATGCGCATATAGATTTTGCGGACGCAGCCGACGACAGAGATTTGGGACAGGGACGATCTCCCGGCAGAGGGCGTGACGCTTGCGCCATAGTCCCTCTGCCCCACGTCAAATTTAACGCGAAAATTTAAATGAATCTAATCGAAGATAAAATCGTAGTTTTGCATCAAATACACCATTGCTTAGCATTTACTGTGCCACTGGTACCATACCTGACGAATGCATTGGAGTTTGATTAATTTGAAGCCATGTTAAAGTTACGCTAACCGTGTGACTGGGCGCATATTGTGTGAATTATGCAGGGACGCATCTGGGTTGAGCGGGTAGACTCCGGCATGTAGGTTCCCACGGGGCATGTTCGGCAGGTGGCTATGGGGTCCTGATCACCGCACAGCACGGCCTCAGAACCTGGGCAGGCGAGACGCATTGCATAACATAAACCATGTTTCAAAAACAAAAAAGTTAAAACAATTCTATGAATTGCATGTCTCTTTATACCCACATGCAATTCATAGAATTGTTTTAACTTCTTTGTTTTTGAAACATGGTAATTATATTAAATATGGTCAATATTATAAAAACTATGATCAATATTATAAAAAATATGATCAATATTATAAAAAATATTATAGTTGGTGGATCCAGGAATCGTTAACGATTTCATGGCACTAAAATTTCAATTTTTAATATGGTCAATATTATGAAAAATATGATCAATATTAGAAAAAAATATGATCAATATTATAAAAAATATTATAGTTGGTGGATCCAGGGATCGTTAACGATATAATGGCACTAAAATTTCAATTTTTTTTTAATCTTTATTGCAGAACGTGTATTGCCAAGGTGTATATTAAAGAAAAAACATGCATTTTTCATAGTTTGCAAAACTTAATGTGACTAATTCTAGACAGGAATTAATTTCATTAAAATCGCTGCACACTAGTGAGCACCCTATGATCACAATTTGTTGCTGCTGCTCGTAAAGTTAGCAGCATTTGTTGTTAAACTGTAGGCAAAAACAGGATTAAGAGCTCGCAACTTGACCCCCGGTGTTGTCGACTGTGGGTGCTACAGAATAATGAGGCAAACTTCAAGATTTTGAAGTAGGCCAATGGCAAGCCGTCTGTATCAAAATTTAAAAAGAAGGATTTTGTGCCGCGAAACGCACGAGCAATTGGACGTCTAAGCAATGGAACCAATTCACCTGGCTCTAACCTGGCTTTATGCCGTGCAAACGAAACATAGATTCATACTTGATACCAACAATAAGATAAAATGGCTGGCCATATATTCTATCCTAGCGTTCAGCATTCAACGAGTGAAAGGTAAAGGCTGGGGGGTATGCGGGGCTCGGTAAAAAATGGGTGAGAGTGGTTATCGAGGGCAATTGACCCACCTTCAATTAAGGAGTGGTAATGTGCGCGAATGCTCGGTGTGGTGGATAAATATCAAGATATCGGCGCACAAAGTGTATGTATCTCACCTGCAGGACACGTTAATGGCACACAGCACTTGCTGACTCCTGTCTGAGAGTTGTGGGGCCCCTGGCCCGGGGGGCACACGAGTGTCCCCAGGACACACTGCAAGGTGTAAACATACATGCAGATAGCAATATATATATGACGTGAATTTGTTAATTATCCTTGCACTATTATGGAAATATATATATATTACATATAATATATTTCCATTTTAGTGCAGGGATAATTAACAAATTCACGTCATCAACAAAGCGGCAAAACTACGTGACAAACTCAAGGTTCATAAGTTATACCTTTTAGTGCAGGGATAATTAACAAATTCACGTCATCAACAAAGCGGCAAAACTACGTGACAAACTCAAGGTTCATAAGTTATACCTAGAACGTACCTACAACCGAATACCTCAAAATGTATCATTATATTGCAGTTGATACTAAATTAGTTCCAAACTAAAGATTAGATCACTACATGACTTCACAAATAGCCGCCATATTGGAAAAGGCAAGACTGGCGCAAAGAACTCAGAGATATATTTCCGTGATGTATTAGATTGTTATAAGGCGATAATATGGCATATCTATAATAGTTATTCGCATATAATGCATATGTTTGTCTAATTTACATCCTGCATTCGTATCTTTATTGATGACATCTAATGTTTAATTGTCTTTAGAATATGTGATAACGCTATGACGCCATAATGGCAATACCCAGAATACCATGCACATGCAATGGCGCCTCATACTGGAAGTCTTCGCAATGCGGTACGCTGTTCGGCCGGTTTTACTCAGCTTAATGCTACTTATCCCTTGCATATGCGAAATGACTCAACAACTTCCCACGACTACGCGGCGTGGATCGTATGTTAATGGCGATGGTCTTCTCGGCAGTGAAACAACCGGTTCCAAATATCAAAATTACTTGTATTAAGCAAAGCTGCCCACATCATCCGCATGCGTGTATTAAACAAGTACTACATGGTATTTTCCAAGCAAGGAAGATCAATCATTGAACTTACTTACCGGTGCGATCAGAACTATTGCGAGAGCCTTCATCCTAATATCGTTCACACTTCACCGCTACGTGACGCTGTCACTCCGCTTCAGCGTCCGGTGGACAGGTTGTGTGAGAGTTCTAGGCTCTCATGAATTTAGCCTTTGCGGCCAAATGCAACTGCAAAGTCAACAGAATTTGACGACCTTTCTTTCAACAGTTGTAACAACGGTCGAACCATCGGTCGGCCAACAGTTCACACGGTCAAACCGCGCACAAACCGACTCAGCAATTATCACTACCGCCACCTAGCGAACATACCATTAGAGCATCATTCATAACGTCATGCATACAAGCCACACATACATTCATACTTTCCTGTGGTGAAATAAACATATTTCTGGACTGAAATTTGACAGGAAAGCATCGATAGACGAAAATCAGATGCCACCAATTATAGCTGTCTCAGTTATTACTTTCAAAGTAAGTGAACACAGCATTCACTTATTAATAATAATATAATATAAGGCGACAGGTGCACGAGGATATTCCGAGTACAAATCTGACTCTCTAATCTCATGTATGCGCCACGGACAGTTTTCCAGTTCCCGTGATTGCTATAGGCAATTCCGTAATTAGGGGACATTTTGAGGGATGAAAAATCACAAAATCACTCAAAACATAAAAAAAATTGTCCTAGACGTAGTACATGTATCATTGGCTTAATTCCAGCACAAGGGACAGCTTACTGTACTTTCCGTTTTCTAATATAACTTGTCTACTGGACCATGGGTATGTCATTTCTCATTTTGGACCACTCTGTTATCGCTGTTTTTACATATTACATATACAGAAACATCTTTTTGGAAGTTCCCGCGCTATTCGATATACATTCGTATGATCCTTCTTGGTTAGAACTAGGACCAACAACAAAGCTGCAAATCCATCGTCTTTCGCAGACGGACGGATGCCAACCAGGTTAGAACCTAATAGGGTTTAGCTTTACCGCCGATGTCCAGTCTGGTACCTTCCGCTTTGGCAAAAAGTGTTAAAGAGCAGATGCTCCTATTTATTATTTTCAGCCAACGTGTTATATTGGTGAAATCAACAGTTACAACAGGTCTTTTAAATATATTCTTTGTTTTGACGAGATATCGAGACATAATAGCTCAAAAGTACGTTTGGACATGAAATGTCCCCTAATTATAGAATCACCCCTATACACCGACCTGTTGTTACAATTATCATGGGTGGTTAGAGGCCTTTTAATAAAAGTAAAGACAATTTTATAGCTAGATATATAATTACCGGTAATTTCAAGATGCAGACGCCACACCCTACGAGGCGGTGAGACACATCTTACCATGTGCTCCAAGTTCGGTCCGGTCGCTCACACGGCAAAGCTGAAGTGACAGTCAGTGGTTCTGCGGCGGCCACAACCACTCGGCACGTTGGCAGGTATAAACTTGTTCTGCATCAAAGAAATGCGCAGTAGCTAGGTTCGGGGATCACCCAACATCACAGTGATTCACCTGCGATCTGACAACCATCCATAACAATGTCACTTGCAAGGTATGCATCAGTTTAAAAATCCGGACCTTGTGATGCCACGTGATGACACGGACCAATCAAGTCTTAGATTATATCCCTCAACATCTACGAGTAACGTCACGCGCAGTCTCGCTGATTCCGACAGCGCTAGCGCTAGCTGTAGCCCACCCCCACCCCCAACCAGAAACACCAACCCCATCGCCCACTCTCACCCCCACCCCCAGTCCCACCCCCACCCCCTGTCCCACCCCCAACCCCAACCAGAAACCCCAACCCCACGCCCACCCCCAACCAGAAACCCCCAACCCCATCCCCCACTCTCACTCTTTTTTTGTCCCTATGACGTAAGTACATAGTTACATAAGTAAGTACATACTAACAATCGCCTGACGCCATTTGGTTTTCCCGTGGACGGATGTTCGCTACACTAGCTGGTCACATTCTAGTGTTCGAAAGCTCCTTGGAGCCCATAAAAGGCTATACTTTATTTGCAGATCATCTGGCGGCCGCCATATAATTAGCTGAAGAGCATGGAGAGATTGTATGATCATCAACGACGCACCTTTAACCTTATTATTATTATGCGGTGGCCGTCAGGTAATTTGCGTCGCAGTGAAAGGCGACTAATGAGTCAGCTAAACAAACCGTGATAATATGATTGATTGGTATACATTTAATGTCTTGATATCGCGCCCGTGAGAAGGGACGGGCAGGACCAACCTCCCTGGAGTGACGGATGCCCGGTAGATATTGGCGGCAAAAGCGGGGTACCTCTCGCAGGCCTGAAACAGCAGCCCGATGTCGAGATAAATCATATTTTAAATTTGTAAAATCTACTTGGGGTTGAGTGATTTATTCGGTGTAAAGAGATTTTCGGTATGAGATCGATAATCCCTCCCCCCCACCCCGCCCCCAAACAAAATCGATAACTGGAACAATATCCGATGTTACCAGGATTTCAGTTTATTCGGGGGTCGTTTAGCAGTCTACCGCCAGTAACTGAACAGGGGCAGATTTCACGAGCGCAGTTTACCGGACTACGAGACTTAGTCGCCTAAATTTACGAGTAGCCGGCTAAACCTTTCCATATTGTGACGATGATCCATAGATGTTAACGCGGATCGCGGGGGGGGGGGGGGGGGGGCGCCCCGGTCCTGGGAACTTTAGCATTCACTTTAAAAGTTTTACTAAATAATAAAGTGAGATGTTCCAGGCCCCAGCAGGGGGGGGGGGAGGGTGAAAGGTACTTGATGAGGCCTGAGGTGGCTGACGTATGTAAGAGTCGCTTTCAATGACGTAGGGGAGGGACTTTGTCACAAAGAAAATGATAATAGGACTACCCTGTAGGTTAAGGGCCTTAGGGGTTATGTGCAAACTGATAAAGGCGTATTCAGCTCCTTGTCGGTGTACCTGTTGGCCTACCTGTTGGTATACCTGTCGGTATACCTGTCGCGGGGTGGGGGCCGGGGGGGGAGTACTTCTTTAAACATTATATGCTGAAGCAGTCGATAGTTACGTCCCAAAACAGGGTGGTGTGGGTCAGAGCAAGTGATAAACCCTGGATATCACCAAACATAAAAAGGTTGATTCGCAAATGAGGTCGATTGTATATAAACATTTTAGTAAAAGAGATTACCACCCTGAACTGTATATCAGCTCGCGTAAGTAGGCCCATGTAGCCATATCATCACCATCACCTTTTGAATCATCAGCAATTGCTATGAATTATTCGGAGTCACACCAAGATATGTGGAAGAGTGAAATGTCATAGTTTGTGAAAATTAATACATTTTAAATCTCTTATATTCATTGCTGACATGAATTTACCATATACCATAATGCTAGTATGCCTACTCCTTATGGACGTAACATGTGTTTGACAATTTGACCATAACAGTATCTTTTGGTATAGATATCATGATTATCTTTATTTGTCATTGGTACATTACTGCAATACACGACCCATCGATTATCTAGTTGTACATGTTCCCTTTATTCCATGGATGGCAATGCACATTAACATGATAGAGCCGGTCCGGCAAAAAGTTGCAAAATGCATTGTTTTAAATCCTCTTGCTTTTATGGCTTCTTCATTTAGGGGTTTAATATAAACAATTAACTGAGCGATAGTATTCTTAAATTGTAATTATAATATTTTAATAATTTATTTTTAAACTTCTAAAGTGAAAATGTTTTTTTCAATCTACGGCATGAAGATCTGCTGAAGAGGGACCGCCATTATATGCAACGAAAAAGTCCCAGGGCAGTGGAAGTTCCACAATGCTTGTCCACTTAGAGGCATACAGACAATTTAACATATGTTATATCTAACATAAGCAGACACGATTACTCAATAGTTTTTATACTAACATCAAACACAGCTCTGCACCTCCTCGTTTTGAAAAGATAAGAAAGTTACTTTTCCTTATTTTACACCTAAAACAAAGGTTAGTTACGTAAAGGAGCTTGGGCGCGTACTTCAACATGACATGTATTTATGTCTCTATGAGCGTTTGCATAAGAAATGAAATATGTGAATAAATCACATTTCTGTCTTAATTTGTTACAGTTATTAAAATTGAATTATCTACTTCGACAAGAACTAATTATTTTAAATAACAAATACAAATAATTAAGTCAATAAAAGTCACAACATGGATTTCCGATTAAGACCCCTCTTCGTAATCATTACAAATTTACTCAACGCCATATAGAAAGGTGTGGTACGATTTTTCCGGTCTACAGTTGACCTATTGTGAAAGCTGTTATCTCTTAGACAGGAATAGCGAAGTGAAGTCAGCCCTTCATGCAAAAGAAGCTAATAGATGGACACACTTTCTATACAGTATACAAAGTAAACCAAGCCATAGGTCCACTTGTACCTTAGCATAAGTCAGAGTCAAGCGCGAACCCAAACAGATAGTTATCACGTGGATGAGCGCCTTTTTACGGCATCTCATGTCGACTCGAATGGAAAAAACCCAGAGATCAAACCCAGAGAGGCAAAGATCTGAGGCGGTATTCATTAACCATGCTTAGCACTACGCAAATCTACTTAACGCAACGTAGAACATGTGGAAACGGTTTTCCCACAAAGGACACAAAAAGGCCATTCACCGAAAACCTTTTCAGCTCGTGGCAGCGGTATTCATAATCCAAAAATGATATTAATTTACTATCACGCCTCGTCATGGCGTCTTAGAAGACCGCGGTAAATAAAAGTTAGGGTATAAAAGGGCGGATCCAGGGGGGGGGGGTAGGGGGTTGCACCCCCCATTGGGAACTTGAACATACACTGCATCCCCCCACCCCCCGCCTTTCCAAAATCATGGATCCGCCTCTGTATAGCAACACGATTGGTACGTGAGTGCGTCTATGAACTAGAACCAGGGAGGGGAGAACTTACCACCATGGCAGCTTCGATTTTCCTGAGTTCGGTTTTTCATCTCCAACCGTTGTCACTTCGTGGCTCACGGTGGAATCGACGTTGTCATGGGATTCACGGCAAGGCTCACATATATCCCCAGAAGGACATAAGTCATCCAGACACCCACACTCCGTGTCTCGAGTCGAGGTGCCGGCGAGACGCAAGGTGAACCCTGCCACCATATACAAAAAACACATCAGCAATTTGTAATGGTGTTCATATATGATCGTTTGATTTTGCTGGGGGGAGAGAGGGGCGGGGGTGGCGTTAGTCATACTTAATAGGTCGATGGCGAACCATTTAAGCCGCGATTAAATAAAAGAAATGTTTCCTTTTGCTGTCTGCAAAACTTAATGTGACTAATTTTGGACAGGAATTAATTTAATTAAAATCGCTGCGCACTAGTAAGCACCCTATAATCACAATTTGTTGCTGCTGCTCGTAAAGTTAGCAGCATTTGTTGTTAAACAGTAGGCAAAAACAGGATTATGAGCTCGCAACTTGACCCCCACTGTTGTCGACTGTGGATGCTACAGAATAATGAGGCAAAATTCAAGATGGCAACTGGGCCAATGGCAAGCCGTCTGTATCAAAATTTAAAAAGAAGGATTTTGTGCCGCGAAACGCACGAGCAATTGGACATCTAAGCAATGGAACCAATTCACCTGGCTCTAACCTGGCTTTATGCCGTGCAAACGAAATATAGATTCATACTTGATACCAGCAATAAGATAAAATGGCCTGCCACAAATATCAAGATATGGTTGCACAAAGTGCGACGCCATGTATCTCACCTGCAGGACACGTTAATGGCACACAGCACTTGCTGACTCCTGTCTGGGAGTTGTGGGGCTCCTGGCCCGGGGGGCAGGCGAGTGTCGCCAGGACACACTGCAAGGTGTAAACATACATACAGATAGCAATATATATATATGACGTGAATTTGTTCATTATCCTTGCACTATTATGGAAATATATATGTATTACATATAATGTATTTCCATAATAGCGCAAGGATAATTAACAAATTCACGTCATCAACAAAGCGGCAAAACTACGTGACAAACTCAACGTTCATAAGTTATACCTAGAACGTACCTAAAACCGAATACATCAAAAATATTATCATTATATTGCATTTTATACCAAATTAGTTCCAAACTAAACGTTAAAGATAAAGGCTAAAGCACTACATGACTTCACAAATAGCCGCCATATTGGAAAAGGCAAGACTGGCGCAAAGAAGTCAGAGATCTATTTCCGTGATGTATTAAATTGTTCTAAGGCGATAATTAGGCATATCTACAATAGTTATTCGCATATAATGCATATGCTTGTCTAATTTATGTAACAGAATGAGGGTCTCTCACTGACACTGCCACACTCCCACAGGCCTGTTGATCAGTGGTGATTCCCATGTTAAATTGTTGTGTATTTTAAATGTTGGTTTCCTCGACCAGATCGTTGTGATTCGTCATGATTTAATGTTAGGAATAATAAGTACTAAATCTCACCTGGTTTTGTATGTCTGCTATCCATTTATATTTGCTAAAAGCAGGTGTATCATCGTTTAATTCGATGCCATTGCTTGTATTCTCGTATTCGGTAACACGTCACTTCCGGTTAGCAACCAACGTCGGCCATCTTACTGGGTGAAAACAACTCGTTGACGACGCTGTTGACACCTGCTTATATTACGCTGTGTTTGCCATTTCGTCATCGTTCCTGTCAATTTGAGGTGAAATTGATATAATTGAAAGAATGTATATGTAATTAGTGTACTGTGCCTCTGTGGGTTGACTTTTGAGGGGGCTTTGGACAGTTTTATGGACTGTCATTGACATAGTTCCATATATGTAACGCAGCTCGCTCCGATATGGGTCCAGTCGCGGATCTACGTTACATCCCCTTGCAATCTCTTTTCATTAGCAGAATCCCGCCCGAAATCTGGGCGGGCTTTACACGGTCATAAAACTACTTTTTCACCTCGATATCTAGCAATGAACTACATATTAACATAAAGTAACCTATTCTCTGTTAGTTGGTAAAAAAATCCAGTCGTGTCCTTACTCGATTTGTGTGCTTTGAAAACTTATTCGTTCGGCAAGCTGTTTTGGAGCTTTTCTGCCAGCCGCTGGTGCCATGGTTTGATTGGGGTTCACGCGTACCGGAAGAAATGATCGTTGGGCGCGCGCACATTTTTGGTTGGGAAATGAAAAGTACGGATTTTACATCACATCAAACAGCATGTCATGGTAGTTTAACGGTCGTTTGTTTCAAATGGTCCGACTTTACCAGATCAGTGACATCGTTGCATTAAAATCTTTGAAAGCATAACTTAAGTGGAAGTTCTTTCAGCGTTCCATTGATGTTTAATTTGCATTCAATACCATCTGAGCACTGAGCAAATGACAGCGGGAGGAGTGTGGATCAGTCGGAATATTTTAAACCGTCAGTAACCCGGCGGCCGGGGGGGGGGGGGGTGGGGGAGGGAAGGCCTCGTATACAAAGTTGGTGGGAGGGTTCCGTGGGGTGCCTTGATACCTGAGAGAGTGGATTTTTGTGATGAAAAAGATATCACTATAGCTATAGAGCCGATGTTTAAAAACTTCTGACGGCGGGGTGGAATGGGGGGGGGGGGGGGGGTAGCTCTGAAAATGTGCGTTCATAGACGGGTTGCCGCAAAAGATTAAAAAGCCCCGACCGAGCGAATTTCGATGGTAAAACCTCGACCGGCTTGGGGGGGGGGGGGGCGACTTTACCGCGGACCCCCCTATCCTAAACCGAGCAATGAATTAAATACCCTCCCAGAGCCCAGCGGCGGCCCCGGCCCCGGCCCGTCACGGTGACAGTGGAGCATGCACGGGCCAACGGTAACGGCCAACGGCAAATTGTTTGTGCAATTCTCGGTTTAACGCGAGGAGTACGTAATTTCAGCTTCCGTCGTACGCCGAAGTTACGCTTGTCAGTCTTGCCCCCGCCCCGTCCCGTCCCCACCTCCCGAGCTTGATACCAACAAAGTAGGGGATCCAGTAAAAACAGGCGGGGGGCACCAAATTCATTGTTGCTTAGGGATGTTTCAGAAAAGCGGGCGGGTGAGGACTCCCGCCACTGTGTCAGCCCCTGCGCTCACTAATTTGTGGGTTTTGGCGGCATCAGGTGTATTCCCTTTGGAAAATGCCGGAAATATAGCAATTGATCCCGCTCCGACCGTCAGCTACCTTTATTCCCGCCGGAGGGGGTGGGGGGGGGTATTTTTCATCAAAATACAGCTTCAAAAATAAAATATTCCTAAAAAAATGTAAATCCACAAAACCCACATTTCATATGAGAACCAACATTAGAAGAGAACGTCTGGAAATTTTCGCTACATTTGGGCGGGTTCCCCATCAACCCCCTCCATACTATTCATCACGCAGGGGGACCCCGCGGCACGAAGCCAGCGAGGAATCTTTCAGTTACGGCGAGCACACAATTTGTACGTTAGTGCGCACCGCTTCTCGGCAGGAAGTGCAACTGCAATCATGGCGGAGCTTGATTCGTTTTCGGTTGTTACTGGTGCAAAGTTGTTGTTTCTCGCGCTCCAGAACGTCTGACAACAATTCTACCGCGCAAAATTAGACGCTAATACCTTTTCCTACAAGTTATATTGGTAAGAGAGCGCTGTACAATGTGTACATTCACTTAAGCGATGCAAAACGTCCCGGGTGTTGTCGTCGCTTCGCTCTGCTAATGAGCGGGATGCGCTTGGAAGTAAGACGCTGTTGGCGAGCCACAGCGGCTTGCTTGTAGGACTATCATTGACATTGTCATGCACTGTCCGACTGTCAGTGACAGTGTCGCTGTGACAGTGTGAGTTTGGCGCAAGTGCCCCCAGACAAGCCTGCTTTCTAGCAGGCTTGTCTGGGGGCACTTGCGCCAAAGTGTGAGTGTGAGTGTGACTCATTACTGACACTGACAGTAGTGTCACTGTCAGTGAGTGTTCCAATCAGCTGATTTGTCTGGGTGTGGACTGGATTAGTTCTTGACATTCTGACTAATGAGTTGTTTTAATGGCTAGATACAGGTAAATGATTATCAAATATGCATTGACACCTGAACTTGAAGCTTGCCTAGACCTCAAAGTTAGATATAGGATTTTCAAGAGGATATATAACTTGGAGACTGGGAATTGGGATTAAGGCCATATTATATAGAACTAAGTATAGGTCCTAGTAGTAGGAGTTTAATACCCAGCTGACCTATCATTGTATCAATATTATTTTAAACCCATAAGGCCTACATTCAGCAATCTGAATGAGTGTTAAACTGAAAGTAGAGGATATACGAGAAGAGTATATATATTGTCTGAAACTATGTAAAGTATGCAGCTATACTCAGATTCTACCATATTTTCCTATTTCTGTATGTATCGATCACACCAATATGGACATTATTCACAGATCTGAAAAACATATATCTGACCCTGTCATGTCTTACGGGTACTACGAGAGCCTTGGAAGTACTGACAAGGTCAGATATGACAAGAAGGTTCGCCTGCTGGGGCTTGATATCTGCCCATATAAGTTGCCAGCAGGTACCTGGGCCAATGACCCTACAAAATGGCCTGATCTGGAATATCCAGAAGTATATGACTATTTAGTCAATTCACCAGGTATGACAGCTTATTAATATTGCAAATGCAATGAAAGTTTTTGTTATTTCCCAGTATGTACTGAATTCCTTGTATTGTCATAATTGACTCCTGTTCTATTTAATAAACTGAAAATAGTTATTTATACCCCCTTATTTTTGTTGTTTGCTCTTTATTAAAACAACATTTATGCGAGCTTTAATTTACATGATCTGTAATTAGATCTTATGATATGAACAGGGTTACAATGAAGTATACCCATTATTAATTTGACATATTGTTCAATTCTGTGTTAATTCGATCTTTACTCACATATACATTACATAAAGTTTCATAGACACTTTATAAATACTGGTATATATATATCTATGAAGAATAAAAAACTGAGTGCTATAAATATAAAGGTTGGTATCCATCACTTTATTTCTTCATGAAAGCATGCAAATGCAGTTTTGTGCTGATTAAAATGCATTTTTGTTCATTCAAGTAACATGACCAACATAATTTTTGTGAGCACAAGTTTATGCAATAAGACATGGGATGATGTAATATCAAATTGTGATTATTCAACAAGAAAGAAGCAGTTGCTGTTGATGCTGCTAATAGTTTGATCACTGTCAATTGATATCAAAACCTGTAAACTGGCAATAGCTCATCAATGAAACTATAATTACAACCTGCTATAGGAGTACACACCAAGGAAGCTATGAAGAACAGAAAGAGCCTAGAAGCGTACAACCAATTTCAATCCGGATGGGTGAGGACTGTGGAGCACCACATAATTCCTGCGACAAACATCATCCTCGTCAAAGCAGAAGTTATGCCTTCCCAGAAGCTGAATGAAACCCCTCATCGCCCTTGGATAGGTCTCCATTCAAAGACTGCTTCTGTGATAGCTGGACATTGCACCTGCCTAGCTGGCCTTGGTGAATCCTGCTCGCACATTGCGGCAGTATTATTTAAGATTGAGGCCGCAGTAAGACTCGGATATAACAAGCGAGCATGCACAGAAGAGCCATGTGTATGGAATAATGACTTTATGAAAAAAGTAAAACCAGCACAAATTGCCCAGGTTGGGTTTTACAGGGCTGCAGCTTGTCAGAAGGCAAAACTTGGAAGGAGGCCTAAGATGCCTCCACTAGCTACTCAGGCAGAACAGCAACAGTTACTAGATAGTCTTGCTGGATGTGTGAAGCCTCCTGTAGCGTTAAGTCTGTTCTCTGGGTATTCAGACCCATTTCACCATAAAGCCCCTGTACCCCAACGAGTCTCGCTCCCTCCTTTTCTGAGAAGTCTCTACTCCCTTCAAAATTGCACCCTAACCAACGAACAGTTACAAGAAAAGTCTGAAGAATTAATTGAGAACCTTTCAGTCACTCTTGAACAGAAAGAATACATTATTGAGTCGACCAAGCAGCAATCATTTTCCTTGCTTTGGTTTGATCTAAGGACTGGCCGAATAACAAGTTCTGTGGCCCATCAAGTACTGCACACTAAACCCACCAATGGAGCACCGTCTCTAATTAAAAAGATTTGCAACCCCTCTTCTGTCCCAGTGAAAGATGCTGCATTACAATGGGGAAGAAATCACGAAGCTGATGCCCTTGAATGCTACGAAACAGCAATTAAAGACTCACATAAAAACCTTAGCTTACAAAAGAGTGGCCTCCATATCTGTGTTGAAAAACCCATTCTTGGAGCTTCACCAGACAGCATTGCATCTTGTGATTGTCATGAGCCCCGTGTTGTAGAAGTTAAATGTCCATTTTCCCAGCGACATGCAGTATGTATGGAAGACATGACCAGCAAGAGCGATTTTTATCTCGGTACAGACAATTTGTTAAAGAAAAATCACCCATATTATTCACAAATCCAGTTTCAAATGTACGTCATAGGCGTAAACAACTGCGACTTTGTTGTTTGGACACCTGCAGTAGCTTCCATCGTGTCAGTACCTCGAGACGAACAATTTCTCGGCGGCATCATTAAAAAAATGGAACAATTTTATGTACACAATATTGCCCCTGAATTGCTCACGCGACGAATTGAAAATGCCACATTAGCCAATCCAATGGCCAGCACAAGCACCCAATCTAGCCAACTGTACTGTATTTGCCAGAAACCCTACGACAACGAGAGGGAGATGATAGGCTGCGATAATCCAACCTGCAAATACATGTGGTTTGAATGCCTTGAATGTGGGTGGAAGGGTCTGTTTCATTGTTTCCCTGTCAGGCCAGGCAACGAGGAAGCTAAGTTTGGCATACATTAAATCGATCCAATTCCAGAAGGAATCATTAATGGTTGATTTGGATACCCCTGTCTGCTGAGATAAATAAGTGGAACTAATGTTCAAACGAAGCCTCACAAGAGTCAAGAAAAACTGGTGCATGGGGGTGAGAACATAACTGGGCTTCACAAAAGGTTTCAAAAAGTCAAAAATCTTAGCAAAATTATCCCACGAAAGTCCAGTGAAATAGCGACATTTATCATCATTGCCTTCAATGGCACTTGGGTCAAGACGTGCACAGTCAAGTCTCCGGGATAAATTATCCATTCCTTCCTGCAGTCGGTCTTTCTCTTCGCGGAGGTTGTTCAGTTCTTCATACATTGCCTCTCTCTCTGTTGGCATCATTGCAGACTGCAGAACACTTTTAGCAGGTGTAGAGCAACATGGTGATCCGGCCTTAGTTGGTAAACAAGCTGCCTCTGACAGTTCATCACCTGTTAGATCAGAAATATCCAGATCAAATGGTGCTAGCAGGGGTGTATCCTCCTTTGCATATTTAGCAGCAGACAGTTCAGATGTTTTAATCCCACGACGTTTGTTGGCACTTCTGTATCGCGCCAGCTTCTTCTCGCCAGCTGCATCAGAAAGGTGGGCAAACTGGCTGGGGATGTAATCCGGATGGTTGGGATCTCTATTGGATGTTCCTGTGAATAAACAGAAAAGTAATGTCAATATCCAGTGTAGCTTCATTAAGGGTCTTACTATAACTCGAAATACTCTGAAATACCAGGTCTAAGACAGGAATATATATAATGGAGTAATTCTGAAATAAAGGCAGTAATACAGTTTACTGATTATTCTGAATACACATTTAATATTCTGGGCCGCTATATCATATATATAATTACATATAGATATATATCATAAATATAATTAAATGATATTGGCTATGGTAACTAGATCTACATGTAGATCTAGTTCTTGGTGGGTTTAAAAAAAAAAAAAAAAAATATGCACGCTGAATGAACTAGTACTAGTAATTGAATAAGTAGATCTACATGTACCAGTAATTTTATGATTTTTGCTCAAATATAATTAGGTTTGACTGGACAGATGCCAACCTTATAATGTGTGATCGATCTAGCTTATAATTGCATGATGTTGAAATTAAATGTCTAATTAGGCCATCTGTGCATTATAGCACAGCAAGCATGAATTATTAATTCAGCTGATGGTATAGGAGGGGGGGGGGGGTGCAGTATATAAATGTGTCCTATGTTTAATCATAGATCTAATAAATAAAAAGTTGGGCCCCTGAAGTTATAGGCTATCCTACATTTGTTGCATTATGTCTGTTAGTGTTACTGTGTGTGTCCTGTATGTTTGGTTTGCGTTATGATCATGACAAAGTTACTTGCAAGCAGCCCATTTGGCTATTAAATGCCCAATGACCAACACTTCAATGATAATGTCTCAATTTAGTAAACGGTTAACCGTCCTTACCTGTGATGAAGTGGTCCGAGCACAGATAAATATATGTTCCCCTCGGCTCCCACTTTGATCCATCCGAGTTGATCCGTTTCACTGCCTGGACCCACTTGTTCCATCTTTCGTTCTGCTTAGCTTTGTCCGGAAATATGCTAAAAGACAATTCCTTGCCTACCATCATATTATGATTGGTACAGCCCACGGCAACACAACTTTTCGGCATATTGAACTGCTTTGTAAGGCAAAGTTAATCTGGCAAGGCTAAAGAACTTGTCGCAGACCGACGCCAGCTGGACACGTCGCGAAGGTGTTGTTTTCACCCACCGGAAGTGTCGTTATGGGAGCTCTCCACTAGTGGAGGTAATCGCCGGAACACAGAATCTGCCGCGTTTTGTTTTGCTCGCCATGCTGCTCGCCATGCTTGCCTTGATATGGAAGTGACGTCACAAAGTAGGTCACTGTGGAATTGTGGGGCGTAAACTGCCGTATTTAAGCCGTCGCGCGGGGTGTCTCAGCCCCTTTTCACCTTCAGTGCGTAGCTCTTGAACGACCACCCCATGGTCATTCTCGGAGCTACCTAAGGTTATTTGTTTAACTTGTAGCGGAAAACCTCGTGGTTTACTCCCAGTTTACCAAGAACAGTGCAGGGTCTTCATTTTAGGTATGTTTCCCGTCTTCAATTTGAATTTATAAATTGGTAATTGCTATAGGGGTTTTGAGAGTATAAATATTGGAGCATGTGTTATGTCAAATTGTTTAGTCTCTTAGTAACTCGTATAACGTCCGTAAACAGGTTCTTGTGGCGTTTTGAGCCTAAGCTTTTATGTATTTTCTGTAATTTACGAGGGTTTAATTGTGTTTCTGGCAGGGTAAACTCTGTTGAAGTTATTTTCATGTCACATGCATGTGCTGTGTCATGCCTCACCACATGGATGCATAGAACTAGGAGTGGCCGGCAGAATATATTATTATTGGTTTAGAGAATTGTTTTATTTTGTGAAACTGTATTGTAGCAGTGTTAATATCGTAGTTATGGTGCTATGCACGTTGTTAGGCTACCGGTTTTGAGTGCTTCACTCATGTTAAAGAATAATTGTTTTGTGAATGTGGAAGCCCAGACGACGTGATTGAACTAATGTCTGTACTGGGGAATAACCTGTATTTGTGTCTTCATTTTAGGAATAAAAACACCGTGCCTGCCAGCACCTCACCTATCTGGTGTTTGTTACCTTTTTGAGCCCGTTACATTTACATCCTGAATATGTTATAACGCTATGACGCCATAATGGCAATACCCAGAATACCATGCACATGCAATGGCGCCTCATACTGGAAGTCTTCGCAATGCGGTACGCTGTTCGGCCGGTTTTACTCAGCTTAATGCTACTTATCCCTTGCATATGCGAAATGACTCAACAACTTCCCACGACTACGCGGCGTGATTCGTATCATAAGGGAGTACGCGGGATTACCGTGGCGCCACCTAGCGAATGCAACTTATATGTGGCCGTTTTTCGACTTTTCGAGCATTTTTTCGCTACGAAATCTAAATATTAATACAATGTACATAACAGGAAATAATATAAACTAAAAATATCAATACCTTTGGCCAATTTTTTTTAACGTTTTTTCTATGCAGTAAATTCCGTAAGTGACAATGCTGAGTTTCCATAGGTGGTTCAGGTGGGACGGTTCAAGCTCACATTGCAAAACATTGTTTTGTTTTTACAATAAAAAATATCTGAAACTCCCGTAGGCCGCCATGTTAAATTGTAATAGGGGTTGGGGTGGGGTGCTTCCACTTCACTTTTGGAAAAAGTAGCCTGAAAACAACTTTTTTTTTCATACTGCGTTGTAATAAGAATATATAAAGATGTATCTGGTAAATGTCATAATCTTTTACCGTAAGTTTTGAAATGTAGCATACTACCTTAATGGCGATGGTCTTTATACTTATACATACTTTGAACCCCGCACCGGCCACTTGGGCCGTTACGTTTCACCTTCGCCAGGCGGCGGGTTAGTCAATTACCCACTATCCTGTCTGATTCACTTCTCGCCGCACCTTATTGCTGGGTTCACACGGTACGACCATTCTTTCAACAGTTGTAACAACGGTCGAACCATCGGCCGGCCAATAGTTCACACGGTCAAGCCGCGTACCAACAGACTCACTAATTATCACTACCGCCACCTAGCGAACATACCATTAGAGCATCATTCATAACGTCATGCATACAAGCCAAACATACATTCATACTTTCCTGTGGTGAAATAAACATATTTCTGGACTGAAATCTGACAGGAAAGCATCGGTAGACGAAAATCAGATGCCACCAATTATAGCTGTCTCAGTTATCAATTTCAAAGTAAGTGAACACAGCATTCAATTATTATTAATAATATAATATAAGGCGACAGGTGCACGAGGATATTCCGAGTACAAATCTGACTCTCTAAGCTCATGTATGCGCCACGGACAGTTTTGCTATTCCCGTGATTGCTATCGGCACTTCCGTAATTAGGGAACATTTTGAGTCATGATAAATCACAAAACCGACATCACTCAAAGCCTAAATTGTCCTAGCCGTAGTACATATGTCACTGACTTCATTCCAGCACAAGGGGCAGCTTAATGTACTTTCCGTCTTCTAATATAACTTGTTTACTGGACCACAGGGAATGACATTTCTCATTTTGGACCACTTTGTTACCGCTATTGGGGACCTTACATATACAGAAACATCTTTTCGGAAGTTTACATACTTTTCCCAATAGCGCAATTCCCGCGCTCAGCGATATATTTTCATATGATCCCCAAAGGTACCTTGGTTATAATTTAATAGGGTTTAGCTTTACCATCGTCTGATACCTTCCGATTTGGCAAACAGTGGACAGTAACAAAGTGGACAAATATGACCCACATGACGCCTTTCACGATCACCCAAAACTGTTTTCCTTAATTAGAATTTTCTACCGTTTAACTTATAGTTAACCTTTCAGAATTGAACCATTATTATGTACACATATTGAAGTAACATGTTGAACAGTACACCCGGCCAGTCTTAAGTGCTTTTCGTTTACAGCGGGATCCATAAAGCATTGAGCAACAAGCATAATGGTGTATTGTGCTTCCACCTGGCGATTGAAGCGTTGAATATGGAAAGAACCATTTCGAATTTGTAGCATCATATTTCAAATGTGAAGGCCTTCAGCTAGGTATTTGATATGTAACCGAAAAATAATACGATAACATTTACCCTTATTTCCGGGTGACTATTTTCAAGGGCTCAGGTTGGGACATCCCAAAAAGCTGTGATACACTATGTTAACAGAGCATATGCTACTATTCATTATGTTCAGACAACGTGTATTATTGGTGAAGTTAACAGTTACAACAGGTCTTTCTAATTTAATCTTTGATATCATGACATAATAGTTTAAAAGTACGTTGGGACAAGAGATGTCCCCTAATTATAGAATTGTCCTTATACACCGACCGACTATTGTATTACCCTTATCATAGATTAGAGGCCTTTTAATAAAAGTAAAGACGACTTCATAGCTACATATATAATTACCGGTGATTTCAAGATGCAGACATAGATGGGCCAGTCATGGTCAATCAAACATCCGTGTGAGAGCCCTACGAGGCAGCCAGACGCATACGCGTTTATCTTGTGAGAAGTTCACAGTGATTCTTTCGGCGGTCACTCAACCAGAAAAGCCTCCTATATCAATTGTTCCGTGGCCGCCAAAACCGATCTGCACGTCGAAATGCTATGAATTGCGCCGTAGTCAAGTTCTAAGTATCACCTCAAAACCACCCTGACTCAAAACCACTCGATGCGCACTGGTTTTGGCTGCCCGTCACCAATTTTTGGCCATGGGTTTATCTCCGGACCTGGTTTCACAATGGGCCACAACCGAGTGAGTGCGAGTAAGAAATCACCAACCTGTTGCCTGTAGCTCCAGCAGCTTTCGCTTGTCGAGCTCGGCATCCAGGTAGTTGGCCAGGAACTTGTAGATGTTGAGGGGCCGGCTGCTCATGACGACTCGCGCCATCTGGCGGAGGAGCTCGTTGAAGTTCTTTGGCAGCGTCTTGTTGTGGGCCGATCTCCAGGCAGAGGGCGTTTCGCTTAAGTTATAATCCTTCTACGCCACGTCGAATTTTACCATCGGAGTTATCCTTCTTGCGTGAAAATTAAGCATGAATATAATCGAAAATACATTCATCCTTTGGCAATACACCACTGCTTAGCATTTACTGTGTTGCTAGCACCGTACCGGACGAATCGATTCGAAGTAGATTAATTATTTGCAAACTATGTTTTTCAGTGCGATGGAGGCCAAAGTTGTGAAGCGCTTTGAATTTTGACCCCGTGTCATTGTGAAATATGTTTATCATAACCCCTTCATTGTAATCGTACGACAACGGAATGTCTATACATGTAATTGTCAAATTCTGCATCGAAAATGCTAAATCTATTCTAAACAACCCTCGAAAACCATTCGTGACTCCAACACCGTTGAGGTCAACCGTGAGTTTGACGGTAACGTGGCGCAAATGTGATGGGAAGAACGAGCGCCCTCTGCTGGGAGAGTGGTCGTTGTCGTGAGCGGCGCTTGCAGCTGTGTCCCCCATGGTGATGCGGCTGTCTGCTACACACAGCAAGGGCTAACATTAAAGCTCCTCTCATAAGAGATGTTAAGGGTGATCATGTAAATCACAAGACGGTTCAGAAATTAATTCCGAGAGCAGACATGCTAAATATCTCGTGATAATGCAGCCAAGTCAGCGCGAGGATCGTATGTGATGCATCAACGAATAACAAGTGACTCGGTCCGCTCGAACCACATTAACTCGATGTAATCCACCACCGAGGCAGAACATATCAGTTTGAAAATCCAATGTGTCAAGGTTAGAACAATGAAACTCCTTTGTACGTTTGTACGTTTTATAACTTTGGCTATTTGAGTAGATTTTGAGTAGGCTCATAACCGGAACAGAGCATTACAGAACAGAAACATATGACGCCGCCGTTATGGACAAACTGGATCGACTGCTCGAGCAGTGACATGAACAGTGAGAGAACTTCAAGCGTGCGGTCCGTTTTAGCTTTGCGTATATCAGACGCACTTCCTTAACCTTGCGATGCCGCGTGATCATACGGACCAATCAAGGGTCTCAGATTATACCCCCTAGCATTTACGAGTAACGTCATGCGCAGTCTCGCCGACCCCGACTAGGGCAAGCTTTAGCCCACCCCCACCCCAAACCAGAAACCCCAACCCCAACCCCCACTCTCACCCCCCCCCAACCCCAACCAGAAACCCCCACCCCAACTCCCACTCTCACCCCAGTCCCACCCCACGCTTAACCATAGCCCCAGCCCCAACCCCCACCCAGAAACCCCAACCCCAACCCCAATTGGTATACATTTAATGTCTTGATATCGCGCCCGTGAGAAGGGACGGGCAGGACCAACCTCCCTGGAGTGACGGAGGCCGGGTAGATATTGGCGGCAAAAGGGGGGATACCTCTCGCAGGCCTGTAAGATCAGCCCGATGTCGAGATAAATAATATTTTAAATTTGTAAGTTGATTTTGTAGAGTGATTTATTCGGTGTAAAGAGGATTTCGGTATGAGATCGATAACCCCCCCCCCTCCCACCCCCCTCCCCACCACCCCCCCAAAAAAAACACATCTCGATAACTGGAACAATATCTG
>OZ025250.1:17863384-17932803 GCA_964019135.1 Arenicola marina | reverse complement strand
GGTTCTCTCTGAAAACTTGCGACCGGTGGGGTGGTGCTCGGGAGAATCCGACTTTTACAGTGTATGTTTAAGTTCCCAAGGGGGGGGGTGCTCTCTGAAAACTTGCGACCGGTGGGGTGGTGCTCGGGAGAATCCGACTTTAACAGTGTATGTTTAAGTTCCCAAGGAGGGGGGGGTTCTCTCTGAAAACTTGCGACCGGTGGGGTGGTGCTCGGGAGAATCCGACTTTAACAGTGTATGTTTAAGTTCCCAAGGAGGGGGGGGGGGGTTCTCTCTGAAAACTTGCGACCGGTGGGGTGGTGCTCGGGAGAATCCGACTTTAACAGTGTATGTTTAAGTTCCCAAGGAGCGGGGGGGGGTTCTCTCTGAAAACTTGCGACCGGTGGGGTGGTGCTCGGGAGAATCCGACTTTTACAGTGTATGTTTAAGTTCCCAAGCGGGGGTGGGGCGGGGGGGGTGCTCTCTGACAACTTGCGACCGGTGGGGTGGTGCTCGGGAGAATCCGACTTTACAGTGTATGTTTAAGTTCCCAAGGGGGGGGGGTGCTCTCTGAAAACTTGCGACCGGTGGGGTGGTGCTCGGGAGAATCCGACTTTAACAGTGTATGTTTAAGTTCCCAAGGAGGGGGGGGGGGGTTCTCTCTGAAAACTTGCGACCGGTGGGGTGGTGCTCGGGAGAATCCGACTTTTACAGTGTATGTTTAAGTTCCCAAGGGGGGGGGGTGCTCTCTGAAAACTTGCGACCGGTGGGGTGGTGCTCGGGAGAATCCGACTTTAACAGTGTATGTTTAAGTTCCCAAGGAGGAGGGGGGGGTTCTCTCTGAAAACTTGCGACCGGTGGGGTGGTGCTCGGGAGAATCCGACTTTAACAGTGTATGTTTAAGTTCCCAAGGAGGGGGGGGGGGTTCTCTCTGAAAACTTGCGACCGGTGGGGTGGTGCTCGGGAGAATCCGACTTTAACAGTGTATGTTTAAGTTCCCAAGGAGGGGGGGGGGGTTCTCTCTGAAAACTTGCGACCGGTGGGGTGGTGCTCGGGAGAATCCGACTTTTACAGTGTATGTTTAAGTTCCCAAGCGGGGGTGGGGCGGGGGGGGTGCTCTCTGACAACTTGCGACCGGTGGGGTGGTGCTCGGGAGAATCCGACTTTTACAGTGTATGTTTAAGTTCCCAAGCGGGGGTGGGGCGGGGGGGGTGCTCTCTGACAACTTGCGACCGGTGGGGTGGTGCTCGGGAGAATCCGACTTTTACAGTGTATGTTTAAGTTCCCAAGCGGGGGTGGGGCGGGGGGGTGCTCTCTGACAACTTGCGACCGGTGGGGTGGTGCTCGGGAGAATCCGACTTTTACAGTGTATGTTTAAGTTCCCAAGGGGGGGGGGTGCTCTCTGAAAACTTGCGACCGGTGGGGTGGTGCTCGGGAGAATCCGACTTTAACAGTGTATGTTTAAGTTCCCAAGGGGGGGGGGGTTCTCTCTGAAAACTTGCGACCGGTGGGGTGGTGCTCGGGAGAATCCGACTTTAACAGTGTATGTTTAAGTTCCAAGGGGGGGGGTGCTCTCTGAAAACTTGCGACCGGTGGGGTGGTGCTCGGGAGAATCCGGCTTTAACAGTGTATGTTTAAGTTCCCAAGGAGGGGGGGGGTTCTCTCTGAAAACTTGCGACCGGTGGGGTGGTGCTCGGGAGAATCCGACTTTTACAGTGTATGTTTAAGTTCCCAAGGGGGGGGGGTGCTCTCTGAAAACTTGCGACCGGTGGGGTGGTGCTCGGGAGAATCCGACTTCTACAGTGTATGTTTAAGTTCCCAAGGGGGGGGTGGGGCCGGGCTTGCTCTCTAAAGACTTGGGACTTTACCATGTATGTTAAAATGTATGTTTTATGTTCTGGTTCCCAAGGGGGGGGGGGGGGGGTTGCAACCCCTCTAGATCCGCCCCTCAATCGGACACAAGATATATCAAAAATATCTCCTTGTACTTTAGCACTTAACTCTTAACTGTAAGGGTCGCTCTCGGGAAACTTACGACCAGGGGGGCGGGGGGGGGGGGGGGCGGGGTGCTCTCTGACAACTTGCCGCCTGGGGGGTGATCGAAGAACCCGACTGTTACAGTGTATGCCCAAGTTCCCAAAGGGTCAAGTTCCTCCCCCCCCCACGCCTAGATCCGCCCCCTGATCTGTACAGATTTACTTGTGAGGTTAGACTTTATGTTAGTATGTAAGTTTCGGCTTCTGCTATAAATAATTGTCTAGGTTATATATGTTTATGTAGCAGAGATGCATTAAAGTGGCGGGAACGCACTTGAAGGTATGTGTCTTTTTATTAAGGTGGCGAAGCGGCCCATGAGCGTTTTGACGGCGCCACAGCACGGAGCCATAGCCCGGAGCCATAGCACGGCGCCACAGCCCGGAGCCATAGCACGGAGCCATAGCCCGGAGCCATAGCCCGGAGCCATAGCCCGGAGCCATAGCCCGGAGCCATAGCCCGGAGCCATAGCCCGGAGCCATAGCACGGAGTCATAGCCCGGAGCCATAGCCCGGAGCCATAGCCCGGAGCCATAGCCCGGAGCCATAGCACGGAGCCATAGCGCGAAGCCATAGCCCGAAGCCATAGCGCGAAGCCATAGCCCGGAGCCATAGCACGGCGCCACAGCCAAGAGCAATAACCCGGAGCCATAGCCCGGAGCCATAGCCCGGAGCCATAGCCCGGAGCCATAGCCCGAAGCCATAGCCGGGGGCCACAGCCAAGAGCAATAGCCCGAAGCCATAGCCCGGAGCCATAGCCCGGAGCCATAGCCCGGAGCCATAGCACGGAGCCATAGCCCGGCGCTCGGAGCCATAGCCCAGCGCTCGGAGCCTTTGCCCGGCGACCTGAGCCTTTGCCCGGCGACCGGAGCCATAGCCCGGAGCTATAGCTCCTAGCCATAGTTCGGAGCCATAGCCCGAAACCACAGCCCGAAGCGTAACCCGGAGTCATAGGCCGGCGCCCGGAGCCATAGCCCAGTGCCAAGGGCTATAGTCGAGCGTCGGGAAGCGAGGGCCAGATCGCAGGAACGCGCGAGCAAGATAACAGCATGTGACAATGCAGGCTAGAACTTGAAAATATAACATAATAGGGATCGTTCACACAAAACACACACCTCTATGAAACGTAGGCGTGGCCTTCTCCGTCATCAAATGGGATTAAACACATGTCTCTCGCGGATGTCAGACAAACAAAGCTAGCCTACTTCGAATCTGTACATCTGGAGACATCCCATTTTCAACACGCGGTGGGCGCTTCCGGTTCCTTGATTTACATATTTTGAATATATTCATATGTTCAATACGTCGCCGCAGGCAGGACAGTTTGGCCAAATTCACTCAACCGGAAACTGTCAATGACAAAGTAAATATGCTTTTAGAGACCATAACAGGGGCGAAGCGGAGACTGACAAAGCGAGATAGCCAGGAGGGCCGCGATGTCGTCTGACACAACATGCACACACCTTCACAAGGTGTCATTGCTCTTCAAGCAGGCACACAAAATCACAAGCTCCCCGCACGGTGGCGCTACGCAAGCTCCGTTTTTACCGCGATATAATGGAGCCCGAGCGGAATGAGTCATAGGCAGAGAGTGAGTAAATCAGTGGAGGGCTTGTGTGCATGGGGGGATGGTCAGGACTAGTTTAGCCAAGTGAAACGCACACTTAAATATTCATGAGCAACTTCACTCGCAGTCCCGTCGACCCCAAAAGCGCTATTTTTAGCATTTAAGGGTATTTCCCGACAGGCACTCAGGTTTACTGTAGCTGCAAACCATTTAAAAATTTCCGACAGAGTTCATTCATAATATGAATGCCTTGGTAGACTCTATGCCAAAATTCACATTGAACGCGTGCACAACCAGCCCGAAGCGCTCGTCAACTTATTTGTTGCCAGTCGGCCAAACAGCGCTGAGTCAGTGAGTGTCACTGAATACGTGTGTCGGTGTGACGGACACTGTAGCCGTAGTGTCTTAATTAGGCCTAGGCCTGACGCATGGCCCTCACGACCTCAACCCTAACGTTAAGTAGAAAGCACACTATCTGACTATGACGCGTGTCCGTTGTTGTCAAGGAATTTATTGCGGGGGGGGGGGGGGGGGTGGGGGGCTAAGGGCCCTTCAAGCAAGGCAATGTCAATGACTGTGAAGAAATTTTTTTTTAAAAATAATTTGCTAGGGATAATATGCAAACTTTTTGCGGTGTGGAGCCCCATTTTAGCAGTGGAATCCCCAGAGCCCTCCCCCAGGTCTCTATAGTAAAAGTCGCTGGTAGAACCAAATAACTCCCACTAACCCTTGACACAGGGAGGCGGGTAGTGGGTAGCATCGACATCTGTTATCGACAGGTGTGAATGGCTTATTCAGTTTTTTTCAGAGAATTCATTAACATGGTTGGGCATCATTCACGTTGACAGCTTGTTATCGAATGACCCCGTATACGCACTGGTCGCAAGTTTTTAGTAACATACATCATGTAGGTCAGTTCTGTGGGGTAAGTTTTTTTTTCATGAAAACTGTTATCTCCTAATTATACATCACTGGATGTCCAGGGTCCCTCCAAACCATCTTTGTATAATAGTGTCTCCCCCCTCCCCCCCCCTGCCCACCCCTGGTTCTTGCCTGAAAGTATGTACACTCTTAATAATACAATTTGATTTGATTTCCCTTATGTGACAGCGTGAATGCCAAAAATGAAAAGAGATTGAAGGAGCCTGATGGGGGGGGGGGGTGTTATATGTTACCTATGAACATTACCTTGTCCTTTACTTACAATGAACAATAGTTTTCCCCTAGATTATCACGAGGGACACAGCCTCATGAGCAGGCACCAGTACTAGATAGACAGTACTCATGATTAACCGTACGATGTATACTTGTGAGAAATGAAGGTCCAGTGATTAATTAGAACAGACCTTGGGACGTGCGTGTCAGTGAGCATGAAGAACATAAGCAAACAAACATAACATCCTTCTTCAACATTTTATTGATAGACAACCATAATTCCACTGGCCCAGCTACTTATGGGATTGGAATTTATCGTGCGCAACTAATTTCGTCATGCCTACTATCTATAGTCGAGTATAGAGAACCATGCAGGTGGGGGCCGGCACTTATGTCACAAAGTGATTTGACAGTAAAGTAAGTTAACTTAGTAGGCCTGAGACATACCATTTCCGGCCTTTGGGATGTACGTATAATTTGTAACAAATCGAAAGGTAGTCTCAATTTCGTATGTTCTGACCGCTGCCAGCTAGCGCCTCTTCTGCGCTGGCG
Organism: Arenicola marina; assembly: GCA_964019135.1. NCBI lineage: Eukaryota > Metazoa > Annelida > Polychaeta > Arenicolidae > Arenicola > Arenicola marina. The sequence goes on along the minus strand of OZ025250.1, from coordinate 17,927,517 downwards.
AACGATCGCGTTCCTGACAACGCCATATTCCTTCGTGTGAACTGCCAAGTGGTGAAAACCCTTAAATTCTAAAAATAGCATTGTTGGGGTCGACGGGACTGCGAGTGACGTTGCTCATGAATATTTAAGTGTACGTTTCACTTGGCTAAACTAGCCCTGACCTGGGGGGATGTGCCGTCATGGCTTTATTTGTCAGCGTATATAGAAACTGATATGTGCATTAGGCAGGCCTTATTTAGGCTTCAAGTACTGGTATGACGCAATCCAATATGTCTAATGTCTAATCTGTACATTAATTTTCAAGAATGTATTGTTTTAGCGTGCTGATAAATTGAGATTGACTCAAAGAGAGCAAACCATATTCCAGTCGAACAATCTTCCTTCTATGCTACGAATTGTGGTCAATGCCAATCATGAGCAATAAATGAGCTTCTCTGAAACGAGTCTCAACCACAACGGATGATGAACTGGAAGCTTGACGCCCGATGAAATGCTCTAGCGACACAGCTAGATCGCTCCTTAAAGCTAGCGTAGATCACAAAATCCAATTTTAGAAACTGATCTTTAGATCATAGGTAATTCTTGTGCAAAATACGTATCGACTTTCCTTACATCCTTCAGTTTTCTTCTCATGAATCCCACAAAACTCATTTTGCAAGCGTATGCTATCCATCAACAACGCTCATAACGAGGTGTTCTTTGTTTTAAACCCCATCGCAACGTCGCTGGATATCATATCCATTCAGTATCCAATAATTTGCACGATTGCATCATATTTGACCTTCAAATGATAATGACCGTCGGTATAATGACATATAATCCATGTAAAGTGGCCCACGCACCTTCGAAACACAACTTCATTCTTGCAATCTGTAGATGAACTAAACGGAATTGATGCTGCAGGTTCTGACGGTTTTTTCATGTTAGAGCGAACCATTGTTTCAGCTTAGCTCACTTATGACTCAATAAGACATTTCGTGGGTACAAAGATGGAAGACGGACCGGCTTCAGTCAGTAATTTTATTGCTTTCGGAAGCGAGAGATGCAACGTACATTTTAAAAGAACTATCCATTCCACGGGGAAAGTATGTAGCAGAACAATCGAAATATAATCGAAATAAGCACAGCTAACTCGTTAGTTTTCGTCGTGACCTCCAGGCAAGTAGTTGGTCTATTGATTGATGCTTATGATTTAGAACCTAAAAACATAAAAGTAGTGGTGTGGTTGGAACTCCAGCATGATTCTGGTCGATAAATGACAAATACAAATAATTAAATCACTAAAGTCACAACATGATTTTCCTATTAAGAACCCTATTCATAATCCTTACACATTTACTCAACGCCAAATAGAAGGGTTTAGGTCCCAGTTTACGGTCTACGAATGACCTATTGTGAAAGTTGTTATTTCTTAGACAGCAAAAGCGAAATGAATTCAACCCTTCATCGAAAAGAAGCTAATACTTGGACACACTTTCTGATTAACGCTCTCGGTAAGAGTTTACAAAGCCATCCACTTGTACCTTGGCATACATCAGCCAAGCCCATATCCACACAGATAGTTATCACGTGGATGAGCGCCCCCTTACGGCATCTCATGTCAACTCGAATGGAAAAACCCCAGAGATCACACGCTACTGCTGAGGTCATCGATGTGCTGAAGTCACCATGGATAAAAAAGTGTGAAGCGGATATGTAAGTCCGACTCATATCATGACATCAGCATCAAACAACATCGATTTGGGTGACGGGTACGGGTACAGAATGCAGGATAGTAAGGGGATCAATATTAGCATAAAAAAAACCAGACAGAATATATATGCAGGTTATTTGACTAGGACATGGTGAACACCCTCCTTTTCGCCTCCCCTCCGATAGAAATTTACGATCACAATCGTTTGTGCGCAACTCCTTAGCATGTGGTTGCATAATTAGTGTCCACACTCCTGCACTGACACTGGCAGGTGTTCGAGCTCGGCTCCGTCGTCAGGCTGGTTCCCTGGTTCATGTCGGCGTCTCTTGATGTAACGGGTCACAAATACCGCGACAACAACACCGGCGACCACCGCGATCACGATGAGAGTGATCCCCCTGAAACAACGGGAAAAGTCCGCTTATTAATAACCTGTTTATACAGCAATTCATCAAAATGGTGACCACCGGCCGCGAACACGATAAGAGGGTCCCCATGAAACAACGGTACCCAGATAGCACAAGACGGTGGACCAACGTCAGACCAACGTCAGACCAACGTCGGCCGTTACATTGGCCCACCGTCGGCAAACATTATTGGGCCTATATAGTTTGTCCAGCAGGCCAATGTGGGTACACCGCCGGCAAGCCACTGGCAACCGTGCCAACTGTAGCCAGCTTTGGGCCAACATTGCTATCTGGGTAGGAGTCCGCTTATTAATAACCTGTTCATAGAGTAAGAGTATGAACCAAACTGTCACTTATAAAATGCATTTCGTTGAAATGTATGAGTTTTATCATATCTATTTTAGTAATGTTGGATGACATCATGTTGGATGACGTAGTGCACAAGAAGGCCCCATTGTCCCATTCTAGAAAAAAATGTAAATTTAACGACATTCCCTTTTAATTATAGTATCCAATTGTAGTTTCGTAAATGCACATAATTAAAATTTAATATTTCTTAAGAGGTCGCTATATCATGTCGATATATCATATATAAAGATCTGAGGCGGTATTCATTAACCAGGCTTAGCACTACGCAACTCTACTTAACGCCATGTAGAACATGTGGAAACGGTTTTTCCGACAAAGGACACAGACTGAAAACCTTTTCAGAAGTATTGGCCTAACCAGATCGTGGCAGCGGTATTCATCATCCAAAAATGATATTAATTTACTATCACGACTCGCCATGGCGTCTTAGAAGGCCGCGGTAAAAAAAGGTTAGGGTATAAAAGGGGCGGATCCAGGGGGAGGGGGGAGTTAGGGGGGTTGGACCCCCCATTGGGAACTTGAACATAAACTGCATCCCCCTACCCCCCACCTTACCAAAATCATGGATCCGCCTCTGTATAGCAACACGATGGGTACGTGAGTGTGTCTATGAACTAGAACCAGGGAGGGGAGAACTTACCACCCTGACACCTTCGATTTTCCTGAGTTCGGTTTTTCATCTCCAACGGTTGTCACTTCGTGGCTCACGGTGGAATCGACGTTGTCATGGGATTCACGGCAAGGCTCACATATATCCCCAGAAGGACATAAGTCATCCAGACACCCACACTCCGTGTCTCGAGTCGAGGTACCGGCGAAACGCACCGTGAAACCTGCCACCATATACAAAAACAACACATCAGCAGTCTGTAATGGTATTAATATATGATCGTTTGATTTTGCTGGGGGGTGGGAGGGGCGGGGGTGGAGTTAGTCATACTTAACAGGTCGTTGGCGAACCATTTGAGCCGCGATCAAATAAAGGAAATGTTTCCTGGGCGATAATCTAAGTTTCTAACACGTGGAGTCGGGTTTTCATTGCCATAGGGTTAACTTGGAAATCTAAGTTACCAAGACAGTTACTGAAACTTTAGATCTAAGTAACCAGCAACAGTTTCGGGAAACGTGTGTCGATATCTTTCTGGCTGTGTTCCTATATTATATTTTAAGTTTGATGCTACGTCACAGCATCGCGTCAGCACAGTGACGACCACGGTGACGACCACAGTGACGACCACGGTGACGACCACAGTGACGACCACAGTGACGACCACAGTGACGACCACAGTGACGACCACGGTGACGACCACAGTGACGACCACAGTGACGACCACAGTGACGACCACAGTGACGACCACAGTGACGACCACGGGGACGACCACAGCGACGACCACAGTGACGACCACGGTGACGACCACAGTGACGACCACAGTGACAACCACAGTGAGGACCACGGTGACGACCACAGTGACGACCAAGGTGACGACCACGGTGACGACCACGGTGACGACCACAGTGACGACCACGGTGACGACCACATTGACGACCACAGTGACGACCACAGTGACGACCACGGTGACGACCACAGTGACGACCACGGGGACGACCACAGCGACGACAACAGTGACGACCACAGTGACGACCACAGTGACGACCACAGTGACGACCACAGTTACGACCACGGGGACGACCACGGTGACGACCACGGTGACGACCACGGTGACGACCACGGTGACGACCACGGTGACGACCACGGTGACGACCACGGTGAAGACCACAGTGACGACCACAGTGATGACCACAGTGACGACCACAGTGACGACCACGGGGACGACCACAGTGACGACCACAGTGACGACCACAGTGACGACCACAGCGACGACCACAGTGACAACCACAATGAGGACCGCGGTGACGACCACAGTGACGACCATGGTGAGGACCACGGTGACGACTACGGTGACGACCACAGTGACGACCACGGTGACGACCACGGTGACGACCACGGTGACGACCACAGTGACGACCACAGTGACGACCACAGTGAGGACCACGGTGACGACCACGGTGACGACCACGGTGACGACCACAATGACGACCACAGTGACGACCACGGGGACGACCACAGTGACGACCACACTGACGACCACAGTGACGACCACAGTGACGACCACAGTGACGACCACAGTGACAACCACAGTGAGGACCACGGTGACGACCACGGTGACGACCACGGTGACGACCACAATGACGACCACGGTGACGACCACGGGGACGACCACAGTGACGACCACAGTGACGACCACAGTGACGACCACAGTGACGACCACGGTGAGGACCACGGTGACGACCACAGTGACGACCATGGTGAGGACCACGGTGACGACCACAGTGACGACCACAGTGACGACCACGGTGACGACCACGGTGACGACCACGGTGACGACCACGGTGGCGACCACGGTGACGACCACGGTGACGACCACGGTGACGACCACGGTGACGACCACAGTGACGACCACAGTGACGACCACAGTGACGACCACAGTGACGACCACGGTGACGACCACAGTGACGACCACGGGGATGACCACAGCGACGACCACAGTGACGACCACGGTGACGACCACAGTGACGACCACAGTGACGACCACAGTGACGACCATGGTGACGACCACAGTGACGACCACGGGGATGACCACAGCGACGACCACAGTGACGACCACGGTGACGACCACAGTGACGACCACGGTGACGACCACGGTGACGACCACAGTGACGACCACAGTGACGACCACAGTGACGACCACGGTGACGACCACGGTGACGACCACGGTGACGACCAGTGACGACCACGGTGACAACCACGGTGACGACCACGGTGACGACCACGGTGACGACCAGTGACGACCACGGTGGCGACCACGGTGACGACCACGGTGACGACCACGGTGACGACCACAGTGACGACCACAGTGACGACCACGGTGACGACCACAGTGACGACCACGGTGACGACCACGGTGACGACCAGTGACGACCACGGTGGCGACCACGGTGACGACCACAGTGACGACCACGGTGACGACCACAGTGACGACCACGGTGACGACCACGGTGACGACCACAGTGACGACCACAGTGACGACCACGGTGACGACCACGGTGACGACCACGGTGACGACCACGGTGACGACCACGGTGACGTCCACAGTGACGACAACAGTGACGACCACAGTGACGACCACGGTGACGTCCCTGTATGAAGGATCCAGTTAGGCTCGCACAAGCTACCAGTCGCTAGGTGACGCTCCGTTCCTCCCCTCAGACCTCTACTGTCGGTCGGGACCAAAATTGTAACATTCTCTGTCAAATCAGTAACTATTTTCATTAATTGCCGATTATGACCAAATTGTTCAGTGTGTACCATTTTGAAATAGCGATTTGTACTGACAGCGAACTGTGTTACTCGTTTACCTGGGTGTTATTAGGCATATGCTGTGTCCCAGGCAGTAAATTGCAGAAATACGCGGCGTATTTGTTCTACCAAATACATTAGTACACCTAATATATTTGGTTCTCTACCCTGGCGCAGCACAGCGCCGCCATGGCGGGCGAGAATGCGCATATAGATTTTGCGGATGCAGCCGACGACAGAGATTTGGGACAGGGACGATCTCCCGGCAGAGGGCGTTACGCTTGCGCCATAGTCCCTCTGCCCCGCGTCAAATTTAACGCGAAAATTGAAATGAATCTAATCGAAGATAAAATCGTAGTTTTGCATCAAATACACCATTGCTTAGCATTTACTGTGCCACTGGTACCATACCTGACGAATGCATTTGAGTTTGATTAATTTGAAGCCATGTTAAAGTCACGCTAACCGTGTGACTGGGCGCATATTGTGTGAATTATGCAGGGACGCATCTGGGTTGAGCGGGTAGACTCCGGCATGTAGGTTCCCACGGGGCATGTTCGGCAGGTGGCTATGGGGTCCTGATCACCGCACAGCACGGCCTCAGAACCTGGGCAGGCGAGACGCATTGCATAACATAAACCATGTTTCAAAAACAAAAAAGTTAAAACAATTCTATGAATTGCATGTCTCTTTATACCCACATGCAATTCATAGAATTGTTTTAACTTCTTTGTTTTTGAAACATGGTAATTATATTAAATATGGTCAATATTATAAAAACTATGATCAATATTATAAAAAATATGATCAATATTATAAAAAATATTATAGTTGGTGGATCCAGGAATCGTTAACGATTTCATGGCACTAAAATTTCAATTTTTAATATGGTCAATATTATGAAAAATATGATCAATATTAGAAAAAAATATGATCAATATTATAAAAAATATGATCAATATTATAAAAAATATTATAGTTGGTGGATCCAGGGATCGTTAACGATATAATGGCACTAAAATTTCAATTTTTTTGTATCTTTATTGCAGAACGTGTATTGCCAAGGTGTATATTAAAGAAAAAACATGCATTTTTCATAGTTTGCAAAACCTAATGTGACTAATTCTAGACAGGAATTAATTTCATTAAAATCGCTGCACACTAGTGAGCACCCTATGATCACAATTTGTTGCTGCTGCTCGTAAAGTTAGCAGCATTTGTTGTTAAACTGTAGGCAAAAACAGGATTAAGAGCTCGCAACTTGACCCCCGGTGTTGTCGACTGTGGGTGCTACAGAATAATGAGGCAAAATTCAAGATTTTGAAGTAGGCCAATGGCAAGCCGTCTGTATCAAAATTTAAAAAGAAGGATTTTGTGCCGCGAAACGCACGAGCAATTGGACGTCTAAGCAATGGAACCAATTCACCTGGCTCTAACTTGGCTTTATGCCGTGCAAACGAAACATAGATTCATACTTGATACCAACAATAAGATAAAATGGCTGGCCATATATTCTATCCTAGCGTTCAGCATTCAACGAGTGAAAGGTAAAGGCTGGGGGGTATGCGGGGCTCGGTAAAAAATGGGTGAGAGTGGTTATCGAGGGCAATTGACCCACCTTCAATTAAGGAGTGGTAATGTGCGCGAACGCTCGGTGTGGTGGATAAATATCAAGATATCGGCGCACAAAGTGTATGTATCTCACCTGCAGGACACGTTAATGGCACACAGCACTTGCTGACTCCTGTCTGAGAGTTGTGGGGCCCCTGGCCCGGGGGGCACACGAGTGTCCCCAGGACACACTGCAAGGTGTAAACATACATGCAGATAGCAATATATATATGACGTGAATTTGTTAATTATCCTTGCACTATTATGGAAATATATATATATTACATATAATAAATTTCCATTTTAGTGCAGGGATAATTAACAAATTCACGTCATCAACAAAGCGGCAAAACTACGTGACAAACTCAAGGTTCATAAGTTATACCTTTTAGTGCAGGGATAATTAACAAATTCACGTCATCAACAAAGCGGCAAAACTACGTGACAAACTCAAGGTTCATAAGTTATACCTAGAACGTACCTACAACCGAATACCTCAAAATGTATCATTATATTGCAGTTGATACTAAATTAGTTCCAAACTAAAGATTAGATCACTACATGACTTCACAAATAGCCGCCATATTGGAAAAGGCAAGACTGGCGCAAAGAACTCAGAGATATATTTCCGTGATGTATTAGATTGTTATAAGGCGATAATTAGGCATATCTATAATAGTTATTCGCATATAATGCATATGCTTGTCTAATTTACATCCTGCATTCGTATCTTTATTGATGACATCTAATGTTTAATTGTCTTTAGAATATGTGATAACGCTATGACGCCATAATGGCAATACCCAGAATACCATGCACATGCAATGGCGCCTCATACTGGAATTCCCGGAACTATGATTTGCGAAGTCTTCGCAATGCGGTACGCTGTTCGGCCGGTTTTACTCAGCTTAATGCTACTTATCCCTTGCATATGCGAAATGACTCACCAACTTCCCACAAATACACGGCGTGGATCGTATGTTAATGGCGATGGTCTTCTCGGCAGTGAAACAACCGGTTCCAAATATCAAAATTACTTGTATTAAGCAAAGCTGCCCACATCATCCGCATGCGTGTATTAAACAAGTACTACATGGTATTTTCCAAGCAAGGAAGATCAATCATTGAACTTACTTACCGGTGCGATCAGAACGATTGCGAGAGCCTTCATCCTAATATCGTTCACAATCCACCGCTACGTGACGCTGTCACTCCGCTTCAGCGTCCGGTGGACAGGTTGTGTGAGAGTTCTAGGCTCTCATGAATTTAGCCTTTGCGGCCAAATGCAACTGCAAAGTCAACAGAATTTGACGACCTTTCTTTCAACAGTTGTAACAACGGTCGAACCATCGGTCGGCCAACAGTTCACACGGTCAAACCGCGCACAAACCGACTCAGCAATTATCACTACCGCCACCTAGCGAACATACCATTGGAGCATCATTCATAACGTCATGCATACAAGCCACACATACATTCATACTTTCCTGTGGTGAAATAAACATATTTCTGGACTGAAATCTGACAGGAAAGCATCGATAGACGAAAATCAGATGCCACCAATTATAGCTGTCTCAGTTATTACTTTCAAAGTAAGTGAACACAGCATTCACTTATTAATAATAATATAATATAAGGCGACAGGTGCACGAGGATATTCCGAGCACAAATCTTACTCTCTAATGTCATGTATGCACCACGGACAGTTTTCCAGTTCCCGTGATTGCTATAGGCAATTCCGTAATTAGGGGACATTTTGAGGGATGAAAAATCACAAAATCCGACATCACTCAAAACCTAAATTGTCCTAGACGTAGTACATGTATCATTAGCTTAATTCCAGCACAAGGGACAGCTTAATGTACTTTCCGTCTTCTAATATAACTTGTTTACTGGACCACGGGTATGTCATTTCTAATTTTGGACCACTTTGTTACCGCTGTTGGGGACATTACATATACAGAAACATCTTTTCGGAAGTTTACATACTTTTCCCAATAGCGCAATTCCCGCGCTCAGCGATATATCTTCATATGATCCCCCAAAGGTGCTTTCTTGGTTAGAATTTAATAGGGTTTAGCTTTACCATCGTCTGGTACCTTCCGATTTGGCAAACAGCGGACAGTAACAGAGTGGAAAAATATGACCCAAAAGGCAATACGTATTTCACGATCCCCCCAAACTGTTTTACTTGATTAGGATTATCTATAGTTTAACTTTTGGTATTTTTTTTCAGAATTGAACCATTATTATGTACACATATTGAAGTAACATGTCGAACAGTACACCCGGCCAGTCTTCACTGCTTTTCGTTTCCAGGGGGATCCACAATGCATTGAGCATTGCCTACGCCGGGCAAAAAACACAATGAGGTAGTGTGCTTCCACCTGGCGATTGAAGCGTTGAATATGGAAAGAACCATTTGGGATTTTTAGCATCAAATTTCCGTAACCGGAAAGTAATAAGATACCATTTACTTATTTCCGGGTGGTTATGTTTGAGGGCCCGGGTTGGGACAACCCAAAAAGCTGTGAAACACTATGTTACATGAGCAGACGTTCCTATATATTATTTTCAGACAACGTGTATTATTGGTGAAATCAACAGTTACAACAGGTCTTTTTAATATAATCTTTTTTTGACGAGATATCGAGACATAATAGTTCAAAAGTGCGTTGGGACATGAGATGTCCATTAATTATAGAATTTCCCTATACACCGACCTGTTGTGTTACAATAATCATGGGTGGTTAGAGGCCTTTTTAGTAAACGTAAAGACAATTGCATAGCTACATATATAATTACCGGTAATTTCAAGATGCAGACATAGATGTGCCAGTCGTGATCAAAGCCACACCCTACGAGGCAGCCAGACACATCTTACCATGTGCTCCAAGTTCGGTCCGGTCACTCGCACGGGAAAGCTGAAGTGACAGTCAATGGTTCTGCGGCGGCCACAACCACTCGGCTCGTCGACAGGTATAAACTTGTTCTGCATCAAAAAAATACGCAGTAGCTAGTTTCGGGGGATCACCCGACATCACAGTGATACACCTGCGATCTGACAACCACCCATAACAATGGTGGAGGCGGTCAAACCACCCTCCTTGTCACTTGCAAGTTATGCATGTGACATAGTGGTTTTAGGTGTGGCCACCATTTGCTTATTAGTGGTTTTTGAAACACATCTCGCACGAGAAGCCACGTAATTCTCGCACTAACCTTGGTCAATTTCATCTTGTGGGTTGGCTCAAACTTTTTTTCGGAAAATGGTCAGTCGCATAGTGTGGGATGGGTTTATCCAAGACCTGGTGTCACAATGGGATACAGTACCCAGTCACAGGGCGGGAGATGGGTTTATTCCTGACCTGGTATCAGAATGGGCCACAGTACCCAGTCACAGAGTGCGGGATGGGTTTATCTCGGACCTGGTGTCACAATGGGCCACATTACCCAGTCACAGAGTGTGGGATGGGTTTATTTCGGACTTGGTGTTACAATGGGCCACAGTACCCAGTCACAGAGTGCGGGATGGGTTAATCCCAGACCTGGTGTGACAATAGGCCGCAGTACCCAGTCACAGAGAGCGGGATGGGTTAATCCCAGACCTGGTGTGACAATAGGCCGCAGTACCCAGTCACAGAGTGCGGTATGGGTTTATCACGGACCTGGCGTCACAATGGGCCACAGTACCCAGTGCGAGAGTGCGGGATGGGTTTATCCCGGACCTGGCGTCACCAGCCATGTGAGTGCGGGAAAGAGACATACCTGTGGCCTGTAGATCATGCAGCGTTCGCTTGATCCTCATTAACTCGACGTTATCCACCGACGCAGCGGAACATATCAATTTGAAAATCCGGACCTTGTGATACCACGTGATCACACCGACCATTCAATAGTCTTAGATTATATCTCTTAAGATTTACGATTTACACGCAGTCTCGCCGACCCCGACAGAGCTAGCGCTAGCCTTACCCATTAACCATAGCCCCAGCCCCAACCCCCACCCAGAAACCCCAACCCTAACACCAGCCCCAGCCCCAGCCTAAGCCCAAGCCCCACTTTTTGCACCTAGCTAAACTAAAAATCACCTGCAATCATGTGCAAATGATTGTACCGCGCTCTCATAGATTGGCCATGCATGATGCTGACTCATAGATTAGCCATGCATGATGTTGACTTATCTATTGAGTATAGCTTTGTGACTGTTAGAAGACCACGCAAGGGTAAATAGGCTTCCAGGGGACAAAACATCATGGAATGAAGTGAGGCACCGGCGATGGCAGGGGGCAATGTTCGACTGCTCAGCGCACGTGTGTTGCACACCGTACAGGTGTACTGGGCACCCATCGCTGCAAGTGCCCCCCCCCCCCTCCACCTCCACCTACGCCCTCTACGCCCGGGCACGGATCCCCCGCCTGGATCCACCCTTGATTACCACGTACGTATGTTAGAACCGAACGCGTCATAGCGACGAATATGTCTGACCTTGGCAGAATGAAATACCCAGTTTTAAGTTTGACTTTAGCCATCCATGTTTCTGACGGAGATGGGACAGGACGCCTGGGTGAAAGAAGTGATTGATTGACAATTAGTGACCTCCTGGAGGCCAAAATTCGCGAATAAGGGGCAGCAAAATCAGGACATCTAAGGTTTTAGGAGTAGAAGCTAGGTTCCAAGGGATAGACCCGGCGGAGGGGGGGGGGGGTGAAACCTCATATTCCATCATTTATGAAAACACGTATGTATACATGTATCTGAAACTGAAGAGTTACTGCCTCATATATCCATAGCCCTATCAATAGACACGGCGATCGACGCACAGTGTGAAACCGTACATTTGCTCTCCTGGTGGCGTCTTAGAAGGCCGCGATAAATAAAAGTTAGGGTATAAAAGGGGCGGATCCAGGGGGGGGGGGGTTAGAGGGTTGCACCCCAACCCCCCATTGGGAACTTGAACATACACTGCCCACCACCCCCCGCCTTTCCAAACTCATAGATTCGCCTCTGTATAGCAACACGATGGGTACGTGAGTGTGCCTAGGAACTAGAACCACGGAGGGGAGAACTTACCTCCCTGGAACCTTCGATTTTCCTGAGTTGGCTTTTTCATCTCCCACGGTTGTCACTTCGTGGCTCACGGTGGAATCCACGTTGTCATGGGACTCACGGCAAGGCTCACATATATCCCCAGAAGGACATAAGTCATCCAGACACCCACACTCCGTGTCTCGAGTCGAGGTACCGGCGAAACGCACCGTGAAACCTGCCACCATATACAAAAACAACACATCAGTAGTCTGTAATGGTATTAATATATGATCGTTTGATTTTCCTGGGGAGTGGGAGGCCGGGTGTGGAGTTAGTCATACTTAATAGGTCGATGGCTAACCATTTGAGCCTCGATCAAATAAAAGAAATGTTTCCTGGGCGATAATCTAAGTTTCTAACACCTTGGAGTTTTTAACACGTGGATTTTCATTGCCATAGGGTTAACTTGGAAAACTAAGTTACCAAGAAAGTTACTGAAACTTTAGATCTCAGTAACCAGCAACAGTTTCAGGAATCGTGTGTCGATATCTTTCTGGCTGTGTTCCTATATTATATATTAAGTTTGATGCGACGTCACAGCATCAGCACAGTGACGACCACGGTGACGACCACAGTGACGACCACGGTGACGACCACAGTGACGACCACGGTGACGACCACGGGGACGACCAGTGACGACCACGGTGACGACCACAGTGACGACCACGGTGACGACCACAGTGACGACCACAGTGACGACCGCGGTGACGACCACAGTGACGACCACAGTGACGACCACAGTGACGACCACAGTGACGATCATGGTGAAGACCACGGTGACGACCAGTGACGACCACGTGACGACCACAGTGACGACCACGGTGACGACCACAGTGACGACCACAGTGACGACCACGGTGACGACCACGGTGACGACCACATTGACGACCACAGTGACGACCACAGTGACGACCACGGTGACGACCACAGTGACGACCACAGTGACGACCACATTGACGACCACAGTGACGACCACAGTGACGACCACAGTGACGACCACATTGACGACCACAGTGACGACCACAGTGACGACCACAGTGACGACCATGGTGACGACCACAGTGACGACCACAGTGACGACCACGGTGACGACCACAGTGACGACCACAGTGACGACCACGGTGACGACCACAGTGACGACCACAGTGACGACCACGGTGACGACCACGGTGACTACCACAGTGACGACCACAGTGACGACCACGGTGAGGACCACGGTGACGACCACAGTGACGACCACGGTGACGACCACAGTGACGACCACAGTGACGACCACAGTGACGACCACAGTGACGACCACGGTGACGACCACAGTGACGACCACAGTGACGACCACAGTGACGACCACAGTGACGACCACGGTGACGACCACAGTGACGACCACAGTGACGACCAGTGACGACCACGGTGACGACCACAGTGACGACCACGGTGACGACCACGTGACGACCACGGTGACGACCACAGTGACGACCACAGTGACGACCAGTGACGACCACGGTGACGACCAGTGACGACCACGGTGACGACCACATTGACGACCACAGTGACGACCACAGTGACGACCACAGTGACGACCACATTGACGACCACGGTGACGACCACAGTGACGACCACAGTGACGACCACAGTGACGACCACAGTGACGACCACGGTGACGACCACAGTGACGACCACAGTGACGACCAGTGACGACCACGGTGACGACCACAGTGACGACCACGGTGACGACCACGTGACGACCACGGTGACGACCACAGTGACGACCACAGTGACGACCAGTGACGACCACGGTGACGACCACAGTGACGACCACGGTGACGACCACGGTGACAACCACGGTGACGACCAGTGACGACCACAGTGACGACCACGGTGACGACCACGTGACGACCACAGTGACGACCAGTGACGACCACAGTGACGACCATGGTGACGACCACAGTGACGACCACGGTGACGACCACGGTGACGACAACGGTGACGACCACAGTGACGACCACAGTGACGACCACGGTGACGACCACAGTGACGACCACATTGACGACCACGGTGACGACCACGGAGACGACTACAGTGACGACCACGGAGACGATCACATTGGCGACCACATTGACGAGCAAGGTGACGACCACATTGACGACCACAGTGACGACCACATTGACGACCACAGTGACGACCACAGTGACGACCACGGTGACGACCACAGTGACGACCACATTGACGACCACGGTGACGACCACGGAGACGACTACAGTGACGACCACGGAGACGATCACATTGGCGACCACAGTGACGAGCAAGGTGACGACCACATTGACGACCACAGTGACGACCACATTGACGACCACAGTGACGACCACAGTGACGACCATGGTGACGACCACGGTGACGACCAAAGTGACGACCACAGTGACGACCACATTGACGGCCACGGTGACGACCAAAGTGACGACCAGGTTGACGACCACATTGACGACCACAGTGACGACCACGGTGACGACCACAGTGACGACCACATTGACGACCACGGTGACGACCACAGTGACGACCACAGTGACGACCACATTGACGACCACGGTGACGACCACAGTGACGAACATGGTGACGACCACAGTGACGACCACGGTGACGACCACGGTGACGACCACAGTGACGACCACAGTGACGACCACATTGACGACCACGGTGACGACCACAGTGACGAACATGGTGACGACCACAGTGACGACCACATTGACGACCACGGTGACGAACACATTGACGACCATGGTGACGACCACAGTGACGACCACGGTGACGACCACAGTGACGACCACATTGACGACCACGGTGACGACCACAGTGACGACCACAGTGACGACCACATTGACGACCACGGTGACGACCACAGTGACGAACATGGTGACGACCACAGTGACGACCACGGTGACGACCACGGTGACGACCACAGTGACGACCACAGTGACGACCACATTGACGACCACGGTGACGACCACAGTGACGAACATGGTGACGACCACAGTGACGACCACGGTGACGACCACAGTGACGACCACATTGACGACCACATTGACGACCACATTGACGACCACGGTGACGACCACGGTGATGACCACGGTGACGACCACGGTGACGACCACGGTGATGACCACGGTGACGACCACGGTGACGACCACGGTGACGACCACAGTGACGACCACATTGACGACCACGGTGATGACCACGGTGACGACCACGGTGACGACCACGGTGATGACCACGGTGGCGACCACGGTGACGACCACAGTGACGACCACGGTGACGACCACGGTGACGACCACGGTGACGACCACAGTGACGACCACATTGACGACCACGGTGATGACCACGGTGACGACCACGGTGACGACCACGGTGACGACCACGGTGATGACCACGGTGACGACCACAGTGACGACCACAGTGACGACCACGGTGACGACCACGGTGATGACCACGGTGACGACCACGGTGACGACCACAGTGACGACCACGGTGACGACCACGGTGACAACCACGGTGACGACCACGGTGACGACCACAGTGACGACCACAGTGACGACCACAGTGACGACCACGGTGACGACCACGGTGACAACCACGGTGACGACCACGGTGACGACCACAGTGACGACCACAGTGACGACCACATTGACGACCACGGTGACGACCACAGTGACGAACATGGTGACGACCACAGTGACGACCACGGTGACGACCACAGTGACGACCACATTGACGACCACATTGACGACCACATTGACGACCACGGTGACGACCACGGTGATGACCACGGTGACGACCACGGTGACGACCACGGTGATGACCACGGTGACGACCACAGTGACGACCACAGTGACGACCACGGTGACGACCACGGTGACGACCACGGTGACGACCACAGTGACGACCACATTGACGACCACGGTGACGACCACGGTGATGACCACGGTGACGACCACAGTGACGACCACGGTGACGACCACGTGACGACCACGGTGACGACCACAGTGACGACCACAGTGACGACCAGTGACGACCACGGTGACGACCACAGTGACGACCACGGTGACGACCACGGTGACAACCACGGTGACGACCAGTGACGACCACAGTGACGACCACGGTGACGACCACGTGACGACCACAGTGACGACCAGTGACGACCACAGTGACGACCATGGTGACGACCACAGTGACGACCACGGTGACGACCACGGTGACGACAACGGTGACGACCACAGTGACGACCACAGTGACGACCACGGTGACGACCACAGTGACGACCACATTGACGACCACGGTGACGACCACGGAGACGACTACAGTGACGACCACGGAGACGATCACATTGGCGACCACATTGACGAGCAAGGTGACGACCACATTGACGACCACAGTGACGACCACATTGACGACCACAGTGACGACCACAGTGACGACCACGGTGACGACCACAGTGACGACCACATTGACGACCACGGTGACGACCACGGAGACGACTACAGTGACGACCACGGAGACGATCACATTGGCGACCACAGTGACGAGCAAGGTGACGACCACATTGACGACCACAGTGACGACCACATTGACGACCACAGTGACGACCACAGTGACGACCATGGTGACGACCACGGTGACGACCAAAGTGACGACCACAGTGACGACCACATTGACGGCCACGGTGACGACCAAAGTGACGACCAGGTTGACGACCACATTGACGACCACAGTGACGACCACGGTGACGACCACAGTGACGACCACATTGACGACCACGGTGACGACCACAGTGACGACCACAGTGACGACCACATTGACGACCACGGTGACGACCACAGTGACGAACATGGTGACGACCACAGTGACGACCACGGTGACGACCACGGTGACGACCACAGTGACGACCACAGTGACGACCACATTGACGACCACGGTGACGACCACAGTGACGAACATGGTGACGACCACAGTGACGACCACATTGACGACCACGGTGACGAACACATTGACGACCATGGTGACGACCACAGTGACGACCACGGTGACGACCACAGTGACGACCACATTGACGACCACGGTGACGACCACAGTGACGACCACAGTGACGACCACATTGACGACCACGGTGACGACCACAGTGACGAACATGGTTACGACCACAGTGACGACCACGGTGACGACCACGGTGACGACCACAGTGACGACCACAGTGACGACCACATTGACGACCACGGTGACGACCACAGTGACGAACATGGTGACGACCACAGTGACGACCACGGTGACGACCACAGTGACGACCACATTGACGACCACATTGACGACCACATTGACGACCACGGTGACGACCACGGTGATGACCACGGTGACGACCACGGTGACGACCACGGTGATGACCACGGTGACGACCACGGTGACGACCACGGTGACGACCACAGTGACGACCACATTGACGACCACGGTGATGACCACGGTGACGACCACGGTGACGACCACGGTGATGACCACGGTGGCGACCACGGTGACGACCACAGTGACGACCACGGTGACGACCACGGTGACGACCACGGTGACGACCACAGTGACGACCACATTGACGACCACGGTGATGACCACGGTGACGACCACGGTGACGACCACGGTGACGACCACGGTGATGACCACGGTGACGACCACAGTGACGACCACAGTGACGACCACGGTGACGACCACGGTGATGACCACGGTGACGACCACGGTGACGACCACAGTGACGACCACGGTGACGACCACGGTGACAACCACGGTGACGACCACGGTGACGACCACAGTGACGACCACAGTGACGACCACAGTGACGACCACGGTGACGACCACGGTGACAACCACGGTGACGACCACGGTGACGACCACAGTGACGACCACAGTGACGACCACATTGACGACCACGGTGAGGACCACAGTGACGAACATGGTGACGACCACAGTGACGACCACGGTGACGACCACAGTGACGACCACATTGACGACCACATTGACGACCACATTGACGACCACGGTGACGACCACGGTGATGACCACGGTGACGACCACGGTGACGACCACGGTGATGACCACGGTGACGACCACAGTGACGACCACAGTGACGACCACGGTGACGACCACGGTGACGACCACGGTGACGACCACAGTGACGACCACATTGACGACCACGGTGACGACCACGGTGATGACCACGGTGAAGACCACGGTGACGACCACGGTGACGACCACGGTGATGACCACGGTGACGACCACAGTGACGACCACAGTGACGACCACGGTGACGACCACGGTGATGACCACGGTGACGACCACGGTGACGACCACAGTGACGACCACGGTGACGACCACGGTGACAACCACGGTGACGACCACGGTGACGACCACAGTGACGACCACAGTGACGACCACATTGACGACCACGGTGACGACCACGGTGATGACCACGGTGACGACCACGGTGACGACCACGGTGACGACCACGGTGATGACCACGGTGACGACCACAGTGACGACCACAGTGACGACCACGGTGACGACCACGGTGACGACCACAGTGACGACCACAGTGACGACCACAGTGACGACCACAGTGACGACCACGGTGACGACCACGGTGACGACCACAGTGACGACCACAGTGACGACCACAGTGACAACCACAGTGAGGACCACGGTGACGACCACAGTGACGACCAAGGTGACGACCAAGGTGACGACCACGGTGACGACCACAGTGACGACCACGGTGACGACCACAGTGACGACCACAGTGACGACCACGGTGACGACCACGGTGACGACCACGGTGACGTTCCTGTATGAAGGATCCAGTTAGGCTCGCACAAGCTATCAGTCGCTAGGTGGCGCTCCGTTTCTCCGCACAGACCGCTACTGTCGGTCAGGGCCAAAATATTAAGATTCTCTTTCAAATCAGTAACTGTTCATTAAATTCATTGATGATCAAATTATTCAGTGTGTACCATTGTGAAATAATGATTTGAACTGACAACGAACAATTTTGCTAGTTCACCTGGGTGTTATTAGGCATATGCTGTGTCCCAGGCATGGAATTGCAGAAATACGCGGCCCATTTGTTGTACCAAAAATATTAGTACACCTAATATATTTGGTTGAAAATCCGATAATTGGCGGTTCAAAGACTTCCTGTAAATATCCCCGAAGATTAAATCCGGGTCTAACGTTGTGTGAAACACCCTTTCCCAATTCAATACACATGGTGGAACCGCGCATTCGGGAAAAGTGTTGGTATACAGTGTCCGTAGCGTGAATTTGTTATCTTCAAGAGGTTGGTCCGCCTCCCCCAAGAAGAAGCCCGGTCTATTCTGTGGTCCTTGATACCTGCGGTCCAAAGCTGATAACCAAAATTTGGGAATCGCCTTCAGGAGCCCGCGGTGCGCCGCCGCCCCCTGCCTAGAAACTTCCAAGCGGGGCACGGCGCCCACCTCGCGGAGCCCCAGAAGGCTGACTCCGTCCCATAGGTGGGATACCTTAACGATACCGGATATCAAGTATTCTGGATAGAAGAATTAATATGTCATGATATACCGAAGTAGCCATGTGCTTTTTAATTTTCAAATCATGCCATGCCTGAAGTACTTCCTTGCAATACATTGGTATATTTTCGACATTTTTCTTCTGTAGGTTATATTGTAACGCTGGGACGAGCAATCCTCCAACAAATTGCAACGGCTTCAGCCTACTGTGGGTACCAAACGGCCAAGAATCCGCGGTAGGCGGAGGGACGTTGTCATTCAGAGACTCCGAATTGGACATACGTACCTTACCCATTGCTATCTCCTCAAAGGAGAACCACCTCCCGAATGTGTTCCCTGTCAGGAACCCCTGACTGTGGAGCACATTCTGTTGAGGTGTGTTGACTTTCAACAAACAAGGGATCAATATTACCGAGCAGAAACTATGAAAGAACTATTCAATAATATACCACAGCAAAAGATTTTAGATTATTTGTCTGCAATAAATCTAGTCAAATGCATATGATATCTAGTCAACGTTTACGGCCATACAGTGCAAAAGATTTTAGATTATTTAACTACAATAAATCTAGTCAATTGCATATGATATGTTCTACGTTTACTGCCAAACAGTGCATTTTGCTGTAATTATTAATCTCAAAAGCTTGGTTTTAAAAACCAAGTTTTATCTTCTGACAATTTTTGACTTTACCGTTTCGCCATTCTTCACTTTCAGGGTTTCATGACAATCTACTCAATCATTTTACTTGATATCCTCAGGGTTTTATTAATCTATTAATCGATTCCACAAAGACTGCATTCATGGTTTTATTCATATCCCGTGTATTGATTTTTAGGGTTTTAATATTGACTAATAATTACCAATATGGCACGATATAGCCTTCCAGGCTGAAAGTGCCGTTAAGCCCCAATCAAATCAAATCAAATATATTGTAACGTTAGGATATCTGCCCCCAGAGAGACATCTCTGTATTGGCCTATAAGGTGACTGGCTAGGATTTGCCAGTCCTCTTCCGGCGCTACCATTAATTGAGACCCAACGATTACGCGCTGGCATCTTATTTTGCGTTTCATATCAACTAATTTTTGTCCCCCGTAGCGTTGTTCGCTGTATAAAATTTCTTTGGCCACCTGATGCTTGTTTCCGCTCCAGAAAAAGCTTAACATTGCCGTCTCTAATTCCTTACCTGCTAATTCCGGTAAGGGGATTATGTAAGTAAAGTACCAGATGCTGGAACATGCGAGGCAGTTTAGAATGGTTACTTTGCCTTGAAAGCTTAGCTTTCTAAATTTCCATAGATTTAATATGGTTTTGAATTTTTTTATTCTTGGTTGCCAATTGCTGACGTCGGTATTGATATTCCCGAAATGAAATCCCAAGATCTTTACCGAGTCTGAGGACCATTTTAGATCTAGGGGGCGGTCTTGTCTCTCTCTCAAAGATCCCACCCATAACCCCTCTGTTTTCTCCGTATTGAAGCCTCCTCATACACTCTGCAGATGGAGAATATAGTTTCGATTGACTCCCCGTTAGAAGTAAGGACTGTGGCATCATCCGCATATTGTTTTATTTTGGCTATTCTGCCGAAGGGGAGGGGGATGCCAACAATGAGGGGTTCTTTTCGAATAGCTATGGCAAAAATCTCTGCCGTTAACGTGTATAAAAGAGGCCTGAGTGGGCACCCTTGCCTGGTACCCCTTTCCAGCTGGAAAAAGTCTGATGCGTGGCCATTGTTTAGTACCGTGCTGAAAATCCCCGTGTACTTTATCTGTATCCATTTTACAAAATGTGGCCCGAAGCCAAAGCATCTTAACGTTCTAAACAGGAAATTCCAGTCGACCCTGTCGAAAGCCTTCATCTGGTCGAGGCAGACGAGAGCTCCCGGTACGTTATTGTTATTACAATAACTAATGACATCTCTAATAAAGGTGGTTGTCTCTATAGCGACCTGGTACCGAGCAAGATTGGTCAGTGTGGACCACATGCCGGAGAACATTCCTAAGCCTATTGGCAAGCATTTTCGTAATTAGCTTGTAGTCGAGGTTTAGGGGGGGGGTATTGGTCTCCAATTCTTTAAGTCCATTCTATCTCCTTTTTTAAAAAGTAATGTAATAATGCCCCTCTTTTGGGAAGTGGACAATTGGACAAATATGTAATTGCTTATGTCAATAAAGTCCTGGCCCAAAAGGTACCAGATTTTTTTATAAATTTCGGCTGAAAGGCCATCCAGCCCAGGTGATTTATTTTATTTAAACATTTTAACTGCTTTTTCCCCTTCTGTAAAGGTAAAAGCTCCCTCGCAGGAATCGCTCTGTGGCGGTGTTAAATGGACTGTCACATTATGAAGTAATATGTTTTGAGCAAAATGACTTGTGTCTTCTCGCGTGTACAATTTCGTGTAGAAAGTCGCCTCCTCGTTTAAAATTTCGGAGGCTGTCGACACTATCTGTCCGTTTGCTTGCCTTAAAGCAATAATCGTTCTATTTTTTCCGTTTAGTTTTTCTAGCCCGACGAAATAACGGGTGCATTTTCCCCTTCTTCGACGTCTTGAACCCGAGACCTAATTATAACCCCTTTCATTCGATTTGTCTCTAGCGAATTTATTTTCTCTTTTAGCTGTTCGAATTGTATGGTTATATGGCTTGGCACTGGGTCTGTATTTGCTTGTGTTAGTAGTGATTCGTATGTATATTTCATGTCCTCCAACTGTCCGTTTTCTTTGTTTCGCTTGTAAGTTGCATTATTCTTGATGAGATGTTTTAGCTGTATTTTCCCTGTATAGGAGTGGTCGCTAAAGGTGTATTTTTGTAATCTGTGGTTTTGCCAAAAGTTCTTTATTTTCTGTACAAGGTTGTTATCTGCGAGTAGTGAGTTATTTAGTTTCCAGTGGAAATTATGCCATCAAACGTTAAACTGCAATAAATACCTGCGCCAGTGCAAAATCATAGATAGCCCCAATTGTCCGTTCTGTGACGACATGGTAAAATCTATCTATCACTGCTTCACCAAATGCTGCCACTTTAAAGAATCAAAAGCCCTTTTTGAAGTGTTTTTCAAGAAACTCCTGCGCACTAGAAATCCGCTGAAAGATTTTACGATATGTTTCGACTTTACCCAAATCGAACATGCACAGGCACCCTCAAACGTTATTAGCTACCTACTACCTAATACTCTACACACCAAGATAAAAGATCACCATTTTTGTACCCGTAACACGAAGTACGCACGGACTCTATTTAAAGATAAATGGGGCCGTAATGATTTCTTATGCCAAGTAGATAAGGACTTTAACATAATCCATCTAGTATCGGTCAACCCGTATGACCCTCCATGAACGAGACCTCAACAATCAACAGACCTTTAACCTGTAGCCCACGGCAACGAGGAGCCGATAACCACATCCTTCTTAACCACTAGGACCCCATAAGGTAGCTTTAAATAGCGATTTTAACCTATATATACAAAATACCAGCAGGATACGCAGGCCCAGAAATGAAGCACCCCCCCCCCACCCCTCAGCCCCCCCCCCTTCCACGCACATACCCAACAGTCCCCTGATATAATAAATACGGAGAAATTATAACATTTATTGCTATTCAGCCACCCACAACAATGGAAAAACGTGGATTCAGAACTACAGAATGCATTAATCAATAGACATTTCGATGTGACCCCGCTTTACGGCTTTTATATACTTTTATGTACCATGTTGTCGAATTGTTGATTTGAAATAAAACACAAATACCAATATATTTGGTTCTATCCCCTGGCGCAACGCAGCGCCGCCATGGCGGGCGAGAATGCGCATATATATTTTGCGGATGCAGCCGACGACAGAGATTTGAGACAGGGAGTCACGCTCACCGTGTGACTGGGCGCAGATTGTGTGAATTATGCAGGGTCGCATCTGGGTTGAGGGAGTAGACTCCGGCATGTAGGTTCCCACGGGGCATGTTCGGCAGGTGGCTATGGGGTCCTGGTCACCGCACAGCACGGCCTCAGAACCTGGGCAGGCGAGACGCATTGCATAACATAGACCATGTGTCAAAAAACGGGTATAAAGCGACATGCAATTCAAACAATTGTTGTAATTTTAAAAGGACATCTAGATAAAAAACAAATATATGCAAATATATAATATACTTTTTATGCAGAAATTTTTTAAAAATGTAAAAAAAATTATAGACAGAACATAAAAAAATAGATACAGAAAATGTTTTAAATAAACTAATATATTTTGTGTACAGAAATATACAGAACCTGGGGAGACCATTAGTTTCCCTAATAAGTAGTTGGTTGGTTATTCAGGACGCTTTAACCACTTTTGATCATATCGCGTCAATGGGAGAAAGAAGGGAGAGTGGAGCCATGTCCCCGGGGGTAACCCCCTACTTTTTGCGAAGAAAGACATGGGATCTTTATCCTGCGACCACACAGACATCCTAATAACTGAGTCTGAGAAGTGACAGTTAAATGTGGCATTGCGGCTTATTCGCATGTGAAAGTTGAAAAGTTAGTTGGTGGATCCGGAGATCGATACGATAGGGCTAGAGGGCGGCACTATCTTTGTGCTGTTCTGGGTGGCATATTTTCCGAGAAGTCTTCCTCAAAAGGGGGGGAGGGCTGCGGGACCCCACCCCCCCGGATCCCCCCTCGTAGTGTTGAGTGAGGACACAGAGTAGCTGAGTGCCCGAATGTCCCGCTTCATTCGCTGTAGGGTTGGTCTCCAAAAAAAGTGTGTCAAGACGTATGAGCAAAGATATTAGTACACCAAGATAGGTCATACGCCAAAAGCTCATTGTAAAACGTGTAATGCGGCGAGTAGTGGCGCCGCTATGCGGCGAGCGCGTAACGTTCGGCTGCCACTGCGCTGACGATAACGCAGACTGCTTGGTAAGCGGCGCCCTGTGAACTACAAATTGGATTTTAGCGCTATTAATTCGGGTGATATAAAACCTGGTGGTGTTCTTTCAGGCTTTTAGGTACATTTAACATTACATATATATAATTTTGTATTTTTTATGCGGCAATAAATAGTTGTTAGTGTTATCAAGGCGTTATAGTTCGAGAACAAGTGTACAACAAACGCAACGACGCCCGAAGTTTAGTCTGAAAAGTAAAACGCGGGCTTTTTCGACGAAATACACTTGAAAAAGAGACATTTTGTAGATAAAATCCAGAGGCGGATCCAAGGGGAGAGGGGTTATTTAGGGATGTTAAAGTTGACATTTTTTGGAAATTGTTTGGTGGACATGTGCGGCCATTTTGCCCCCCCCCCCCACCCCCCCCGTCCTTCCGCTTAAAATTCTTATATCCGCCCAGAGATATATTCTAAGCCTAAATATGAATGAAAAGAACAAAGCCATGCTCAACCAATTGATATTTGCAATATAAAAATACGAACATCAACTTAAGTGCTGATTTCTACAGAAACTCTCAGACATGAGCAGTTTTTAAGAATATGAACTACGTCAGCTGATAGGGATAGGCCTACAGGGGCGGATCCAGAAAATCTGGACAGGAGGGCCGCTTTCAGGGTCGGATCCAGATATGCTGGATAGGGGGGGGGGGCGGTTTTGGTTTTTATATGTTAAATGGTATACATTTCTGTCCTAAAAGGGGGGCCCGGGCCGGGTCGGCCCTCCCTGGATCCGCCCCTGGCCTACTGGATTTATTGAACATGTCTTTCCTTCTTGCATTGACCACCCATCTCTGGCATCTAAAAGGTAATAATAAAAACAAAATTATAATGCAGATGCTTATAAATATTTAAAAAAATCAGTAGAAATGCAGACAAAGGCTTTGCTTTTCCCCCGGTCTGGCTAGCTCTGTCGAAAGTAACCAGACCCCGGGAGCCGGACACCCAGGCCAAAGCAGAAGATCCATGATCACACTATACATGGTCTGAGTTCACCCAATTTTTATTCAAACCCCAGGACATCGATTAGGACACCTCATTACACATTCGTTAGGCATTAGCCGGCACTTAGTGCTTGTTGTCTTCTGGTAATTGTTGAGTAATAGATAGTGGCAACGATAGTTCTTTGACTTGGTTTGGTCATATGAGCCGCCCGCTTCGATGTGAGCGATAATAGATAATTATCAGAAATTGTGGTGGTGATAAACGATGCACGATATCAATGACTGATAAATTAACGCAAGAAGCCGGTCTTACCTTTCCTTTTCCTTCGGGAATCTGAAAAATGTCTCTCTTGGTCATTTCTTTCGTGAATTCGCGCAATTAATGGCAGAACAAACGTGAAGTTGATGCCTGTCGACGGCGGTTCTGTGCAACACTACGCGCTCACCGCTTGGCGGCGCCACCGGAGAACGATTACAAGGAAATCGCCGTATGACCTATCTTGGTGTACTAATATTTTTGGTATGAGATACGTCTTGACACATTCGCTCCTGTTTCGAACAACGTACCTATTGATTTGCAGTCGAGTGTTCTAGTACTAGGTCCGTGTCCAACACGGTCCTCTCATCGTGAGGACCGGACCATTGGATATAGAGTGGGGGTGGGAAAATTTTGGAGATCAGAATTTTTTCGGGTGGGGGGGGGGTTCCTGTGATGGCTTGAGGTTTTTTTTTCGGCGATAGGCAAAGCAAGATTGGTTTTAAACAAAATTCTTTTTACAACATTCTTTTTACAAAAAAACAGCCCCGCCTTGGGTATCAAATGGTCCCTCTCTAATGAATGACTCCTAAGTAGAGAGGGTTAGTATCACAAAGTTGAAACAAGTGCGACGCCATTTATCTCACCTGCAGGACACGTTAATGGCACACAGCACTTGCTGACTCCTGTCTGAGAATTGTGGGGCTCCTGGCCCGGGGGGCAGGCGAGTGTCCCCAGGACACACTGCAAGGTGTAAACATGCATACAGATAGCAATATATATATATATACATGTATCTCTCTCTCTCTATCTCTCTCTATAACAAATAATTTATTTTCATAATAGTACAAGGATCAACATAGCGGTAAATCTACGTGACAAACTAAAGTTTCATAATATATATGGTTTATTTATAGAGATTAACAGGAATTATTTATTCATTATGAGGGAAACAACATCTATAGGAACTTTCAAGATTACAGATATATAAATACTGATTCGTGACGCACGTTATGTGAAGTATGGTCCTTTTGTCAACTGTGGTAATTATTGGTAAATTTTAAAAGGCGTTATCGTTTCATCGTTTTTGACAGTTATACCTAAAACCTAATTCCTAATACCTCAAAATGTATCCTAGTATTGCATTTGTTACCAAATTCGTCCAGCCTAAAGGTTAAAGATAAATGTTAAAGCACTGCATTGTGATTTCACAACTATCCGCCGTATTGGAAAAGGCAAGACTGGCGCCCTTTTTCTGTGATAGGCGATAATTAGGGATACCTACAATAGTTAATGGCATGTAATAAATATCCTTGTCTAACTTTCATCCTGCATTCGTATCTTTTTATTTACAAAAAATGAATGTCCAATTTTCGTCTGCATATGTTATCACCCGATGACGCCATACGTAATGAGAGTACGCAGAATCCTTGCACATGCAGTGGCGCCTCACAGTGGAATACCCTGAACTATGATTTGCCAAGTCATCTCAATGCGGTACACTGTTTGGCCCCGTTTTACTCAGCTTAACTTGTCCGGATTCAACTTATCCCTTGCGTATGCGTATGATTCAATATCTTCGAACTACACTACCTAGATCATATCTTATCGGGTGACGTTAATGGTAATTGCGATTGTCTGCTCGGCAGTGAAACATCAGTTTCCAAATATCAAAATTAATCACTTTTATAAGCAAAGCTGCCCACATCATCCGCATGCGTATATTAAACAAGCACAACATGGCATTTTCCAAGTAAGCAAGATAAATCATTGGACTCATTTACCGTTGTGATTAGGACGATAGTGAAAGCCTCCATCGTTCACACTCCACCGCTCCGTGGGGCTTTCACTCCGCTTCAGCGCCCTGGTAGACAGGCTGTCTGAGAGCAATAGCTAGTCACGCATTTAGACATTGCAGCCACTGGTAACTGCCAGTCAGCAGAATTTATTGCGCCTCATTGGTGTTTTTGTTATTTTCACATGTGTCTACCGTCAGACGAAAGCAACTAATGCACAGATCTATTCCTACGCATTTATATATATGTGGACCTTGATCCTCTCCACGAGTAGGCCTAAGACAGGGGTTTAGCGGTGGAAGGGTGATAAAAACGTGGGCAGGCGGGCGGGGGGGGGGGGGTTGTGCGATCGGGGGGCGTCTTGCTGATAACATAATCAAAGGCCTGTCAAGTATTGGATCAATACCGGGACGCGTTGATTTGGGGACTCATTATACATACCGGGGTTTGGTCGTAGCTCGAACGCTTTAACTTTAATTAGGTCATTTAGCGACAATGCAAGGGGCTAGATGGGGAGGAGCCATGTCTCTGGGAGTAAAGCCATATAGTCTTTGCGAACAAAGACGTACGTGAATCTTTATTCGGCGCTTGAGCCGTTACCTTTTACTTTCGCCAGGCGGCGGGTTAGTCAATTACCCAATCTCCTGTCTAGTTCACTTCTGGCCGCACCTTATTGCCGGGTTCACACGGTACGATCATTCTTTTAACAGTCATAACAACGGTCGAACCATCGGTTGGACAACAGCTCACACGGTCAAACCACCAAGTCAGCCGAGTGACAATTGTACATATTGCTCAAGCAGGCGGAGAAGGGGGCGGGGTGCCATGACGGAGTGATTACGGCTTAATTTTGCCTATGTTTGTCATATTTTTACTAATCTATCATACATTTACTTATTTATAATATCTGATCATTATACCCGGCTGTTACCTTGTGTGCATTGCCATGAACTATGAGTCATAAGCGGGCATAAAGAAAACTATATTTTTGGTGCATAAAAGATTGTTGTTATTGTCCATCCACTTATGCATAATTAATGAGATATTATTATTAATGATAATAATTGAATACATGTTCATATTCAGACGGAATCGTCAACCACGAGCACCGTCAGCAGGGATATGTTGACAACATTGTAAATAGATTTGGATGAGTTCAATGCGTTCTTCAGGATCAGTCGTACCAGCTCCGAGACCCTGCGCCAGGGGATCGGGCAAGTATGTCTTGAGAGAGACATTCCTGGCGTGTTGGGCAGGCAAGGGACAGGTGGAACACCACAAAAGTCGTCGGATCAACGCCTCCTCTTCATGCTTTGGTTCCTTGCCAGCAACGATAAATACGCCTCGGCAGCTGACCGATTTGGCGAGAGCGAGAGTACTGCACACGTGGCCATAAGCCGATTGCTCGGCTTCGTCAAGGAGTCAATCAAGGGTGACTTGAAATCCAAGCCAAATATGAGGATCTAAGAAACTTCCCTGGCGTAGGAGGTATGTTGGACGGCACTCCCATACCAATCCGTCAGCCGAGTGACAGGGGGATGGACTATTATAACAGAAAGGACTTCTATTCTGTCATCTTACCAGCTGTGTGTCACGAAGATCTCCGCTTCACAGATGTTTGCTGCGGATGGCCTGGCAAGGTGCATGGCGCACGGGTTTTCAGACACTCCCCCCATCATTGCGCACGGACCAGCAATGTGCGGAGATGGACATCTTCCAGCGAATTTGGTCTATCCAAACTTGCCATGGACCCACACAACTTTTGGGAACAACGGATTTCTAACACCGGCTCGAAAATGGTCAACGAGGGACATTCAACTATTGGCAGCACCATAGGTCGGGCATTCGGATTACTTAAAGGCAGGTTTCCGACACTGCGACACTTGGATCAACGCGACATCAGGCTCATTGTCACGATAATAACGGCCAGTTGCGTGCTCCATGACATTTGCATCATGAACGACGATGACATGCTGGATTGTATCCAAGATGACGAAGTCCCTCAGTGTTTCCTCTGTGCTGGTGACTTCAACGCCAATGCCCGGGATTTGGAAGAAGACTTGTCAGTAATTAATACATGTCAAAGTAGAGTTGCCGATCTGCTACTGGTTGTAAAAATAATATCGTGTCATTTATTTGCTTTCGTTTTCATTGACTGAAGATGTGTAACTGATAACTGAACTGATTGAATGTACACTATCCTGCCACTTACGCTCTTACTACATGAATTGTTTCTGAAGTCTTATTAATGTGTTAATGTTTTTTTCGTTTGATTATTCAAATGACCGTGTGGTAAGATTATGTCGGAAGACTATTGGATACAGTACTTAGGAATAGGCATTTTGCTTATTAGACTAGTTACAGATGTTGCATTTGCGGGTCCATGTAAAACGCACGTTACTGTAATTACTGTACACCACATTAAAGTTAATTGTCAACTTTATTACGAATAAAAATCGGAACCAGAGAGTTATGTAAATTCTGATCATGAAATACTGGGCTGTGTAAGGCTACGTCGGGTAACAACACACTTTTAGATCAAAAGTACTAATGTCCAGAGTACTATATAAAACATAATATATCATATGATTGAAAATAAATTGATGAAAAACAAATCAGCAAACATGCTGCAATATCACCAGGAAAAATAAAAATAGTAGCACTGATATATTCGATTAGAAGGACATAAACACCACCACAGTAGTGCTCATTGGTCCTTAGTTGCCCTTCAAATTGCTCACCAGCTGACACAGTAAATCATTGCGCTCCTCTGCACCTCTGCTTCTTTCCGCTCCTCCCGCTCTTTATTCACCTGCTTCCTTTCTTCATGACATTGGCGCATGAACTGGAGCAGACGTTCGCCTGTCTTTGTTTCTTTGGCGTTCTCGTCTGGCGCGCCTGTTCGCAGCACGCCTCGAACTCGTTGCGTTTTAGACTTTGTTAGCCGACGAACAGCTCCCCTCTTCTGTACTCTCCTTTTCTGTTCTCACCCACTTCGCCGGGGGTGACGTGTCCATTAACTGCTCTTTTGCGGCCTTCCTCTGCAAGCCAGTTCCGTCAACAAATTCCCGCCATAATGTCTTTGTGTGACTTCACAAAAATTTTCCACTTTTGTTCCACTTGGCAGCATGTCATTTTCACTCCTATGCTGTTGATGGTAGCTGTGATTTCCCTCCAGACGTCTTTCTTTTGGAACGCTGGTCCTCCATTTCTGTCTCATGATTCCTGTACAATGAAATCAGCAACCTTGTGGCTTCGTCCAACCAATGGAACTGGGGTGCTGCTTTCTCCCAGTCATTTGAAATACAACAAATATAAAGTTTCACAAGAATCAGGTACATGTACTGTGCACATGTAGAATACATAACTGTTTCTCATTATTATGAGATATTTAAATGGCTAATTGGATACTGAAGGAATGAATAAATACATCATGCAATATCATGATATTGATCTGTACTTCACAGCATTATTAATACATTCGCCAGTGCAGAGATTGAAGAAATTATAGTATTCATATAAGAATTGTAATATGTTTAAAAGTCACAGATAAAATTAGATTATAATAATGGAATATATATTTCTCAATAGGTCTATATAGTATATGGCTAGTAAATATCTTTCACCCCTTAAATCAAAGACAGATAAATAAAAAACATATACCTCGCAGGATTCGAACCCATGTTGACCAATAACCTTACTAAATATTGCATAATTATTTTTAGAAAGTAAACTGATGAGCTATATATATAATATAGAATAAATAAATCTTTCATATCTGCGCATAGAATCGATTGTGTAAAATAGAAATAGTCTGCTAAGCTGACCAACCTATATACTAGACATCATGGAGACGTTCAGCTGTTTACAACTATTATTTTCGGTGCGGCGCTCCATAGATACGCACCGGTTTTACCACTTCTTGTCACTTGAAGGGTGAATTCAATCACGCGGTTCGAATTTACATTACAGGCTACATATAATCCATAGTTTAGCAATTATTTATGACGAAGGAACCGTAATTGCCTCAAAAACTCGCAAAATATAACTCAGATTACAATATAAATACTATTTTTCTTACCCTGGAGGTAGCGGCGACGCCATGATCACGTGACTTTCCAGTTCGTACTGCTTTCGCTTTTGCTGTTCTAACTGTGCTGACGGAAATGCACTTCCGGTACCAGCCGAATGCAAGATTATGAGTAAATTCCGAACTTTGCCGAAGGAAAGGCCCAGTCGAATACGCCCATTATCAACGTGATCATCTCAACGCTGATTGGCTAAAATGCTCGACGATGATTGCATCAAAGACACCAAGATAGGTCATACGGCGAGCGCCCATTGTAAAATGGGTAATGCGGCGAGTAGTGGCGCCGCTATGCGGCGAACGAGTAACGTTGGCCTGCCACTGCGCTGACGATAACGCTGTCTGCGTGATAAGCGGCGCCCTGTAAACTACAAATTAAATTTTAGCCCGATTAATCCCGTTGATGTAAAGCCTGGTGGTGCCCTTTCAGATATATTTAACATTCAATATATATACTATTTATTTTTAGGCGGCTATAAATAGTTGTTTTATAGTGTTATCAAGGCGTCATATTCCGAGAACGTCATTAACTGACAGTCAACTGTTTCAAAGTGTTTATCTCCCCCAAAGTGTTTATCTACCCCAATTATTTAGTGGTGTCTGTGTGGGGAGGTTGAAGGCCACATATCTTTTTTTTACCCAGGAAAACTTCCAATGGCGCAGTGAAAAATCAGGGAATTGTTTTTATGTGGGAACTCTGTACTATGGTATAGTCTTGTTTTCAGGCTATGCTGTTTATAACATTCTCTTTGGTATTTATTTGGCTTCCTGCATAATGTACTGGGGTAATAATAAATGTAGTATAAAGTTTCGTAAGATAGCCTTTTAACATTTTAGCCCTCATGTCCTTCAATCTTAAACAGCATTGGTGAATCATAATTTACTAAGACGATAAGTGTATCCTTTCTTGCAGATCAAGTCAGGAGAGAATTTGCTGGCAATGACTTAAAGAAATTTGCATGTTAATGCGAGAGAAGATCAGCAACGTCGTAAAGGCTGGATAATAATAAGAAAAATTGAAGGATCTACTTGTTTAAAAAAATTAAAATGAATATATTTGTATACAGGATTGTTTATATATGTTTATGTGCATTGAATAGTATTTGTTTTAAAGTTGAGTGGTAGTTGTGTAGTAGATGCGAAGTACTGTATGGTAGTACATCTCATTTTGAGGTGAAATTTGTATCTGTTACAAAAAAGGAGAGAATATTTTATCAATTCATTTATAACAGTTGTTTCCTGTATAAATGAGTTAGAGTAGACATTATTTGTAATAATCGAATAATAAGCTGGTTTTTATGTTGTCTATATAGTGTGTGATTTTATTGTGCATATAATGACTGGACAAAATTCCATGGTGGCATTTGTTTTTCAATTCATTCAAATGTTATAAGCTGTGAAGTGAAAAATATCCTATTTAATATCAATATGTGAATCATTCAAACAAGCATTGTTTTAATTTGAAAGATCCTGGCGCTTTTTAGATGTAAAATTTAAATTTGAAGGTATGTAACTATGATGCTGCTATATGTTGTATATTGATATTATTTGTTGATTTAATATTATGTCAATATGCATATAAGCAATGAACATTTCTTCACATAATGGTAGCTTGTTTTTCTAATATATCTATACGGTTAGAATGTGTATATTATATAAATCTTTTGGAATTTGTGTCATTTATGTCACAGGTAACCTTGAGTTAATTATGTGTATATAATGTGCGTATGTCACATGTTCACAAACTGCATCTTTTTATTGCAATACATATATATGAAAGTGGATTGTAAATCTTTGCATTCTTTACTCTTGTATTTTTCAGACTCTGGCATTATATATATATTTCATAGCATTATATATATATTGCTATATGTAATGGTGTTTAGTACCATAATATACCATGGCATCCATGTCGTAAGTGCCACGGTAAATTAGCATACACTGGTACTTGGTATACCATGGTATACCATAGTAACTTACCATGCTATACCATGGTTATTTACTATGGTATACCTGTTTCAAAATACCTAGGTAAATGTGCTTTACTATGGTATTCTACCATGGTATTCTACCATGGTCTTCTACCATGGTATTCTACCATGGTATCATACAATGGTATTCTACCATGGTATTATACCATGATATTCTACCATGATATACCTGTTTCAAAATACCTAGGTAAATGTGCTTTATCATGGTATTATACCATGGTATTATACCATGATACTCTACCATGGTATACCTGTTTCAAAATACCTAGGTAAATGTATCATGGTATACCATGGTAATATCATGGTATTTTTTCGTAAGGGATATGGCAAGCCAAAGTGGACTTAAATGGAGTATTTGCACATATATCTCCAATTCATTTAACGATATCTTTAATTAATTTAAGGATATCTTCAATTCATTTAATATCTTTAATTGAATTACTGTTATCTTTAATTCATTTAGAGATATCGTTAAAGTATTTAGAGATATCTCTAATTCATTTAAAGATATCTCTAAATAAATTAGGCCTACTGATAACAAAAGCGGAAACAAAAGCGGAGCATACAACAAAAACATCTTTGGACCTGGTTGAAATTAAATAGTGTTTTAAATGCCCAAACGTGGACGCTTGATACTGCATATCTTCTGATTCCTTTTTACATTTCGAATTGTAAAAATGTGCGCACATACGGGTTCTGTGCACCTCACGCGCCCGATTTGATTCGAATTAGACATGTCTTTAATGGACTTACTATCTCTAAATCGAATTAAAGATATCTTTAAATGATTTAGAGATATCTTGAAATGAATTACTGATATCTTTAAATGAAATACTGATATCTTTAAATGATTTAGAGATATCTTTAAATGAATTACTGTTATGTTTAAATGAATTACTGTTATGTTTAAATGAATTACTGTTATGTTTAAATGAATTACTGTTATGTTTAAATGACTTAGAGATATCTTAAATTCAATTAAGGATATCTTTAATAACGTCGAATTAATGATATCTTTAAATGAATTAAAGATATCAATTGCTGATATCTTTAAATGAATTAAAGATATCAATTGCTGATATCTTTAAATGAATTAAAGATATCTCTAAATGAATTAAAGATAACAGTAATGCAATTAAAGATATCTTTAAATATTTGGACATATGTGCAAATACTCCATTAAAGTCCACTTTGGCTTGCCATACGCGAAGTCGTCTGACACAACATGCACAAACCTTCACAAGGTGTCATCGCTGTGCATGCAGGCACAGTAAATGACAAGCTCCCCGCACGGTGGCGCGACGCAAGCTCCGTTTTTACCGCGATATAATGAAGCCCTAGCGGAGTGAGCCGAAGGCAGAGTGAGTAAATCAGTGGAGGGCTTGGGTGCATGGGGGGATGTGCCGTCATAGTTTTGTTTATCAGCACATATTGAAACTGATATGTGCATTAGGTCTTAGGCATCAGGTTTTATTTAGGCTTAAAGTTGCATATCGAGCTCTTTCCCGCCAAAACTAAATATTGCAAAATACAAACAAGGATCAGTCCTTAAATCGTTCAAGATTTCTTTTGTCGATACTCCACCCAAGCCAGACTGCCGAATATAGTCTCTTAGCCTTGCCCGTGATTTCAATTTACCACAAGTAAGGGTGACGGGTACGGGTACGGGCACGGATACAGTATGCAGGATAGTATGGGGATCAATACTAGCATAAAAAAAAACACAAGATATGTGCAGGTTATTTGACTAGGTCATGAAGGCGTCCGTTGCAGTGTTATTCACTTGCGCCCCGTGCAAATATCAGATTAAAGTATAGTAAATGAGCAAGCAATATATAGATTACAGAATATTGAAGCGAGTATCGAAAGGGGCGAACTGTATGGCTCTGGTGGACATCCTTTTCGCCTCCCCTCCGATAGAAATTTACGATCACAATCGTTTGTGCGTTACTCCTTAGCATGTGGTTGCATCATTAGTGTCCAGTCTCCTGCACTGGCACTCGCAGGTGTTCGCGCTCGGCTCCGTCGTCAGGCTGGTTCCCTGGTTCATGCTCCTGCACTGGCAGGGGTTCGCGCTCGGCTCCGTCGTCAGGCTGGTTCCCTGGTTCATGCTCCTGCACTGGCCAGGGTTCGAGCTCGGCTCCGTCGTCAGGCTCGTTCCCTGGTTCATACTCCTGCACTGGCAGGGGTTCGAGCTCGGCTCCGTCGTCAGGCTGGTTCCCTGGTTCATGCTCCTATACTGGCAGGGGTTCGCGCTCGGCTCCGTCGTCAGGCTCGTTCCCTGGTTCATACTCCTGCACTGGCAGGGGTTCGAGCTCGGCTCCGTCGTCAGGCTGGTTCCCTGGTTCATACTCCTGCACTGGCCAGGGTTCGAGCTCGGCTCCGTCGTCAGGCTCGTTCCCTGGTTCATACTCCTGCACTGGCAGGGGTTCGAGCTCGGCTCCGTCGTCAGGTTCGTTTCCTGGTTCATACTCCTGCACTGGCAGGGGTTCACGCTCGGCTCCGTCGTCAGGTTCGTTCCCTGGTTCATACTCCTGCACTGGCAGGGTTTCACGCTCGGCTCCGTCGTCAGGCTGGTTCCCTGGTTCATACTCCTGCACTGGCCAGGGTTCGAGCTCGGCTCCGTCGTCAGGCTGGTTCCCTGGTTCATGCTCCTGCACTGGCAGGGGTTCGAGCTCGGCTCCGTCGTCAGGCTCGTTCCCTGGTTCATGCTCCTGCACTGGCAGGGGTTCACGCTCGGCTCCGTCGTCCGGCTGGTTCCCTGGTTCATACTCCTGCACTGGCAGGGTTTCACGCTCGGCTCCGTCGTCAGGCTGGTTCCCTGGTTCATACTCCTGCACTGGCCAGGGTTCGAGCTCGGCTCCGTCGTCAGGCTGGTTCCCTGGTTCATGCTCCTGCACTGGCAGGGGTTCGAGCTCGGCTCCGTCGTCAGGCTCGTTCCCTGGTTCATGCTCCTGCACTGGCAGGGGTTCACGCTCGGCTCCGTCGTCCGGCTGGTTCCCTGGTTCATACTCCTGCACTGGCCAGGGTTCGAGCTCGACTCCGTCGTCAGGCTGGTTCCCTGGTTCATACTCCTGCACTGGCAGGTGTTCTCGCTCGGCTCTCTCGACGTCTCTATCGATGTTTCTCGTGATGTGGTAACGGGTCGCATATGCCGCGACAACAACTAGACTGAGGACCACCGCGATCAAGATGAGACTGATCCCCGTGAAAAAACGGGAAAAATTCGTTTATTAATATCCTGTTCATACAGTAATTTATAACACCGGAGACCACCGCAAAGAATTAAAATGTAATGCTTAAGAGGTCGCTATATCATGTCGATATATCATATCTCAAAGATCTGAGGCGGTATTCATTAAGCATGCTTAGCACTACGCAAATCTACTTAACGCCACGTAGAACATGTGGAAACGGTTTTTCCGACAAAGGACACAGACTGAAAACCTTTTCAGAAGTATTGGCCTAACCAGATCGTGGCAGCGGTATTCATCATCCAAAAATTACATTAATTTGCTACTACGACTCGCCATGGCGTCCTAGAAGGCCGCTGTAAATAAAAGTCTCTTCCACGCCCCCCCCCCCCACTACGTGGCGCGCTCACTCCGGTTAGGTCTCTCACATGGAGCGAAGGTGAGGCTGTGGAAGAGCCTACGATAAGTAAAAGTTAGGGTATAACAACAAGCTTGGTACGTGAGTGCGTCTATGAACTAGAACCAGGGCAGGGGAGAACTTACCCCCATGGCAGCTTCGACCACAGTGACGAGTTCGGTTTTTCATCTCCAACCGTTGTCACCTCGTGGCTCACGGTGGAATCGACGTTATCATGGGAACCACGGCAAGGCTCACATATATCCCCAGCAGGACAGAAGTCGTCCAGACACCCACACTCCGTGTCTCGAGTCGGGGTGCCGGCGAGACGCACGGTGAACCCTGCCACCATATACAAAAACAACACATCAGCAATTTGTAATGGTGTTAATATGATCGTTTGATTTTGTTGGGAGAGGGAGGGGCAGGGGTGGAGATAATAGGTCATACTTAATAGGTCGATGGCGAACCATTTGAGCCGCGATTAAATAAAAGAAATGTTGCTTGGGCGATAATCTAAATTTATAACACAAGGAGTCGGGTTTTCGTTGCCATAGGGTTGACTTGGAAAATTAAGTTACCAAGACAGTTACCGAAATTCTAGATCTGAGCAACCAGCAACAGTTTCGGGAAACGTGTGTCGCTATCTTTTTGGCTGTGTTCCTATATTATATATTAAGTTTTGATGTGACGTCAAAGCATCGCGTCAGCGATCACGCGCAATGTGACGACCACAGTGACGACCACGGTGACGACCACAGTGACGACCACGATGACGACCACGGTGACGACCACAGTGACGACCACGGTGACGACCACGGTGACGACCACGGTGACGACCACAGTGACGACCACGGTGACGACCAAGAGGACGACCACGGTGACGACCACAGTGACGACCACGGTGACGACCACGGTGACGACCACGATGACGACCATGGTGACGACCACAGTGACGACCACGGTGACAACCACGGTGACGACCGCAGTGACGACCAAGAGGACGACCACGGTGACGACCACGGTGACGACCACGGTGACGACCACAGTGACGACCACGGTGACGACCACGGTGACGACCACGGTGACGACCATGGTGACGACCACAGTGACGACCACAGTGACGACCATGGTGACGACCACGATGACGACCACGGTGACGACCACAGTGACGACCACGGTGACGACCACGGTGACGACCACGGTGACGACCACGGTGACGACCACGGTGACGACCACAGTGACGACCACGATGACGACCACGGTGACGACCACGATGACGACCAAGAGGACGACCACGGTGACGACCACAGTGACGACCACAGTGACGACCACGGTGACGACCACGGTGACGACCACGGTGACGACCACAGTGACGACCACGGTGACAACCACGGTGACGACCACGTTGACGACCACGGTGACAACCACGGTGACGACCAAGACGACGACCACGGTGACGACCACGGTGACAACCACGGTGACGACCAAGACGACGACCACGGTGACGACCACAGTGACGACCACGGTGACGACCATGGTGACGACCACAGTGACGACCACGGTGACGACCACAGTGACGACCACGGTGACGACCACGGTGACAACCACGGTGACGACCAAGACGACGACCACGATGACGACCACGGTGACGACCACGGTGACGACCACGGTGACGACCACGGTGACGACCACAGTGACGACCACGGTGACGACCACGGTGACGACCACAGTGACGACCACAGTGACGACCACGGTGACGACCACGGTGACGACCACGGTGACGACCACGGTGACGACCATGGTGACGACCACAGTGACGACCACGGTGACGACCACAGTGACGACCACGGCGAAGACCATGGTGACGACGACGGTGACGACCACGGTGACGACCACGGTGACGACCACGGTGACGACGACGGTGACGACCACAGTGACGACCACAGTGACGACCACGGTGACGACCACGGTGACGACCACGGTGACGACCACGGTGACGACCATGGTGACGACCACGGTGACGACCACGGTGACGACCACGGTGACGACCACAGTGACGACCACAGTGACGACGACGGTGACGACCACATTGACGACCACAGTGACGACCACAGTGACGACGACGGTGACGACCACAGTGACGACCACAGTGACGACCACGGTGACGACCACGGTGACGACCATGGTGACGACCACGGTGACGACCACGGTGACGACGACGGTGACGACCACAGTGACGACGACGGTGACGACCACAGTGACGACCACAGTGACGACCACGGTGACGACCACGGTGACGACCACGGTGACGACCACGGTGACGACCACAGTGACGACCACAGTGACGACCACGGTGACGACCACGGTGACGACCACGGTGACGACCACGGTGACGACCACGGTGACGACCACGGTGACGACCACGGTGACGACCAAAGTGACGACCACGGTGACGACCAAGAG
Organism: Arenicola marina; assembly: GCA_964019135.1. Taxonomy (NCBI): domain Eukaryota; kingdom Metazoa; phylum Annelida; class Polychaeta; family Arenicolidae; genus Arenicola; species Arenicola marina. The sequence continues at coordinate 17,887,313 of OZ025250.1, read as the reverse complement.
GACGACCACGGTGACGACCACAGTGACGACCACGGTGACGACCACGGTGACGACCACGATGACGACCATGGTGACGACCACAGTGACGACCACGGTGACAACCACGGTGACGACCGCAGTGACGACCAAGAGGACGACCACGGTGACGACCACGGTGACGACCACGGTGACGACCACAGTGACGACCACGGTGACGACCACGGTGACGACCACGGTGACGACCATGGTGACGACCACAGTGACGACCACAGTGACGACCATGGTGACGACCACGATGACGACCACGATGACGACCACAGTGACGACCACGGTGACGACCACGGTGACGACCACGGTGACGACCACGGTGACGACCACGGTGACGACCACAGTGACGACCACGGTGACGACCATGGTGACGACCACGGTGACGACCACGGTGACGACCACGATGACGACCAAGAGGACGACCACGGTGACGACCACAGTGACGACCACAGTGACGACCATGGTGACGACCACGATGACGACCACGATGACGACCACAGTGACGACCACGGTGACGACCACAGTGACGACCACGGTGACGACCACGGTGACGACCACGGTGACGACCACAGTGACGACCACGGTGACGACCATGGTGACGACCACGATGACGACCACGGTGACGACCACAGTGACGACCACAGTGACGACCACAGTGACGACCACGGTGACGACCACGGTGACGACCACGATGACGACCAAGAGGACGACCACGGTGACGACCACAGTGACGACCACAGTGACGACCACGGTGACGACCACGGTGACGACCACGGTGACGACCACAGTGACGACCACGGTGACAACCACGGTGACGACCACGTTGACGACCACGGTGACAACCACGGTGACGACCAAGACGACGACCACGGTGACGACCACGGTGACAACCACGGTGACGACCAAGACGACGACCACGGTGACGACCACAGTGACGACCACGGTGACGACCATGGTGACGACCACAGTGACGACCACGGTGACGACCACAGTGACGACCACGGTGACGACCACGGTGACGACCACGGTGACGACCACACTGACGACCACAGTGACGACCACGGTGACGACCACGGCGCCGCCATGGCGGGCGAGAATGCGCACTTAGATTTTGCGGATGCAGCCGACGACGGAGATTTGGGACAGGGACGATCTCCCGGCAGAGGGCGTTACGCTTGCGCCATAGTCCCTCTGCCCCACGTCAAATTTAACCATCAGAATTATCACACGCGAAAATTGAAATGAATCTAATCGAAGATAAAGTCGCAGTTTGGCATCAAATACACCATTGCTTAGCATTTACTGTGCCACTGGTACCATACCTGACGAATGCATTTGAGTTTGATTAATTTGAAGCCATGCTAAAGTCAGGCTCACCGTGTGACTTGGCGCAGATTGTGTGAATTATGCAGGGACGCATCTGGGTTGAGCCGGTAGACTCCGGCATGTAGGTTCCGACGGGGCATGTTCGGCAGGTGGCTATGGGGTCCTGGTCACCGCACAGCACGGCCTTAGAACCTGGGCAGGCGAGACACATTGCATAACATAGACCATGTTTCAAAAAACGGGTATAAAGCGACATGCAATTCGAACAATCGTTTTAATTTTAAAAGGACATAGATAAAAACAAATATGTGCAAATATATAATATACTTTATATGCAGAAAATTTAAAAGAATTGAAAAAAAATGATAGACAGAACATAAAAAAAATAGATACAGAAAATGATTCAAATGAACTAATATATTTTGTGTTCAGAAATATACAGAATCTGGGGAGACATCATCCCGTCAAAGTTTCCTAATAACTGAGTCTGAGAAGTGACATTTAAATGTGGCATTGCGGCTTATTTGCATGTGAAAGTTGAAAAGTTAGTTGGTGGATCCGGAGATCGATACGATAGGGCTAGAGGGCGGCACTATATTTGTGCTGTTCTGGTTGGCATATTTTCCGAGAAGTCTTCCTCAAAAAGGGGGGTGGGGGCTGGGGGGCTGGGGGACGCCCCCCCCACCAGGATCCCACCCCCAGGTGTGTGTGTGGGGGGGGGGGGGGTGAGGAGATCAGAATTTAAAAAAAATAAATCGGGTTGGGGGGAGGGGGGGGGGGGGTTCCTGTGATGGCTTGAGTTTTTTTTTCCGCGATAGGCAAAGCAAGATTGGTTTTAAACGAAATTCATTTTACAAAATTCTTTTTACAAAAAAACAGCCCCGCCTTGGATATCAAATGGTCCCTCTCTAATGGATGACTCCTAAGTAGAGAGGGTTAGTATTACAAAGTTGATACAAGTGCGACGAAATTTATCTCACCTGCAGGACACACTAATGGCACACAGCACTTGCTGACTCCTGTCTGAGAGTTGTGGGGCTCCTGGCCCGGGGGGCAGGCGAGTGTCCCCAGGACACACTGCAAGGTGTAAACAGGACACGTTAATGGCACATAGCACTTGCTGACTCCTGTCTGAGAGTTGTGGGGCTCCTGGCCCGGGGGCAGGCGAGTGTCGCCAGGACACACTGCAAGGTGTAAACAGGACACGTTAATGGCACACAGCACTTGCTGACTCCTGTCTGAGAGTTGTGGGGCTCCTGGCCCGGGGGGCAGGCGAGTGTCGCCAGGACACACTGCAAGGTGTAAACAGGACACGTTAATGGCACATAGCACTTGCTGACTCCTGTCTGAGAGTTGTGGGGCTCCTGGCCCGGGGGGCAGGCGAGTGTCGCCAGGACACACTGCAAGGTGTAAACAGGACACGTTAATGGCACATAGCACTTGCTGACTCCTGTCTGAGAGTTGTGGGGCTCCTGGCCCGGGGGGCAGGCGAGTGTCGCCAGGACACACTGCAAGGTGTAACCAGGACACGTTAATGGCACACAGCACTTGCTGACTCCTGTCTGAGAGTTGTGGGGCTCCTGGCCCGGGGGGCAGGCGAGTGTCGCCAGGATACACTGCAAGGTGTAAACAGGACACGTTAATGGCACACAGCACTTGCTGACTCCTGTCTGAGAGTTGTGGGGCTCCTGGCCCGGGGGGCAGGCGAGTGTCGCCAGGACACACTGCAAGGTGTAAACAGGACACGTTAATGGCACATAGCACTTGCTGACTCCTGTCTGAGAGTTGTGGGGCTCCTGGCCCGGGGGGCAGGCGAGTGTCGCCAGGACACACTGCAAGGTGTAAACAGGACACGTTAATGGCACATAGCACTTGCTGACTCCTGTCTGAGAGTTGTGGGGCTCCTGGCCCGGGGGGCAGGCGAGTGTCGCCAGGACACACTGCAAGGTGTATACAGGACACGTTAATGGCACATAGCACTTGCTGACTCCTGTCTGAGAGTTGTGGGGCTCCTGGCCCGGGGGGCAGGCGAGTGTCGCCAGGACACACTGCAAGGTGTAAACAGGACACGTTAATGGCACATAGCACTTGCTGACTCCTGTCTGAGAGTTGTGGGGCTCCTGGCCCGGGGGGCAGGCGAGTGTCGCCAGGACACATTGCAAGGTGTAACCAGGACACGTTAATGGCACACAGCACTTGCTAACTCCTGTCTGAGAGTTGTGGGGCTCCTGGCCCGGGGGGCAGGCGAGTGTCGCCAGGACACACTGCAAGGTGTAAACAGGACACGTTAATGGCACACAGCACTTGCTGACTCCTGTCTGAGAGTTGTGGGGCTCCTGGCCCGGGGGCAGGCGAGTGTCGCCAGGACACACTGCAAGGTGTAAACAGGACACGTTAATGGCACACAGCACTTGCTGACTCCTGTCTGAGAGTTGTGGGGCTCCTGGCCCGGGGGCAGGCGCGTGTCGCCAGGACACACTGCAAGGTGTAAACAGGACACGTTAATGGCACATAGCACTTGCTGACTCCTGTCTGAGAGTTGTGGGGCTCCTGGCCCGGGGGGCAGGCGAGTGTCGCCAGGACACACTGCAAGGTGTAACCAGGACACGTTAATGGCACACAGAACTTGCTGACTCCTGTCTGAGAGTTGTGGGGCTCCTGGCCCGGGGGGCAGGCGAGTGTCCCCAGGACACACTGCAAGGTGTAAACATACATACAGATAGCAATATATATAAATTATACATGTATCTCTCTCTCTCTCTCTCTCTCTCTCACTCCCCCCCCCACCCTGTCTCTCTCTCTCTCTCCCTCTTTCTCTCTTAGTTCCCATTCATTATGACAGAATTAACAACATCAATAGGAACTTACAACTTTACAGATATATAAATACTGAGTCGTGACGCACGTTGTGTGAAGTATGGTAAACTGAAAGATTCTCATCCTTTTGTCATCTGTGGTAATTAGTGGTAAATTTTAAAAGGCGTTATCGTTTCATCGTTTTTGACAGTTATACTTAAAAAGTACCTAATTCCTAATACCTCGAACTGTAACCCTGTATTGCATTTGTTACCAAATCCAAGTGCTATAGATCTTATGCAATAGGGCATGGAAGTGAATATCGTTTAATGTGTGCGATACCTCACGAGATCATATTTGGAGACAACGATGTTATATGCGACCTTAATTTTTGACTGCGCAGCTCACTCCCTCCCTGCTGGACGAATCAGAAAGCTGTCATCCTAGTCACGATATGGGACGTGGAACCAGGGAAACTGCGCGGTGAGCTAGGCGAGAAATGGGTGGGTTCCTTCCGGACCTGTATGCAACCTAAATAAGCACCTGTTACCTATATAGTTACAATATATTGGTGAAAGACACTTTGAACTTGTATTTTTCCGTATCAATAATTGCGTTCAGTAAACTTGGCGCACTGCAGCCCGCTGGATACCCGATTTTTGCGCTCGCCTGACAGTGTTGCCGACAGCCGCATGACAGATGACAAGCGGAAAAAACACAATTAGCGGAAATAGAGAAACGGCTTTTGTTTTCGACAGATCGATTTATCTCGTTCAAAGTAGGCAATTGATTAACACATATCCAATGTTTGTTGGCATCATACTACTGACGCACATGTATGATTTTGTGAGGAGATATGAGTTAGCCACTTGAGCTCAACAATTCTCGTTAGACCTATTTTGGAAGCGACTGATTTAATTGGTTTTGTCCAAATCAAGATATGAATCATCAAGACTTTAAAAAATTATAACTAAACATTATTTGAATAATGCTTTGAACAGGAATAACACTTATAACAATAAAAACATTTTTTAATTATATTAACTTAAATACTGTACCGGCCTTGATATAAATCCTCAATCATGTCTTTTGTATTTAGCAAATATTTGATATCAAATAGTTTGTACCTACATTTTTATCTGAGACATATTACACATAGATATAGATCAAAGCTTATGATAAACAAATATCATTAGACAAGAGTACAAGTGCATAGTTGCAAAGGTCAACAAAATCTATAAAAAAAAAAGAAAAAGCATTATTCAATTAAAATTTATGATTTTGCAAATGTCCTGAATAATGTTTGTCATCACGTTATGTGACTGTAATTTTAAATGCCGTAAACTAATCTTTTCAAATAATGAAATACGTTGTATAATATACTATAGCAACCGAGCACAAGTCTGAGAAAGTTATGCTACGACATGAATTTATTAATTACGACACACAGGATTTATTAACAAAGCCACAGGTCTTGGTGCTTTTCTCACAAACGTAGTAAAATATAGGAGAAGGACCTAACAGTGACAAGTTGAAATTGTTTATAAAAATACCCACGAAAACTATGAATGTAAAATAACTGAAATAATTTAGAAATATATTGGTAACACAATACATATACAACATTGTTTTTTCAAAATTTGCCTATTTTAATTCTTGTCGCATTGAGGATTGAAAAACTGAAATTTTGACCGCGATGGCTGTCCATACTTGTCACCCGATCACTCCAGATCAGTGTAAACATTGGCGAATCATCTAGCTATTGATTTTGCGCCAAGTTTACTGATCGTGGCCAGTGTTATGGATAATGACAAGTTCAAAGTCATCTGCCGATATATTGACACTAAAGAGTTAACAGCTCTTTATTTAAGACGCACGAAACACGAATTGAGACCCACCCCTTGGTCGCTGCGCCGGCCTGGTTTCACGTCCTATGTCTTAACTAACGTTAGTATGACAGTCCCTTGCGCGCGGTTTCCAATGTTACCCAGGGGGCGAGTCAGGCTGCGCACTGAACAAAAAGCACGCCCCAACTGACATGCCCTATAGGGCTATAAAGTCTCGTTCGCTTAGACTTCTGGTTTACTCATTTTGGGGACAAACAAACGAAGCACGTGTTCGGAACGAGTTTAGAAGCTCTGCGCACACTGGTATGCTGACTATCTGTGACGCAGGCGTGACGTGTATGTTACGCAAAGAGAGAGACCGGGAACCAGACTACCTGCGCAAGAGCCAGGCGCCGAGGGGTGGGTCCATTGCGGAAGGCCTAGCGATATGATTCAGAATATTTAAGAAATATAGCTTAATAAAACGGATAGACGACATATTTTTTATTCGTTTGCTCCATCACAAAGACGAATATTTGTTACAACGGGACAATACGACTGAGAAACTAACGTTTTTTTTTCATTTTCTACGAACACGAGGCATTATGACGTCACACGGATTCTCCCCGAGTGACAACGTTGGCGCAACGCTTCAAACAGAAAACTTACAGAAATGAAGAAACTTGGTCTTTTCGTGATCCAAAAGTGATACGAAAACATCCAACTGGTCTTGTTTTATCTTTACCATGTGGTTTAATGACGCATCCGTGTGCTGTTACTCCATGCACTGCACATTTTGACAGCGGAATGGTTAAGTCGATCACTTGCTCTCGCCATTTTTGTTACCGCGGAGGCACGCGAAACTCTGTGACGTCACTCGCTGTGTGGTGAACTTGCAAAAGCCTGGGTGCAGGGCTAAATTTAGAACGTTATTTTTAGCTTTCGAGTATTTTGAAGACGGATTTTTCCTTGTATATTCCCAAAGTTCTGCGCTTCATCGCCTCCAAATATTTTAACGCATATCTCTCATAGCCATGTTTAGTGAAATGGTACTCATAGTCTTTAGAACAAACCTGGAAAGAAATTGACTTATAGCTGCCTATACTTCAACATGGAGCACGTGTGTTTGTTTGTCCCCAAAACTGAAGTCTCGCGGCCCGATCGCGAGAACTGTATAGCCCTATTGGGTGATCTTAATGGCGATGGTCTTCTCGGCAGTGAAACAACGGGTTCCAAATATCAAAATTAATTACTTTTATAAGCAAAGCTGCCCACACCATCCGCATGCGTGTATTAAAGTTGCATGTGGAGTTGTTTCACTGTTTTTGAATGCCAAATTTGCGTATAAGAACACAAACCTAAGGCCTTAAGGTTTATAACAGACAATTAACACCTACCATATCTCTCACCAATTATCTGCCAATGAGCAAAACATTTCAAATTCATGAATTGTCCGCCACAAAAATGAAAACTTGTGCTGATTTGAAACGTCATAAACGTGTGTACACAAGTCGTTTACCGGTGCCACCGACAGGGGCCCAAGCGCTAAATTATATGAGACAATAGAAGCGTCCGGAGCGCCACTTTTTTTTGGCGGTGGCCGTTGACACTGCTTGTGGTCAAAGGCAACATTTCCTGTTTATGTTTATTTTGGTACAGCCGTTGCAACGGTCAGCTCCACATGTAACTTTAAACAAGTACAACATGGTATTATCCAAGCAAAGAAGATCAATCATTGAACTTACTTACCGGTATGAACAGAACGATTGCGAGAGCCTTCATCCTAATATCGTTCACACTCCACCGCTACCTGGCGCTCTCACTCCACTTCAGCGCCCTGCGGACAGGCTGTGTGAGAGGCTTGGTCATGAATTTAGACATTGCAGCCAAATGCCCCAATCTTGTATATCTACATGCAGTCAGAACTAATGGGTAGATCTATGCTTGCACGCTTTTATATATGTTGACCTTGATCTACTTTAGCTACGACAGGGGCTGAGGGGTGGAAGGGTGGGCGGGGGTTGGGGGGGGGGGGTGTACGTTCGGGGGGCATCCTGCCGCTGAAATAATCAAAGGCCTGTCAAGTATTGGATCAATACTTGGATGGGTTTGTGTGGTGACATATTATGAACACTGTAACCTCTGAAGGTCATTCAGCGACAATGGAAAGGGGCTAGATGAGGAGCCATGTCGCCTGGCGTAACGCCATATAGTGTTTGCGAACAAATACGTACGTGGATCTTTATTCTGCGCAAACATAGATATTTTGGGGCCCGAACCACGCACCGGCCGCTTGGGCCGTTAGGTTTTACCTTTGCCAGGCGGCAGGTTAGTCAATTACCCACTATCCTGTCTGATTCACTTCTCGCCGCACCTTATTGCCGGGTTTACACGTTACAAACAGACTCAGCAATTATCACTACCGCCACCTAGCGAACATACCATTAGAGCATCATTCATAATGTCATGCATACAAGCCACACGTACATTCATAACTGTCATTATCCACGTGTTTATCTCAAAGCTGATTGGCTAAAATGCTCGACGATAATTGCATGACAATATTCTCAAATTGTGAAGTGGGGCGGCGTCACGACGAACACGCAGGCTTGCAACCGGCCTGCTTGTCAGAAACAACCTCAGGTCGGTTCCACCGTGGTGGCGCCGCCCTGGAGGCATAAGTTGACGATGAGACACCATGGCCCATCGAGCGCCAAGTAAAATTGTTCGGGCGCCAGTGAAAATGTGGATCTATATATGCAGTCATCTTGCCTGAATGAGTGCGCACCTTCCATTTATATCAAGGAAGAAATCTGCTAATTCAAAATAAGGCTGAAAAGTGATATGAGTGTTTAGATGGAAATTAGGTTTCCTGAAAAGCGACCAAGTGCGATGAGTTCAGACGTTACTTGTCCGAAAAGGCTCACTAGATGGCGATACTATATTCGTGTTGTGCTTGTCAGCACTGAATCGAATTAAAGATGAACAGTGTCGCCATCTGGTGAATAGTGTTGCAAAGCGACAGCCTTATTAAGACGAAAATCGTAGATTGGGTGGGTGTGTTCGGTTTGTCTGTCTGTCTTGTCACGCATTATCTGTCGAATGCCTAAAGATATCGACTTCAAAATTTCTAAAAAGATGCGGAATGGCATTCGTCAGGCTAAGTTCGTAGATGGGCAATGTAGGTCAAAGGTCCAGGTCACAGGAATTTTGCAAAATTCCCTTAACCATTGAAAGATAGGACCAAAGATCGGCAAAATCACTACTACTGTCACAGTTTTCATTTAATAACGCTCAAGATTATTTCTCGTATTGGGCTCATAGATACCTTATATATCGTCTTAAAATTTAGCAAATCGCCGTAATGGTTTTTCTTCAAACAATTCCCAAAGTTTAACATGGGGCCCTACGAGAGCATTTTGGCGGGAACACGGCCTCCTCAAGTTCTCCATGAAGTTGACATGTCAGACAAACGACACCTTGCGTGAGACATAACATTAGTATTTGGGCGCAAAGTATTATATTGATCAAGGTCACGCTTCCAAGATCCAGGTCACAGCAAGGTCAAGGTCACGAAACATGTTTTACCGCGTCACTCCGTTAAGTTTGGTTCTACAGATGCGCTGTTTGTTTGAGTGTATTTTTCAGAGAGAGGCAAAAACGTGACACTGGCTCCGATGTTCAGATACTGAAAGTTTTTCGAGTAATTGACCAATGGAATGTTGGTGTCATTAAAATTGTTAAAAATCGCTGTGACTACCTGAATGCAGGTAGATGACTCATATGTGCTGAATTATGTACCCATAATACTGGCCTCATGTTAGCCAAATGGCATCGAAATCGAACCAGTAGTTTGGACGCTAGCAAATAATTACACTTTAACATGGCCAATCCAATTATAAATCCTCAATACGCCAAACGACTGACGGCGGGGGTGACGTTTCGGCCTATAATCTCGTCGATATTGCATGTGTATAACCGCAGTCGGTACTAACAAGTTGCACCTATCACCCTGATTTTCGTCTTTCTCAAGTTATGCTTAGCAATCTCGTCTCACTGTTCAAAAATCAAGACAACATTCACGCGGACCGCGAATTTTGCGTTCGGGTTACGTTGATCCGCACATGAGCGAAAAGGATAAGTGTGCATGACTCAAGTATCTGCGCCGATTACTCCGGTCGCATATCCGAACTCACCCGAAGTCATCTAGGGAATAACGTCGAATGATGAACAGAGCCATCTGGCGAGTAACGTCGAATGGTGAACAGAGCCATCTATCGAGTAACGTCGAATGGTGAACAGAGCCATCTAGCGAGTAACGTCGAATGGTGCGCCAAGCCGTCGTTAGACCATAAGGGGGAAGGTTATGCCCCCGGAAACAAAAAATGATTTATCAATGGACATGTTATCATGATTGATTTAGTTTTGTTTTGCCCTTTAACGCGGCAAACCACGACTAAATGAATAATGAGAACATGTCCATTTCGTACAATGTCTTTAATCCAACATCTTTGAAAATAGAGAGGGGTTCACGTACAGAATTGTATCGTGAGAAAAATCTACGCAGTTAGTTATGCAATTTGTAAGAACAACTACAACAAGGAGGAGAAAGATACAATATTATTAAGAGCACATTATATATCTTTTCACGCGTTTCCGCTCGCCCCTTGACAAGTCAGATAAATCCAAATTCAACCGCATGTGGGCGCCACATCTATAATCATCCATGACGTCACGCTCTGTGGCAAAATGGCGCGGCGCTTAAATTTACTATGGACAGGATTGCAAATTTATTTCTTTGAACCTGTTGTTCTCTAAGACGTATCGTGTTTTGCAAAGTGGCTTTCAGAACCAAAACATTGCTAAGGCCTTACGATTATATTAACGTTTTTACCCGCTTTAATGCAGAAAGGTAAACGACCATTACATTATATAGAACGGTTGAGGATAATTATGACCGATAAATTTAAGATAACGAACAACATGGGTCCGCTCTACCTACACAGCTTGTTTACACAGGTTTTCCAAAGGAAATATAGTAAGAACTTACCTAGTTAGCATGTTTCAGCAGTTTATCTGACACAATGTTAATCTTCATCATTATCCATTGTACATCTATGCACACCCATACCGTTTTATCTGGATGTCATTGTCGGCTATTGGCGCGCAAGTGCATATGTTACCCTCTTAACCCGTTGTACCGATGTAAATTAAATGTTATATTATCTTATCCTATCTTATCTTTATGCAAGGTGAAACTCCCATGTATTTCTCTGTTTATTTCTACAAAGAGTAAGGGCTACTCTCGGGGATATGGCTCTTCTCTGTGCGTGTGTGTGTTGGCTTCGGTCATACGCGCAATAAATTTACTATCATTTGCTGTTATCACCATTATAACGCAGGGGCGGATGTAGTGGGGGGGAGGGGGGGGGGTTGCCCCCTTGGCAAATTCCTAGATCCGCACTATACACTCCACTACATAACATTACCATCCCTGGCTGTGTGAACCCACGACCATATGTATCAGTCATTGTTTGTTGATGGCCATGCACCGCTCGCCTCCTGGATCGGTGGTTTGTACCATGCACCTAACTCTGCCTTATCATTACACCTTGTTATCAGCCAGCCACTCACCCTTTGTCGCCATACCCCACCTCACCTCACCCGACCCCTGCCCCGCACCACCACACCCCACCACACCCCACCACACACTACCACACCCTGCACCGTCCCACTCCACCCCACCTCACCCCACCCCACCCTACCCCACCCCGCCCCGCCCCACCCCACCCCACGACACCCCACCTCTACCCCTCATCAAGGCTGTGAAGTCGGGTCGCGGTGACAGGTATAATAAGATTGTAATGGTCTGAAGAAAGCGCCCTTTGGCTCCTGTGTTTAATCAACCCAAAGCTAGTTAGCCTGCCCAGCGAGGAACACAACAGGCTCATCTTGCATGTCCGATACGGCGACGACATCAACATGGTCGTGGTATATAATACACGCGAGTCCATGTGTGTAATATAGTACATGAGCTCTTCTGAAACAATAGTATTCACCATCCCGATCTAATTATCCACCGATCGAGCGACGTCATACCTTGCAGTGCATTCCGACCCTGGATGAATTTTGGTGAGAAATTGTAGGCCATTTATATGGTTTCCAAGCAAGTGGCTGACGCTTAATGGAGCGTGGATGCAACTACAAGTACAACCCTCAGTATTTCGTGGGAGACATACTCGATTAAGGATTTAATTCAAAGGGGATATATTACTGATGAGACACCGGTGTTCTTTGTGCGCTTGCGCATGGATGGTATATATACACGCGTAGCACCAGTGACGTCAATGGAATATCGTCATGACAACAATTTAAGCCGCGAGAATCTCGCGTGTATTTGACTGTAACGAGCCGACTGGGAAACTCTCGTGGTGACGCGCACGCGTTGATATGGTGCTATTATTTTTATGGCAATAGTTACGTGCTCATGCTATCAGTGACGTTCCCATGGTGAAGGTACCCATGGTGACTTGCCCGTGATGACGTGATGTGCTGATTGTCATGATAATCACGGAGCTGTGCTCAAAGTGACAGGTTCACACTGACGCCCATCGTGACCTGCAGGCGCTGTGCTCATAGGGACAGGTTCACACTGACGCCCATCGTGACCTGCAGGCGCTGTGCTCATAGTGACAGGTTCACATTGACGCCCATCGTGACCTGCAGGCGCTGTGTTCATAGTGACAGGTTCACACTGACGCCCATCGTGACCTGCAGGCGCTGTGCTCATAGTGACAGGTTCACACTGACGCCCATCGTGACCTGCAGGCGCTGTGCTCATAGTGACAGGTTCACACTGACGCCCATCGTGACCTGCAGGCGCTGTGCTCATAGTGACAGGTTCACACTGACGCCCATCGTGACCTGCAGGCGCTGTGCTCATAGTGACAGGTTCACACTGACGCCCATCGTGACCTGCAGGCGCTGTGCTCATAGTGACAGGTTCACACTGACGCCCATCGTGACCTGCAGGCGCTGTGCTCATAGTGACAGGTTCACACTGACGCCCATCGTGACCTGCAGGCGCTGAGCTCATAGTGACAGGTTCACACTGACGCCCATCGTGACCTGCAGGCGCTGTGCTCATAGTGACAGGTTCACACTGACGCCCATCGTGACCTGCAGGCGCTGAGCTCATAGTGACAGGTTCACACTGACGCCCATCGTGACCTGCAGGCGCTGAGCTCATAGTGACAGGTTCACACTGACGCCCATCGTGACCTGCAGGCGCTGTGCTCATAGTGACAGGTTCACATTGACGCCCATCGTGACCTGCAGGCGCTGAGCTCATAGTGACAGGTTCACACTGACGCCCATCGTGACCTGCAGGCGCTGTGCTCATAGTGACAGGTTCACACTGACTCCCATCGTGACCTGCAGGCGCTGTGCTCATAGTGACATACACTGACGTTATCGCAGTGAAGTGCTCTTCGGTCTACATTCTACCGTTCGTCACGATGTCGCGAAAGTACTTGTCTGAAGGACACAAGATGACTCACAAGGTCATAGCGCTGGTCATACTGTGCTGCATGTGCTGCTTCGGTAAATCTCGTTATATTCCCGTGCAAGCCGTGCTCTACAAACGGCCGTGAGAACTTTAAATATAGCGGCTTTTGTATTGCACACTTCTTCATTATATTCTTCTTCATTCGCTCCTATAGAGAACCTATTTCCCCTTAAAGTTGCATATCGAGCTGTTTTGCTATGTTTCGATGTTGCGTATGAGAACACGAACCTAAGGCTTTAATTAAAGTTAATAACAAACTATATTATCCAATAGTATTTATACAAGAGCCATTGTCACTTAAATAGCTTCCGTATCTCAATAATTTATTGTTGTTCCTCTAATAGCTATCGTACAAACATTTTTTATTGCTTTTTATGAGCCAAATCCATGTATATCCCCCCCCCACCCCACACCCCGTTGGTCCCATCTCCCCACCCTCCCACCCTCCCAACCTCCAACCCACACTGTACCCGACAGGGCCACTGCTGGGTCAGCAGATCACCGAAAGCCCGGGTCACGCCGCTGGGCGCTACGGTACGGCCAGCGCCATGCGGTGCCGGGCCGATCTCCATGGCGACAACCTCGAGTGGACCTTCTTCCCCAACGGAACAGGAACTGGCGAGAGGGTCTACATCTCCAGCAAGGGTGACGTCACGGAGGAGCCCGGCGACTATGCGGTGCCACCATCTAGCGACCGCGACAATGGGATCTACGACTTGACGATCCTGGACACGCAAACCGATATGGCGGGAATTTACAAATGTCGTCTGTTCAATCAAGACATCAATCGTGAAGCGAACTTCGTGGCCGTCAGTAAGTAACTCAGTACTGTCCACAGGCACAGTAAATGGACTGACACGGTGTGCGTGTGTGTGGGGGGAGGTGGGGGGGGGGCATGGTACTGTCGATGAGATGATATAACTAGCTGCTTGTAGCAGTAGAATACTATTACTAATTTAATTGGGTACAGAATTTATCTCAGAGGTAGATGTAATATTGTGGTAGATATGCGTTGGCGCATTTGGAAATAAATGGGGCATAAATAAATTAATTTGGGGCATAAATATAATTGTATTGGTGTGGCTAGTGTCTAGAATTCATTTTAAACAATGTATGAAAACATGAAAAAGAAGCGTGGCGCTCTCGCATATTGGGACTCTCTGACGTCACTTCCTGTAGGATCAGATTTACATATCCAGACGTTCGCCCCTCTCGGCGGGACTCTGCCTTTCTCTCCCTTACGTCATTTCCTGTATGACTCAGGTCCCGCTTCCTGTTACCCATACCCGGGTCAGCTGGACACGGTAGAGGGCGCCACCGTGTTTTTCTCCTGCGAGGTCGGCTACACAGGGTACAAAGCGCCCTCTCTCCGCTGGCATTCGCAACAGGGGGAGCTGCAGGGTGACGCCTTCAAGGACTGGGAACAGTCAAAGTAAGTCGTCGTCGTCGTCGCCGGTTACCATGGAGACGATTAAGGTTATATAACCGCTGGGTGGCGTTCTGAAAGCGGACTTAAGGTGCCCTGGATGTCTGGAAAGCTTGCTCGGATACGGAACGGATGGATATGAGAGAATGCAATTTGTATTCATCTATTTATTTATGGTTAAGTGTCATTAATAAGAGGCGGATCCAGGGGGGGGGGGGGCGACCCGGCCCCGGCACCCTCTTTTATGGGAGAAATTTATACCATTTAAAATATAAAAACCAAAATTTAGGCCATCTCTCAAAACCGCCTCGCCCCACAATCCAGCATGTCTCGATCCGACAATGAAAATAAACCATTGCATTATACAAAGAAATATGTTTTATTATTATCTGCTGACTGAATGCTAACTAAATGTGTGTCCATCGTCTCCGTCTGTCTGTACGTTGTGTCTTGTCGCAGTCTCGAGGCAAACGTCACTGCGACCCCCGCGCTGGACGGAGTCACTTTCTCCTGCGACGTCTTCTTCGAAACTCACGATGGGGAACAAATGCCAGCTCCGTCTTACAACGACACGTGCTCGACATACTTTCGGGTTTCATGTAAGTTCTGTAGTCGTTGTTATACGTGGGTCTGCAATTACGGAGGGGGAAGGAAAGTCTTTAACAGTTTAACACATGAATTTAACGCGCTCTTCACCCCCTGTTGGAGCCCTAATAACAGTCCTTCACCCCCCCCCCCCCTCCCCAATGTTGAGAGCCCTCCGACTCGTCTTCGCCAGATTTTTGGAACGCCCAGCCCCCTTCCCACTGACGCGCTCCTGGATCTGTCCGCACCCTGCCACGGTTTCTGGCTATTGACGTATGGCGAATAGTATAGTTTAAATGAATCCTCCATCGCTCTAAATAGTCTTGGCCTATGAATAGATAATGGGTTCCTATTTTAAGCGCAATTTATGTAGCGCAACATTTTTTGCAAAGTTAGCTTACACAGGCCCTATATGTGCATTGTTTGTTTCTTAATTGCAACGTTTAATTGGCGGGCATTTGCATCTGGTTCTGTGCTTGTTACTGGCACCGTTTCGTTTTCTTATAGGGTTCATGCAAGATAATCTAAAGAAATCAATGAATGGAAAAGGGAGAACAAATCAATGTTTTCTTAATGTTACAAAATGATGATAATTGTATTCTCTGAGTTGATTGATTGATTTAAGTATTTAATATTGTAAAATGGTGATATTTTTATTCTTTGCGTTGCGTTATGAACTGAATTAAACTAAACAACCCCGAAATAAAATGTTATTATTTCCAGACGGTGTAACTGACATTGAGCTGAGTCCTGACTTCAACGCGACCTTGAGGCCTGGTGACCTCGTCAACTGCTCGGCTATGGGGAGACCGGACCCAGCCTACAGCTGGTATCGACGGGCGGGAGACGTCGGGGATGAAATCTACCTGGGACAGTCACTTCTCGTGAGTGTGGGCGCATTTCTGTGGTAACCTGGGGTGTATCCCTGCGGTGGACCGGATACGCACATTACGCATCGGTACACCGCCCGACACTTCTTTCACCCGGGTATGTCGATGTGCCCCGTTCAAAACAGCACGGGACATTCGGGAGAAGATGGCGACTGATTGAAAGGTGATAAGAGTAGGTTGGTTCCAGTGTTCCTACGTGCACCGGATGTGAGCGGTGTTTGCATTTCATTGGAATAGGCATATCCCTATCAGCACACCCGGAGGTTCCCTGTCACGTGTTGTGGGTCCCGGGGGGATACCGAACCTGGCCCGAAGAAATGCGCCCAGTGTGTCTGGTACCAGCTGCGGAGAGACGCCGTGTTCATGTATTATCGCATTTGAACTATCCATGTAATTATATTTTATGCGCGGCGACGTTACCGTTGTCAACTCCGCGTGACATTTTGTGACATCTCCAAGGGTCTTGCTGAAAGAGGTAAATGGCGACACGCGACATTTATTGCAGTCTTTTGCAAAATCGGTACCAGATATTGGCATCCAATTTCTGACACCGAAAATGTCGCAATCTGACAGACACAGATCGTACGGGAATTTTTCAAAATTCCCGCAACGACACCGTAATTCGAAAAATCGACGGTGTGCACTGAATTTTGAAACATATGAACACGAGACGCTGCCCCTCCCCCCCACCTCCCTTCCAGACCCTTATCTCCAAAAGTAACGCGGGATATTATCCAATTATTTTATATCCCAGGAAGATTGTATTGAGGCTTTATTACTGTATAAGTTATAAGTTTTTGCTGCTCTGTCATTGGCAGGTGGAGGAGACCTGGCAAGGTCACTGGTTGACCTTCGAGTGCGTGGCAGAGAACCTGGTCAGCGGTCAGCCCAGGGAGGCCAGGGCCACCATCTTCTTCTTCGTAGGTCAGTAGCTACTATTCAAAGTGCCTACAGTTTGCCAGCAACTCAGCGGTCAGCCCAGGGAGGCCAGGGCCACCATCTTCTTCTTCGTAGGTCAGTAGCTACTAGTCAAAGTGCCTACAGTTTGCCAGCTACTCAGCGGTCAGCCGAGGGAGGCCAGGGCCTCCATCCTTCTTCTTCGTAGGTCAGTAGCTACTAGTCAAAGTGCCTACAGTTTGCCAGCTACTCAGCGGTCAGCCCAGGGAGGCCAGGGCCACCATCTTCTTCTTCGTAGGTCAGTAGCTACTAGTCAAAGTGCCTAAAGTTTGCCAGCTACTCAGCGGGACGCTGATATATGGTAACGTTATTGTTCAAAGCCCTGTCGTTTGAACTTGTTTGTTGCTTGTTTATTAGCCTGAGAACAAGACAGTACTGTCGAAATACTAAGGTTCAAGTCTAGGAGTAGAAGGCTCCGAAGGGATATCCCATCATTTACGAAAGCACAAGTATATATGACACTGAAGAATCATATAGTTATAGCCCCGTCAATAGACACGGCGATTGAGGCACAATGTGAGACTGTACATTTGCTCCCAGATGGCGCAGGCCGTGTGGTATGACGTTTTCGTCGCTATGACGTTTTGGGTCCTTGTTTTCAGGCTACGTGTTTATAGGCCGAGTAGTACCGAACACTTATTGTTGCAGTCTCTTGTGCGGAATATGCATTGTAGTTCAATTATTATGTAAAACACATGCGGGAACCGAATGGGGCTTTTGTGGAGGCAATAACCGGCCAGACTGGCACAGAGCGAAAGGACACCGGGCGCAACCCATATTTAACAAACCGATGGCGTGTTTGACCGTTAAGATGCCGACAGATCTGGTGAGGGGTGCGTTTTTTTAACTAGTTAGTAATATCAAGTTTTTTTATACAGATATTCCCCGTCGGAAAGTCGGAAGTTATGTGTACTACGTCACAGATTTGTGTATATTCCTCTGGTTTACTGCAGGTTTAAGGGCGCTAAGCAGGGGTCAGCCAATGAATTTAGATCTAAAAATAACACCACTAGATCAACATGTTCCTGATCTGATCCTAACACGATTTTGACTGGGCAAAGCAATTTCAGTATCTCTGACCCTGATGGGATTGACAGATATACAGCTGTTGTTTGCGCATCTCAATAATGTGGCTAAACTGGTGGATGACAACTCTGTCGCGGTTTTATGTGTCACGTGGCCTTATGCGTCACTCCCTCACGAGACTACTCATGACACCAGTCTACAATCACCAGGTGGCGCTCTAAAGCGCGTACCTCAACAATTAAGTCTTCTTACCGGCTCTAACCGCCAAGGTGCGGCGTGTATTTGTCTTTACAGAAGGGGATCAAGTGGAGGAGGTGGAGGGAGGCGGAGGCGGCATGGGTGAGTGACACCAGGAGGCGGCACCGTTTGCTGCCAACTTCTCCTACAGTCGTCCATGTTGTGATTGATTGATTGATTAGCAAAACTCCAAATTCCTCGAATAAAATGAAAACTTTAACGATCTAATGTATTTATATGTTATTGATAAATAATATTTATAAGTCAAATATCTAATGAATTTATATGTCAATGATGAAAATAATTTATATGTTAATGATATAATGAAGTCATATGTTAATGATATATTGATAGAGATAGCTGTTGAATATTGATATGCCAGTGTCAGACCGGATCCCGCTCGGGGACAAAAACAAAGCCAGCTTGGTAATCTAGGTTATGACAGTGTGTGTGTGGTGGGGGGGGGGGGGGGGGGGGGCGGGAGGTCAGAGGGCTGGATGATCGCAGTGAGCGTGTTAATCCAGGTTATGGCAGTGTCCGGGGGATGTTTCAGAGGGCTGGATGATCGCCGTGAGCGTGTTAATCCAGGTTATGGCAGTGTCTGGGGGGGGTGTTTCAGAGGGCTGGATCATCGCAGTGAGCCTGTTAATCCAGGTTATGGCAGTGTCTGGGAGGTGTTTCAGAGGGCTGGATGATCGCAGTGAGCCTGTTAATCCAGGTTATGGCAGTGTCTGGGGGTGTTTCAGGGGGCTGGATGATTGCAGTGAGCGTGTTAATCCAGGTTATGGCAGTGTCTGGGGGGGTGTTTCAGAGGGCTGGATGATCGCAGTGAGCGTGTTAATCCAGGTTATGGCAGTGTCTGGGTGGGGGGGGGGGTGATTCAGAGAGCTAGATGATCGCAGTGAGCCTGTTAATCCAGGTTATGGCAGTGTCTGGGGGTGTTTCAGAGGGCTGGATGATCGCAGTGAGCGTGTTAATCCAGGTTATGGCAGTGTCTGGGTGGGGCGGGGGGGGGGGGGGGTGATTCAGAGAGCTAGATGATCGCAGTGAGCGTGTTAATCCAGGTTATGGCAGCGTCTGGGGGCGGGGGGGGGGGTTTCAGAGGGCTGGATGATCGCAGTGAGCATGTTAATCCAGGTTATGGCAGTGTCTGGGGGGTGTTTCAGAGGGCTGGATGATCGCAGTGAGCGTGTTAATCCAGGTTATGGCAGTGTCTGGGGGGGGGGGGGGGTTCAGAGGGCTGGATGATCGCAGTGAGCGTGTTAATCCAGGTTATGGCAGTGTCTGGGTGGGGGGGGGGGGTGATTCAGAGAGCTAGATGACCGCAGTGAGCGTGTTAATCCAGGTTATGGCAGTGTCTGGGAGGTGTTTCAGAGGGCTGGATGATCGCAGTGAGCGTGTTAATCCAGGTTATGGCAGTGTCTGGGTGGGGGGGGGGGATTCAGAGAGCTAGATGATCGCAGTGAGCGTGTTAATCCAGGTTATGACAGTGTCTGGGAGGTGTTTCAGAGGGCTGGATGATCGCAGTGAGCGTGTTAATCCAGGTTATGGCAGTGTCTGGGTGGAGGGGGGGGGGGTGATTCAGAGAGCTAGATGATCGCAGTGAGCGTGTTAATCCAGGTTATGACAGTGTCTGGGAGGTGTTTCAGAGGGCTGGATGATCGCAGTGAGCGTGTTAATCCAGGTTATGGCAGTGTCTGGGGGGGGGGGGGGGTTTCAGAGGGCTGGATGATCGCAGTGAGTCTGTTAATCCAGGTTATGACAGTGTCTGGGAGGTGTTTCAGAGGGCTGGATGATCGCAGTGAGCCTGTTAATCCAGGTTATGACAGTGTCTGGGAGGTGTTTCGGAGGGCTGGATGATCGCAGTGAGCGTGTTAATCCAGGTTATGGCAGTGTCTGGGTGGGGGGGGGGGGGTGATTCAGAGAGCTAGATGATCGCAGTGAGCGTGTTAATCCAGGTTATGACAATGTCTGGGAGGTGTTTCAGAGGGCTGGATGATCGCAGTGAGCGTGTTAATCCAGGTTATGGCAGTGTCTGGGTGGGGGGGGGGGGTGATTCAGAGAGCTAGATGATCGCAGTGAGCGTGTTAATCCAGGTTATGACAGTGTCTGGGAGGTGTTTCAGAGGGCTGGATGATCGCAGTGAGCGTGTTAATCCAGGTTATGGCAGTGTCTGGGGTGTTTCAGAGGGCTGGATGATCGCAGTGAGTCTGTTAATCCAGGTTATGACAGTGTCTGGGGGTGTTTCAGAGGGCTGGATGATCGCCGTGAGCCTGTTAATCCAGGTTATGACAGTGTCTGGGGGTGTTTCAGAGGGCTGAATGATCGCAGTGAGCCTGTTAATCCAGGTTATGGCAGTGTCTGGGGGGTGTTTCAGAGGGCTGGATGATCGCAGTGAGCGTGTTAATCCAGGTTATGGCAGTGTCTGGTGGGTGTTTCAGAGGGCTGGATGATCGCAGTGAGCGTGTTAATCCAGGTTATGGCAGTGTCTGGGGGGGGGGGGGTTCAGAGGGCTGGATGATCGCAGTGAGCGTGTTAATCCAGGTTATGGCAGTGTCTGGGGGGTGTTTCAGAGGGCTGGATTATCGCAGTGAGCGTGTTAATCCAGGTTATGACAGTGTCTGGGGGGTGTTTCAGAGGGCTGGATGATCGCAGTAGCCGTCCTCGTCCCTCTGATCGTCCTGGGCATCGCCATCGCTGTGGCTTACTACGTACTTAAAAGTGAGTTTGTAGAACCAACGGGTCGCGGCTAATATGGACTCTATTGAGAAAGAATCAAGTATTTTGAATATTTTCCAAAGTTAAAGTATTTTAATAGGTGTAACAGATTGTATATAACTTATTAGTATCTTTAATGCGTGTATCCTAATCTAAAAAGCAAATCCTTTAACCAATACGACACTTTTTTATTAAAACATTTACGTTATGTGTGTTCATGATTTGAACATTTATTCTGTTGTCCAAGTAAGTTGCAATAATATAAGTTATTGCAATTTGCATACGTATCCAGTAGAATGTTTGTGTTACCTATCTCTCGGTGGCAATACAATCAGTTTATCGTCATCCTTCCGGAGCTCTGAAGATCAAGGTCACTCTATGTTCTTGCTGTATTTATTACATCTCACAAGATTAGGGACTCCTAATATGCGTATATCTATAATATCTGACGTACTACGCACGAAGGTTAACTTAAGTGCACGTGAATGACCTTTGACCTATTTGCATAATGAAGGGAATAAGAAGAAGCCACGGATGCACTTGAATGACCTTTGACCTATTTGCATAATGAAGGGAATAAGAAGAAGCCACGGATGCACTTGAATGACCTTTGACCTATTTGCATAATGAAGGGAATAAGAAGAAGCCACGGATGAGGGAGCCCCTGGTGGACCCCAGAGTCCTGCGTCACAGCCTCACCGTCTCGGAGTCAGGGAGTCGGCCGGGGTCCCAGGAGATCGTCATGGTGGGTACTCAGGGTGGATGGAGGTGGGGGAGGGGTAGGGGGGTGAGCAGGGGTGGGAGTGGGCAGGGGTGGGGGTGGGCAGGGAGCCCCTGGTGGACCCCAGAGTCCTGCGTCACAGCCTCACCGTCTCGGAGTCAGGGAGTCGGCCGGGGTCCCAGGAGATCGTCATGGTGGGTACTCAGGGTGGATGGAGGTGGGGGAGGGGTGGGGGGGGGGGTGAGCAGGGAGAAGAGGGTGAGCAGGGGTGGGGGTGCGGCAGGGAGCCCCTGGTGGACCCCAGAGTCCTGCGTCACAGCCTCACCGTCTCGGAGTCAGGGAGTCGGCCGGGGTCCCAGGAGATCGTCATGGTGGGTACTCAGGGTGGATGGAGGTGGGGGAGGGGTAGGGGGGTGAGCAGGGGTGGGGGTGGGCAGGGGTGGGGGTGGGCAGGGAGCCCCTGGTGGACCCCAGAGTCCTGCGTCACAGCCTCACCGTCTCGGAGTCAGGGAGTCGGCCGGGGTCCCAGGAGATCGTCATGGTGGGTACTCAGGGTGGATGGAGGTGGGGGAGGGGTAGGGGGGTGAGCAGGGGTGGGGGTGGGCAGGGGTGGGGGTGGGCAGGGAGCCTCTGGTGGACCCCAGAGTCCTGCGTCACAGCCTCACCGTCTCGGAGTCAGGGAGTCGGCCGGGGTCCCAGGAGATCGTCATGGTGGGTACTCAGGGTGGATGGAGGTGGGGGAGGGGTAGGGGGGTGAGCAGGGGTGGGGGTGGGCAGGGAGCCCCTGGTGGACCCCAGAGTCCTGCGTCACAGCCTCACCGTCTCGGAGTCAGGGAGTCGGCCGGGGTCCCAGGAGATCGTCATGGTGGGTACTCAGGGTGGATGGAGGTGGGGGAGGGGTAGGGGGGTGAGCAGGGGTGGGGGTGGGCAGCGGTGGAGGTGGGCAGGGAGCCCCTGGTGGACCCCAGAGTCCTGCGTCACAGCCTCACCGTCTCGGAGTCAGGGAGTCGGCCGGGGTCCCAGGAGATCGTCATGGTGGGTACTCAGGGTGGATGGAGGTGGGGGAGGGGTAGGGGGGTGAGCAGGGGTGGGGGTGGGCAGCGGTGGAGGTGGGCAGGGAGCCCCTGGTGGACCCCAGAGTCCTGCGTCACAGCCTCACCGTCTCGGAGTCAGGGAGTCGGCCGGGGTCCCAGGAGATCGTCATGGTGGGTACTCAGGGTGGATGGAGGTGGGGGAGGGGTAGGGGGGTGAGCAGGGGTGGGGGTGGGCAGGGAGCCCCTGGTGGACCCCAGAGTCCTGCGTCACAGCCTCACCGTCTCGAAGTCAGGGAGTCGGCCGGGGTCCCAGGAGATCGTCATGGTGGGTACTCAGGGTGGATGGAGGTGGGGGAGGGGTAGGGGGGTGAGCAGGGGTGGGGGTGGGCAGGGAGCCCCTGGTGGACCCCAGAGTCCTGCGTCACAGCCTCACCGTCTCGGAGTCAGGGAGTCGGCCGGGTTCCCAGGAGATCGTCATGGTGGGTACTCAGGGTGGATGGAGGTGGGGGAGGGGTAGGGGGGTGGGCAGGGGTGGGGGTGGGCAGCGGTGGAGGTGGGCAGGGAGCCCCTGGTGGACCCCAGAGTCCTGCGTCACAGCCTCACCGTCTCGGAGTCAGGGAGTCGGCCGGGGTCCCAGGAGATCGTCATGGTGGGTACTCAGGGTGGATGGAGGTGGGGGAGGGGTAGGGGGGTGAGCAGGGGTGGGAGTGGGCAGGGGTGGGGGTGGGCAGGGAGCCCCTGGTGGACCCCAGAGTCCTGCGTCACAGCCTCACCGTCTCGGAGTCAGGGAGTC